>JAOANR010000012.1:42210822-42810822 GCA_030278955.1 Hygrophila difformis | reverse complement strand
CACACTCGAAGCACTCTGCAAAACAGATAAATTGGGAAGAAAGAAGATATTTTGAATTAACGATCCACCAATAATATTTTATGCATTGATTTCGATGTGGCCCATCAACGGCGAAGATTAGATAGATTGTTTATTGAGCCACTGGAATCTGGATAGTATGATTGTTGGCCATAGCCCATTCCCATGAAAATTTAATTGAGCCTGAGCCCAGAACTAGAGCCCAATGATATATTATTGGATCCATTTAAAGTTGTTCGGAAAGGCCCAACTGTAGCCCATTTAAATGACGTAAGCCCACAATGTTGCTTGCAAATTGGTATCGTCCAAGAATATGCTAACGAGTGATCATGGCTCAAATTGATATTTCAAAATTAGAAGTTGTTTGGCTAGGTTTTGTTTTCGTTTTCCTTTTTCTTTTTATTTTTATTTTAATGAGAAGGCATGGTTGATTAGTTTTTTCCATTGGCAATTATGCATTGGTTTTGGCATTAAACTTTTCCTTTTAAAGCTTCCAAACTAGTTTTGTTTAACACTTTATGTGATAATTTTCAATTAATTTTAATTAATTATGTAATTTAAACATTAACTTAATTAAAATTTCAAATTAATTAGTTTAATTTTTATTTATTATTATTACTATACCTTTTGGCATAATAGAAAGCAAACAGAAAAGCTACATCCGGGGAAAACAAAGGCGAAAAGCGTCATCAAGCAAAGGTAGAGAAGCTTCATGCTGTTTTTTTTTTTTATTTATTTTTTTAATTTTTTAGGAGCCATTAAAAGTCTGTGAAATGGATGGTGGGTGCGGATTCGAGCCTCCATCATATAGGTTGGGAGTTGGGGGTCTTACCTAATGGTAAGTGCCAACCCCAACTTCATGCATGTGTTTGGGAAAGTACTAATTAGAATTTATGATTTGAATTTTGAAATTCTGAGTGAAAAATAATTTTAAATTGAGATAATTTTGAATAATATATAGTACTGTTTAGTGTTATGGTTTAAAATTAGAGTTTGAAAAATTAAATATTAGGAGGATGAGCATTTATATATAGTTTAAAATATATATATATATATATATATATATGGTAAAATTTCGCTGTTAGTGAAATTAATGTTTACTATATACTAGCATTTTAAGCTATTTTTAAGTATGTATTTTAAAATATCATGTTTATCGAGTACTTCAACACTTCGTGATGCAAAGTGGCAAACTTCAATTCGCCAGCCAGTCTCCACATAATTATTCTCACAAAGGGTATGAGGAATGGGAAAACCCATGTTTCCAAAGCTATTTTCGTTTTCGACCACAAAAATCAAAATATTGAGTCCAACACAAAGCCTAATTACATGCAGAATTAATTGTTGGCTAGCAAGCTAATTAACAGTATCTTTATTAATACTAACAATTACTGCTACAAATTTTGATTGGATAACAATCATTTTATATCTCATGAATTTCTTGAACAAAATACATATATATATATATATATATTATAATCCACACGAGTCTGAAATGTCTTAAATATTGTATTTAAACAAATGAGTAGTAGTATGTCGTAATGTTAGGGTTGGAATTTGGATCTATCAAATCATGTATTAAAATTTCAAATTATTTACACTCCACCTGCAATGAAAATGATATTAAGGACCATTATTTACACTTTGTATTTGAGAATATAATCCATTGGATCAAAGGATATTTGGTAAAGACTAAAGAGTGTATTGGAAGGATTCATTAGCCGTTTAACTAGAATCAGATTATACTATTATTATTTTTTTCAATGCCTCGCTTTTTTAAAATCAAACCCAAAATTAATTAATCCATAACTAAAAACCACATATAATGGAAAAAAAAAAAAAAAACCACATCGTCTCATCATTTAAAAAAAATTCCAAAATAGTACCACAACTATCGAATTAGACGAATCCGTTTCATAACTAACATAATCATAGCCGAACCCGTCCATTAACCCGGTTTTTTCGCTGATCAATGCCGAATCCGTCCCATAACTACCATAATCATCGCCGAACCCGTCCATTAACCCGGTTTTTTCGCTAATCACCGAATCCGTCCCATAACTATCAAAATCATCGCCGAACCCATCCCCCCATTAGGAAAGTTATGGGACGGGTTCGGCGATGATTAGCGAAAAAACCGGTTCATGGATGGGTTCAGCGATGATTAGGATAGTTATGGGACGGATTCGTCTAATTCGATATTTGTGGGATAGTTTTGGAAATTGAAAAAACTTAACAGGACTAGATGGAATTTTTTTCCCCACATATAATATAGTACTACAATATTGCCATGCCGCCGGATCAGACATATAGCTGGTACATCTTTTCATTGCATCCTTTTCACAATACGAAACCCAAATTCTGTAAATAATAATTTCAAATTGCAAAACTAACTACTGATATACTCTGCAACACAATACATTATTCCAACTCATCCAATCTGTGTGCACACATACACATACATACTACTCCCTCCGTCCCACTCCAAGTGTCTTGTTACTGTTGGGCACGGTAATTAAGGTAGAGTTTGTTTGTGAGTATATGGTAGGGTCCACATAGTTGTTGGAGGGGAAAATTATTTCTATTTATAGAAAGAAGACATTTGAAATGGGACATCCAAAAATAGTAAGTAGGACATTTGGAATGGGACGGAGGGAGTATTATAAATAGGAGTATATAGTATATATGAAGCCAACTACCCAAGGTGAGGTGTGATATATTGATATTGAACCACCGACAGGCCCACAGAGGCACAGAAATAGAAAACCCTAATGGGAAAGCATTAAGCACTGATGATTGATCCAAGCTGAGAATTCTGAACGTTGATTTGTTAAATTATGGGGTGGGTGGCAATTGGCAAATGCAAAGAAAGATAAGCCCCAATTGGGGGGCAGGCATCCACTTGCTCCTTTTCTACCAAGTAATTACAACCTAAGCTATGCTAACCCCAATGCAAGTTGCAAGAGAATCATAAGGATTCTTTTGTCTTTAATTTCTTATTATTAATACTGTTAGTTGTTCTTATCTGTCCAGCTACTACATATAAACACACCACAAAACTGCGACTATTACACTCATGCTGCTGTGGCTGCTTCCCCTTTATTTTGCATTTTCATTATTCATTATTGTGAGTACTTAACTCCGATTACTTCCTTTGTTAATTAATTATTCACCCTTTTCAGAAACATGAGGGATTAAAATTATTGTAGCCGCTATTAAATATTATTAATTAATATAGTACTAATTAAGGTGTGAGGTGGGGGGCAAGAACGTGCTTAAAGGCTAAAGGCAAGCGATTTTAGGATAATTGGAAGTTGCTCGGAAAGTTCTAATGGTAGAATTGAACAAATATATATAGGGTCTGTTCTGCACGCAACTTTTAGGAGCTTTTGGAAGCTTTTGGTAGCTTTAGCTTTTATTTCAAAACAAAAGCCCCGTTCTGCACACTAGCTTTTGGTAGCTTTTTGGGAGCTTTTGGAAACTTCTTTTTAGAAGCTACCTGTAGTAGCGTTAAAAAATAAGCTCATAAGCTAGGAGCTTATTTTTGAGCAATCACAATTTTAATCCAATAACCAACCCACAACCCAATAGTCTACATAAATATTTGTCCGTTTATGTCATTTCATACATTTTTTCACAGCTACAGCTAGTTGTACAAAACACTTAAATAGAACTGACAGCTAGAGCTCTCACAGCTCCTTACAGCTCCAGCTCCCTACAGCTCCAGCTTGCAGCTACAGCTCACAGCTACAGTTTTGCGTGCAGAACAGACCCATAATCTGTAATTAATTAGTTCTGACCTCTTGCAAATCAACTAATTAATCATTCAGGCTTCGGCCATACGTTGTTTCAAAGAGAAAGTAAAAATAATTATTTAAATGGAAATGAATTTCCTTACACAATGTAAACTGAAATAATTTCATTAAATGAAAATATATAGATCGAATGTAGCTTTAGGGTTTCTATTTATTTTGTGCTAAGCTTTTTAAAGTCTGATAAATGGGTGGTGGGAGCCCATGCCACACAAATTACAAAGGGTACAAAGGGGAGTGATAGGGTGCCGGGAGGGAATTACCGGTAATTAAGTTCCCCAACCCCATTTTGTGCTAATTAAGACAATTATAACATGAACAATTCTGGCGGAATAATTGTTTGTGTGTGTGATTTGTTGACATTTTCGTGTCTGCAATACCATGGCTTGATTTTTTTTATTTTTTATTTTTTTAAAATTTTAATTTCTTGAATGCTAATAATGTCAAACTGAAAAGTTATGTCATGTGTGTATATATCTATTAATACTCTATAAAAGGAGAGCTGTTAATTCTCCATTGAATTCTCAGCCGTTGGATCAAATTTCCAATTGAGATAATGGCCGTTGGATCAAATCTTTCCTCCTCTCTCAGTTTTCTTTTCAGCTCAGTGCGTCACTTTTATCTTTCCTCCTCTCTCAGTTTTCTTTTCAGCTCAGTGCGTCACTTTTTGCCATATGTTTCGCCTGGATCTGCTTGCAAGAAATCAGAAGCGGGAAAACCCTAATCCGCGGTGACGACGGTACGAGGCGAACGGGAAAACCCAAATCGAGCGCTGCTGCTCCGTTCGCGAAGGCGCGTCGGCCGTTGGATTGGATTTTTCTTTATACATTCTCCTCTTCGTTTCTTTCACCCCATTCAGATTAAGCTTTTCTCGCCCGGAGCTCTCGCGAACCCTACCCAGTCTCCTCTTCCGTCCCTGTCACCGTCTTCGTTCAATCTTCCTCAATCGGCCCTTTGCTCAATCTTTCCAGGTTCCTGTCTGAGGTTTACAGTACTATTTCGGAGGCTCAAGCTTTCGTTGTTCCCAGGGTTCTTCGTTCCTCGTTTGGCTTGCCGCTGTATTTTGGAGTTGCCATGGGTTTTGGGCAATACCGTCCGGCCCGCGCTGCCGGATTCTATGCCTGTGCTTCCTTTTCTGCTCACGGTAAGCCCGACTGCCCTTCGTCTGTGCCCGAACATCCTCCCTCTCCGTCGCGCCTCATTGTCTTTACGAATAACAAATTCTGTGTTTGAAATGTGCAGAAACACAGAACGGAGGCACAAACACTCAGTGCAATCGAGCAGGTAACCGAGGGATTGATTCTATATGGCAAGATGGATAAATTAATTTGTTTTAATTTTTGGGTGCCTAAATTGAACATGATTTTGTGGTTTAGGAGGATAATGAAGACTTGAAAGTACCACCTATGGTGGTGTACAAAGATGAAACCTCTAATTCTTCTGTTAATTTTAGTTTTAACAAGGATGTGAATTTTGGTGAAGTTAGAGCCGCAGCAACTGAGAAGGGTGCCCCAGAAATAAAGGGTCAGTATTATTCTCTTGATTTTCAGTTCAATTTTTATGTTGCTTATTTCGTGGAGCTATTAGGCCTCATTTTCCTCTGCACTTATTCGAGTTCAGTGACTAGACATGACGGGAGTAATGATAGCCAAACAAAATGGAAGAAATATGGGATGCATCTGCCTCGGTCTGAGGTATGCATCAATTCTAATTAGTGTAAAATGATTTCTGCTGTCGAATTCTGTTTGTTACTTCTTTCTTAACCTTATCCTGAATCAATTTTCATTAATCACTAAGCAGAAGAAACTGCTTTTCTGATCTTATATATATCTTAATATTGCATGTGCAAACTACTTATTCATCGTGCTTCAGTTCACTCTTTCAAGGCTGAGTGATTGTACAAAATTCCATTACAAGTTTCTCTTTCGTCTCCTTCCTTCTTCATCCAATTTCCTTCATTACACTGATTATCTTCTTTTGGTTCACTCAAGGAAAAGTCCAATCCAAATGATTTGGTCGTGCACAACAGATCAAGGGGGGCATTGGATGAGAAGGTGAAAGAGATGAAAGACCAGGTGCTTAGGGCCAGAGTGTACTTGAGTTTTGCAGTGCCGAATGGGAATTCTCATCTCGTGAGAGAGTTGAAAGTTCGAATGAGAGACGTTGAACGAGGAATGAACCATTGCACCAGAGATTCCCATGTCTCTAGGAGGTACAGCATTTGTGACGCATATATGTTGGTGCCTTATTTAAACTTTGAACGAGTGAGATGAGCAACCTATAAAACATGTTGGATTATATCTGGTAACAACTGATGGCCACATTCTGTGATGTGATCAGCAGGATATTGCTGGCTTTTTTACTTCATTGCAACTTAGGAATTGCAAATGTGCTTGAATTTTATGATTCTTCATGTAGTTTATTCTGATTTATTATCAAACCAAACAAATGGCTTTTATGTGCATCTCTTATTATTATTATTTTTTTTAAAATCTAAACAAATGAAATGATTGACATGCCAACTGGGTTGCTGGTGGGGCATTATCTCATTCTCAATGATCTGAATTTTTTTCAGTTTTTCCGAGATGACCATCTTCTGAAATTGATTTGGCAACTTTAATCTGCTGGCTTATGAGTTCAACTTTTGTCATATATTTACTTGGATTTGCGAATTTAATCTTGTCAATTGTGGTTTGTTAGTTTATCTAGCAAGATGGTTATTGTTTGGACAAGTCTTGCTCAGTCAACCTGTTTGTGATTCTTGACGTATGTATGTAATGAGTGTGAGTACGTTTTTGTACGGTTTAGTCCCTTCTAGAAGTATTCAAGTTGGGTTTAGATATAATGCGACCACAAGCTATTTTTCTGTGAGAACATAGTGAACTTCGAGATAATTAATGGGCTGCTACTATTTCAGTGCCCTGCAGAAGATGGCGGCTATGGAGTCTACCCTGTCAAAAGCACATCGTATTTACCCCGACTGTTCAGCCATTGTGAAGAAACTTCGTGCGATGACTTTTAATGCTGAAGAGCAGGTTGAATCTCAAAGAAAACAGGAAAGTTTTCTCAGAGCAGTTGGTGGAAGAACCATCCCAAAAGGCCTTCATTGTCTCTCAATGAGATTGACTGCTGAATATTTTGCCCTGGCGCCTCAGAAAAGGGAACTTCCTTACAATCACAAAATGCGTGATCCTCGTCTGTATCACTTTGCCGTATTTTCTGACAATGTCTTGGCCTGTTCCGTCGTCGTTGAATCAACCATCTCAACTGCCAGGGTAAGAGCTTCTGATCCATGCTTACCTTCTTTCCATCAATATTGTTTTTTTTTTTTTCACGTGCTTGTCATTTCAATTTTTAACTTTGATTAAATTAATTTACATTAATACTATAAAGGAACTTCCTGTGAAATAAATTTTGCAGGGTGGTGTAGAATGTCTTTTGTGTAAGAACCCTGGAGTTTTTCTAAATCAGACATCAGCCGATTCCTCCTTCCCTGCCTCTCTCTCTCTCTCTCTCTCTCTCTCTCTCTCTCTCTCTCTCTCTCTCTTTCTTATACTCTATGTTGGTAAAATTTATTTTTTCAGTTCATGGAGTCAACTTTTTTTTTTTAGGAAATACATTGGGGATTTCGGATTGAGAACTGTCAATTTTTAATACGATGAATACGATGTTATGTTGCAGTTTAGTTTATTTGCAGTGGATTTGAAGTGAACAAAAATTTGCATATCAAGTGTTTGCTATAATGCTCAAGTGATTTTCTTTTTTTTTTTTTTTTACCTGTAGGTTTGTAGTGAACAAAAATTTCCTTCACATTGATTCTGTTTGCCCTAACTCTTGGTCGCTGCATCTCTCTCCGTCAGACGGCGCCATTCACTGATACCTATCCATCCACCGTGCGCCTGAGACAACATTGCCTTGGTGTGGCCGGCCACTCCCCCTCTATTGGATGCGGTCGCCCAGGTACTGGTATTTTATTCTTTTGGTCCAATCTGTAGTTAATTTTTGCCATTTCAAGAGTCGATCAGCTTTTATTTATAGAACTGTTGTTGTCTAAGAAAGGGTGTGCTTTTTCGGCCAGCTAAATTATGGTTTGTTGTTCTATTTGGGGGTTTACTTTGCACTTTAATATCAATGGTAATAATACTCATGGGTCTTTGATTGTAGTTCTCCTGAAAAACAGGCAGCTTATTATTCTAGGTGGCACTGGGCAAAGTTAGTGCCAAAGTTGCTAGCTGTTGGAATTTTTTTCCCTGTTTGAACTTATAGATTTGGTAGTGGTAATTCTTTCATGATTTTTGTGCGCCTTAAAAGTGTAGACAGGTTGATTTATATGGTTCACTTATGATATTTGTTCTTTTGTTAAAATAGCATTGAGTTTATCCTTCCTAAAATTAACTGTTGAGTTTTGTTGTTTTTGGGGCTAAGCTTATTGTCCATTGAAAATCTTGGAAAAATGGGGTGCTCTTGCAGATCACTGTCAATTTTGATAGCTGAGTAGTACAATTTTATGGAATTGGGGATTCTGCACTCTCTGTTTGGTTTTGATTTATTTACAATGGATTTGGGATTGTAGAACTCAAAACAATGAAGAAGATTTAAAACTCAGAACACAACAATTAGTTCGCTGCATGGAAGTAGAAGCTGAAGCTATGTGGAAAAGACATTTTGAGGCAGAAAATAAGGTAGGCATACTCTTGGAGATTTTACAAGAATATCTTGGGCAAAACCAGAAGGCACAAACCAGCATGATTAGTTCATCTCAAATAATAGGGGATTTGAGATTAAAACTTCCAAGATCTCGATGAGCAGTTGAAAGGGAAAAACTGGTGAGGCAAGGCCGAAGAGAAGGAGCTTCAGACGTTGCTCCATGGGAAACTGAATCCAGGTAAGGATTTCTCCTTCAGTTAATTTCAGGCTCTTCCAAAGGTGAGAGCTTTGTCTTCAAGTTGTTTCTCTTGCTTGGGATTCGGAATTCAGGATTTCTTAATTTTGCCCTAATCGTCTTAGCTCAATTCCAAAGTCACAATCCGTTGGGGGTATCACAAATTAGGCGATTGACGAAGTCGTTCGAGTGGTCCCAACCGTCTTTTGCGGTATATTTACTTTCTGCCATTTTTTCCTTAATTTTTATTTTTTTAAAAATATTTGGGGGTGATGGTGTTCTGAGAATCTTTTTGTGTATTTTGGCACGATTCTTGAGTTGATTTAAAAGCAGGTTTGTGGGTTTAGATTTCTGTAATTAAGAGGAAGTTGGATATGGATAACAATAATTGGCGAGCGACTCAAGGGCAGGTTCAGATGCCCGGTCAGGTCATAAACGAGGAAGTAGTGGCGCCTGCGGGTATGGAAGGCGGCGATTGGAGGAATCAGCGACAAAGGATTGTAAATAAGATGTAAGCTCACGTTGAATTATTTTAATTTTTCTTTGGTTGCTTATTTTATTTTTATTTTTTTTACTTTTTTTTTTGTGTGCTAGCAAATTTTGTTGGCATGTGCATTGTATGCAAATTTTTTGATGGAATTTTCTTGCAATTTTTATTTTGCGATTTGAAAATTCATACTCTTTGTGAGGATATTGATGAGAACCCATGGCATTGCTTCTTCTGAGGATAGACAGGTGCACTTATTTACCATATTTTGAGGGTTTAACAAGTATGCAATAGGGAAAATATCTATTGGACTCTTAAGATTATTGCAATATTTTGATATCATTCACAGGAGTGCTCTAAGGATGGTAGTTTTTGTTGCAAATTTGCTACATAATGAGAGCTACTTTCATTTGCAATATAGGGACTGGGGACTGTAAAATAGATTCTTATCTTTTATTCTTTTGGCTTCTTAGTTTGACAATGTGTAACATTTCTAATTGCAATTTTTAATAGGTTCAAGACTATGATTTTGCATCATTTAAATAGATTTTGAAGGTGATGACTTAAAGGTATTGGATTAACATGACATTGACATCAGTAGTAGTACTGTATTATGTTTTGTAATTATGTTTCTATTAGCTTATTATCAAAGTGACCTTTATCTTCTATAGCAACTTCATTTTTATACTATATGATGGATTTATCTGAGCATAAGAATTTTATGACTAATGGTTGGTAATGTTGGACTTTCCCTGTAAAATCCTGATTCATTTGACTTTTCACAAGCTGTTGCATGCTCGCTTGTGAGGGAACTTCATATATTTTAATATTTTTAGAATTTGATATACATACTTTTATCCTTTTATGGGGATGGACATGTTCATCTTAATCTTATAGAAAGGAAAGATTGCTGAAACTGAAGTAGAAGTTGAGAGGCTTATTGGAGGTCCACATTGCTGCTAATTGCTGCAATTAACGTCTCTACCCTCCATAATTTTGTAGAGTTTTAAGGAAAACAACATTTCGGGCTCCATCCCTTCTAATTTCAGTGCGTTCCAAAATTTATCTTAATTGTAAGTTTTCATACAAATGAATAGCTTCAATGATTGTGCTCACTCATAGTTGAAACTGCTAAGCTTAATTTTCCTAGGGATACGAACTTTAACAATTCCATCGGGCAAATTCCTGATGCTCTTTTCTTATGATATTTCTTGTTCATCAGTCACAATTTATAGTTATTGTTCTTCATTCATGGTATCAGCTCCCTCATCCCATCCCGCATCAAAACTAATGATGATTTTTACTAACGGCTGTTTACTTCATTCTCAAATTTCTAAGTAACAACAGGTTGACGGGCCCTCTTGCAAGGCAGAAGGCTCCAGCTCTTCAGTGTATACGAGCTTTGTATTTTTACAATATTCATTTTTCTGTTGTTGGTCGACTTTCTTTTTGTTTAATAAATTCAGATTGTCTGGTAATTGGATCTTATTATGCTATTGCTTTCTGGAGAATAATTCTGTTAATTATACAGCGCCTTCTTTCTTTGATTTTCAGCAAGATTTTTGGAAAATAACAATCCCTACATTCTCATTCTTTTCCTCAAGGTCCTTCGCAAAGGCAATTGAACTGTGGAAGGAAGAATCTGTGTTGAAGGTTAGCATCTGAATATTTAATTATGAAATAAAAGGATTGGTTTGTTTTATGTATAGGTCATATTATGTGTGTTTTCTTATCTTTGATTTAGTGATTTCTACCTTATCTTTAAATATTTTGTGTTTCCTTGAGTTCTCAGTTTTTGAAGTTTGATTTAGTGATTTCTACCTTATCTTTAAATATTTTTTGTTTCCTTGAGTTCTCAGTTTTTGAAGTTACTTTAGGATAGATGTCTTATTTGGTGTTTTGCTTCTTTTTTTTTTTTTTCTCCTGAAAAGCTTATTTAGTGTTTTGCTGATGCAGTATTCACCACAGTTATGATTTGGCATTATCTTTGATTTTGTTGTTTCAGTTGGTACTATGGCCATTGATTTCATCAATTGAAGTTCATTATTTTCATTCCTTTCTTATGTCAATAATCCCCCTTTCTTAGTTCCACCCAAAACAATCTTTTCCTCTTTCAATTTAAGCATAAAGGAACCTCCTCTATTTATAAAGTACACATCAATATATTACCATGCTACTGAATTTTTACTGGTGAAGTTCAGGTACTCAAAACTGTCATTTGACTGATATGGAAAATAAAACCAAGGAAATTTTAATAAACTTGAATGCTTGATAAAGCTTATTTGGTTTGGTGCAGTGGATGACGCCTGACGGCAGGGAGGGGCATCGTTCACTTAGAAATGTCATGCTTTCTGTTTAAGACTATGAATCATTCAGAGTTTGCTCACTTGTTTTATTTCTGTTTATCAATTTTGAAGCTGTTACCTTTCACTAGGGGGTGTTGAAAATGCAACTCTGCATTTTAAGAAGTTTTTGCAAGCAGACCCTGATGGCTTTTCAGACAAGAAAGTTTTGATAGAAGCTTCTGAGGACCTTGGGAATGCAAAGGTATTTTATCCATTTGTACAATATAATATCTATAACTTAGGTAGCTAAAGTCAAAACTTAATGAAAATCCGCTCAGTAGCTGTGGAGGCTGAAATGAGGAAGATTTAGGGTTAGGGCGCCGAGTGGAGGCAGATGCAGAGGACTAACATCCTTACATTTTTTCAATGTTTTTTATTTTTATTTTTTTCTCCAGAAAAATACGAAATATGAAGAAGGGAATTAAACAGTCAGAGGCAGATCCAGTTGGTAACAATGTGGTTTTCAGTAAGGTAGTTTTTGCTATCCTATTTTAGTTTTCGTTTATTATTTACGCTGATCAAAGTTTAACCAAATGTGGGGGGTTCAATTTTCTTATGCGTCTCTTTCAGATAAAAGAAGGTTTTGGGGGGCAACGTCAGACTAATTTTGTCTGGAGCAACACCTCTGGCTTCTCATGTAGAAGAATTTCTAAGAGTGGTGTCTTGTAGTTATGTGCGTCAGGGATATGGTAATTTTCCTTTATGCATGACTTTTTTTAAGAGATGCTTTTTTTTTCCTATATGCATGACTTTTGTTATGTGGAGAACATATCCATCTCAAACTTTTACCAATTATTAGGAGATATATTTTATATTTAATTCCCTGTAATTGGGCTCACGTTTTGAATAATTGAAAATATTCTCCTGGTTAGTATGAACAAGTTATAATCATCTCAATAATATTGGAGTTCCGTTCTGTTCTTCATGGATGCCAAATTGCCAATCTTGTGGTTGACGTTTAATATGTTCCATGTAATTTTGTACCTGGCTGTTTTATTGGCTTGTCCTTTTCTCATTACTGCCGGAACCTTCAAATTTATTTATTTAAGTCTTATTATCTTATCTGACTTATTTTTCTTCTCCTCCCAGGTTTGACAGAAACTTGTGCTGGTGCATTTGTTTCATTACCTGACGGCCTGGGTATGCTGGGAACTGTTGGTCCTCCCGTGCCCAATGTTGACGTGTGGCTTGAATCTGTCCCTGAGATGAGGTATGATGCCCTTTCAAGCACACCACATGGGGAAGTATGTGTGAGAGGGGATACTTTATTTTCTGGGTACTACAAGCGTGATGACCTTGCAACAGAAGTATTCATTGATGGTTGGTTTCACACAGGTCGCTCACTGCAGCATCATGGACCTGTTTTCAAATACAATACTTAATGCTTTGTCTGCCTACCTAATTACTTTGAGATCAATTTAACAAGGGATGTATTTGGGTATGTAGGTGGAGGATAACCATTCTGGTGGTCGTTTCTGTTAAGGTTATTGGAAAATTTTTCTGCATTTTGCTACTATGGTAGAGATTTTGTTTTTTCTGCATTTTGTTATTTCTTGAATAATAATGCATTTCTGTTTAGCTTATCAGTTAATCTCTTTCTTGTTTAACTTGGAACACAAGCTGAAAAGCTGATGATGGTTGCACTGTATTTAATGGATGCATGGGGTTGTCAGGCGCACATCAGAATTCAGAAGACACAATAATGCACCAGTCAGAATCAGGTACTGCTCCCTCGGACTATACGGTCTTGTTTAATTTCCAGAGTGTTTTATGATGGGGCCTTGTGCAATAGTTCCCTGGTTCGTTTGATTATTTCCTTGGGCAGGTATTTCTTGCTTCCTTTGTGTTTTCCGTTGTAGACTTTTACGTTCTTATAGCTGGGATAGAAAAAAAAAAATGAGTTTTGTTCATTGTGTTAGGTATTGCCTGCATAATTCCCCGCTCCTTGGAGCAGCTCGATTTGGTATCCATTTAAATTCAGCTTACCAGCGTGCTTCCTCGATGTAGTCCAGTTATATGAGGAATGCAGCGTAGTTAAATGTGCCCTTCTACAGTGCACTTCAGGTTGTTCAGGTTTTCTTTTCGTATATTAATAATACCCACTGCCTTTTCACTGTAGAAGTCATATTGTTTCCTGATGGTTTTTCCCCTGTTCTTTCCCCTAATCAGCTTACGTGTTTTTACCCAGCGGCGTTACTGTTGTGGGTGAAGTTTTCACCCATATAAGTATCTTCTCCATCTGTGAGAGTTCCCTTCGCCCCTGTTATTACAATACGTTGTTGTTCTTGTTAATTTGCTGCCTGTCACTACTTAGCGTGCATGTCAAACTTGAGAATACAGGCTAACTATGATTTTTTGCTTTTTATATTAATTTCTCGCAACCACTTTCCTGTGTGGAGCTAATATGTATTTACTGAAGAATCTTTTTCACCAGGCAAACATGAAACTCAATGAACAGCAATTGGCATCTTTATCAAGTCCCAGGGCTGTGAGGGAGTACCTGGAAAGTCAGAAAGAGAACATAACAAATATTATAAAGCAGAATATGGCTGTTGGAGGCATATTCAAACGTGAAAATATGCAGGTATAAATTTCCTCTTTTAGACTGTATGCTGAGAGTTGAGGGTAAAAAAGATGAGAAACAAGTAAAGAAACAACTCCACAACGGTTTACTTTTTTCGTCCTTGGTGGGATTTGGAGTGCTGGTCCACCTGACTATTTATTTTTAATTTTCATTCTACACGTGTTATTTGTTTACAATTTTAGTGATTTGGCCAGGTGCCTACAAATATGCTTAGTGTAAGGCCCCAAGTCCAGCATTTTATGCTTTTTTATCCTGTAACTATTGTGGTGTTGAATTTTTAGCACATATTTGGTCATGCTCATTTTAATCTTTTTGCAATTTAAGTTATTTGCCCATCGTGACACTTTGTTGGATAAGGGTTCAAATTTGAACCGTTACAGTGGCCCTGTTCATCTCGTAGTCCACTGAGTCCACCCTAGACATTGATTGAGGGGAAATTAAACAAGATTAGTTTGTTTTGGTTGCCTTCTTAATAATTTTGTATTGATTTTTTACCTTACTCATAAGCACAACATTTTCAACGCAACTTGTTCACCATCTTATTAAAAAATGAAAAAGGTATAAATCAATAGTAATTCAATCATTACCATATTTAAACTTTTTTTTTTCATATGCATAAAGCTCTAAAATTTGAAACATCGTTAGGGGAGAAGATATATTTTGAAGGGACCTCTTAAAATATCAAAGTTGCATCTGTCTGGTTAGAAGTTGTAAGAACACGCCTCTTAAGCCTTGTGATTGTTTTCCCTTGAGATTTTCGGCTCAATTGATATATTGCCCTGATGCAGATAATGACAGAGGAGCTGGTTAAGGAGGTTGAGAATTCAATTGCTGAGTTCAAAAACCACAAACAAGAATACGATGAAGGAAGTGTTAAAGCACAGGTTACAATGGGCCTGGAAAGAACCCACCTTCACTGCCGCCCTCACCTTGGCCGCTCACTGCCGCCAGCCTCAGCTGTTTCCTGCCACCGTCGTCGCCATCCACTCCCCCCCCAACCCAAAATTCCAGGTTTAAAATCGTACACTTACAGACTCTGTTTATCCATATACATCAATAAATATACTGTGCATAATTTTGTTCCTCCTATATTTCTCCTAAATTTGACTTACTTCCCAATTTATAGAATTTACATACACTTACTTACAATTATACCTACTTCCCGACGGGCGAAAATACATCCTATACATATTACTCTGTATATATCGTTTGTTGATTACCTTCCCAAACAATTGGTAGCCATTGGTCATGTATTTTGTCTATGTTGATTACCCTTTATTGAAATCTTAGCAGCCCTTCAGTTTTCCATTTAATTAATGTCATAACCTTTTATTTTGTTTTCTCAGCATTCAGTAACCTAATTGAATATAATTTGTTCTTTACTTTTGATATGTCAATAAGTATAATTAATCATAATTTCGTACTATTGCTAGACTTAAGGTCTCTTATGCAGGTAAACTTAACACTATAAATTTCAATATTAAATATTCCATCAGATATACTGCATATCACTAACAAATATTTTCATTTTTTATTTATGGCTGAAAATCTCAATAGATTGGAAGCACGAAGACCCCTATGGTAAGTCACATTAACTCTAGAAATGTAAAATATATGTTATGTAGGGGAGGATTTAACTCTAGAAATGTCTCTTGTTAATACACTTTGCTATTCTTCAATCTGCATGAATTTGCATGAATTTCTATACATGATAAGCTGTTACATATTCTTGTGTGCAGTCAGAAATGAGATCTGGCAAAAACAAGTTGGAAAACAATTTCAGATTTGAAATTCCATATTTGAGTCACAGTTTACGGTTAATAGTCATGGTTTCTCATGCCCATTCTATGTACATATTACTAATTATTGCCCAAAACCTTTTATACTAAATCTTTCCAAGCATTCTTCATGTAACTGTAATTGATAGGTTGGCAGAGAATCTGAGAAAACAAATGCCTTGGTGGATCCATGTGAACTGTTGGCAAATATTGAAGCCCAAATATTGAAAGCCAAAGAGGGAGCATTTACCCGTAAAGACATAATGGAAAAGATAGGCAGATGGGTTTCTGCTTGTGATGAGGAAAAGTGGCTTGAAGATTATAACAAAGTAAGCAGGCAATGATGGAATCTCATTGGTGTGGTGCACTTTCCATATAATTGCATAGTTTATTATCCTGTTTCATGTTCATTCATAATCCCTGGGATTGTTTCTTTCATTTGATGTCTATCGTAGTATTTTTCTTTGAAGTTATTTGTCTAGGGTGGTTATATGTTTCCCGTCTCAACAATATTCATTAGCATTTACTGTAATCCCTGTTGATCCCTAGGATGATAACAGCTAAAGTGCTGGAAGAGGTGTGCATATAAACCTCAAACGTGCAGAGCGTGCTAGAATTACTGTAAATAAGATTCCAGGTAACTCTTCAGGCTTTCTTTGATGTTCATCATTACTGAAACTTATATCTTTCAGCAATGATGGAAAATTTGATTAGCAAGATACTAATGTGGGAGGATGAACAAAAGATGTTGTTCCTCTATGATGGGGTAAATTTTTTATAACTTTTCTACCATTTTGGTATTTTCGCTACTTCATGTAGTTTGAATCTAATTACTGTATTCTCCCTCTTATACACAGGTGCGTTTGGTGTCAATACTGGAGGATTACAAACTAACAAGAAGGCTCAAGGAGGAGGAAAAGAAGCTAGCCCGGGTAATTTTCATTACATCAAGTCATTCTTTCATAAGAATTGTTTGCTTTTATGTTGTCAAATGATAAAGAGAGGTTTAGGTTTTATATTTCTACTATAATGTATAAGAGGCATGGTTGGGGTACTGAATTTGATTTGCAACTACAATTCAGGATCAGAAAAGATACACGATATGCTCCTCGCTGAGAAAGAATCCATCTATGGGTCTAAGCCAAGCCCGCGGAGAAACAACAGCTTTAAGAATGGAAATGGGTAACGTACCTATGGCAATGGGTCGGCGACCCCCTCACCACGCCGCAACTCAGTTGGCAGTTCAAATTTGGAGCTCCTCACACCACGATCTTACTCTGGCAACCAAATTAGGAAATAAATTGTTGTAGATAGGAACTCACATACACTTACCTATAATTATTTTTTCTTTCTTCATGGGCAGTTGTACATCCCTTTTACGCTGTGCATCGCACAGGTATTTAACTAGTATGTGGAGATGACAATTCCATTATTATTACAACAGTATTATACATGAAAATTATTGTGAAATTGTACGTTTCTTTCTTTGACTAAATATGCATACATGATTAATTGATTATATATATTCTGTGACTAACGATCAACCAATTAATTAATTGCATGGGTCATGAGCATTATATTAATTGTTCTGGTATTAACTAATCAAGTTGACGTAATTGCTGTTACGCTAATTTCTGGCAAGATTAGGACACAGTTTACAGATGAGATTGCTACCACGAAACCGAACCATCAAGTCAAGATAACGAAGAACAGTTTTAATTAATTAATTAATTAAACCCCACTTACAGTATCCATTAGGATTCGCTTGTGAAGTAAGACACTTAATTTAGACTCCTTAATTAAATACAAATATTCTGTGTAATAAGCAGGGATAATGGGTAATTAATTTAATTAGTTGAGGGATTTATTTACAGGCTTTTGAGATTGCCTTTGTGATTTGATCAGTGAGTGTATATCTGATCAATACAACTTAGACAGGATTAGTTCATGCACCGTATTAACTTTATAATTATATTGATTTACTACTTAGTACTTATAATAACACATTAATTCTATGTTTATATTTTGTAATTTATATAAAATTTAATTTTTCATATGTTTACTAATATATTTTTCTAATTTAAATTAAAAAAAAATCATGACGGCAGGAATAATTCTTTATAAAAATATTACACTATTAATAATAAATTTAAGACGATTATTGTATATGTTTGTTTATTACTAATGTTAACTTAATTTGTTTTTATACAGGATAGATATTTTATGTAATACTAATATATTATCTACTTTAAATAACTTTCTTAATGAAGTAGGATTTGTTGTATGCCCCCATTTCTTTCTTTTTAAGCAATATATAATTTATTATTGTTTTAAAATTTATATTAGTTTTGGTATATAATATTAAGTGAACGACTTTTTGACTTTTAGGGGCAAATTGTCAAATAAAATAACTTCTACTATTTTTTTTTTTAAAAAAAATGAATCATTGAAAAGGGCGACAGTGCAATTAAAATTAAAATTAAATAAAAATAATTATGACACATTTGGTGTATTGAAATAAGTAGCATTCTATTTGTTGAACAGAGGAAAAGAAATGCACTCATAAGATGTGGTTCATCTTCAAACTACATTTTTCGTTCGCTATACTATATTACTCCTCAGATACCATTCTACTACTAAATATCTAAATATAAAAATAAGTGTCATAATATTATTTTGGCACTTCAAATATCGACTTTGTTAATGCTAAAAAAAATCAATTTTGGATTCAATATCAATTTGAGCAACTTGCACACTGAATTTGAGAAAAAAAATAAAATTCAACTCTAATTAATTAAGAATTAATAATTTGCGTGCGGTCTATTAACTAATGTTGTTCTATGGGATGAGGATTTAGCTCAAGTGGTTAAGTTCATCGACTGCTAACGGAATGTTTTAAATATCGGTTTCGGTGTCTATATCGGACATAAAAATTTAGGGAAATTTCGAAGATATTTAAAATTTCGGGGGAAATTTCGGGGGAAATTTCGGAGATATTTGTAATTTTTTTGAGAAAACCACATCGAGTTTATGAGATGATGAAAATGAAGATATTTCAAATTTTCTCATCTATGTTACTACATAAATTAGTAATATGCTAAACAATACTCATTCAATGATATACTATGCTAATAATATTGTTGATATCGTGCACCATGTTGATTGATAAGAGATTTAAAATCGATGAAAATAAATTAATTGAATCACATAATCAATATGTGTCGAAATATAAATTTTAATTTTTTATTTTCTAAAAAATATATTTTATAATTTAAAAAAAATATTTTTAAAAATAAAAAATAAAAAATTTCGGAAAATTTCGGTCAAATTTCGGGAAATATCGAGTTTCGGACGAAATTTCGATGGATATTTTGTAAAAAAATATTGTAGGTGAAATTTCGTTTCAGGGTGTCTCGAAACCCAAAATTTCGATTGAAATTTAGGAGATTTCGGGATATTTAAAACAATGCGGAGTATATGCTTGAGTTCTATAAAAATTAGTAATTTACTGCCCGACTGCTGATCAAATAAATTTCTATTGCATTTAATACTTGGAACTAAATAAAAATTGAGAGGCAGGCGACTATTCATTCACCCGACACAATTATCTGCAATTCCATAAAAGCAGGATTTCCAATTATCAAATTGTTAGCATATTTTTGCCATATAATTATATCACATTAACACTTGGTAAAACAGAAATTAATTAATTAATTAATTAATTAAACACAAAAGATTCCAGCTAGCCCAAAAGTTTGAAACTATAACAAATAGACAGGTGTTTTTAAGTTAATTTTCACTATTTTTTTGGTATTTCCATTTGTCCTTCAACTAGCCTTCTTTTTTCTTCTTGACTATTCATCACTATACAATTGGAACTTTCTTGCAACTTGCAACACAACTAAACCCTCACACAGTTTCTACCCCATCTACATTAACACCTCAGAACAAACTAATTTTTTTTTTTTTTTTAAAAAAAAAACAAAACCCAAAAGTTAAATTACCAAAAAAAAAAAAAAAAAACTAAAAATCTTGTCACAAAGCATCAATAACCCTCTGTTTCTTCCCACAACCTAACCCCCAAATCTCCATTTCCCTAATCCTTTTCCCACCGCAGCTATTGTTACGGTCACCGCCGCCGCCGTTACCGTCACCGTTACCCGAAGCCTCGAATATATCAACGCCGAACAGCCGCATGACCTGCACCTGCCCGACCCGACCCGCCACCTTACTCCTGGACTTCCAGTCAATGTACAGCTGCTTATCCGGGCCGGTCGATCTCTGGAAGCTGACAATGTCGCCGGCCCGCAGCTCCTTCTCCTTCACGAATCGGCTCCACCCCTTCGTCAGGACGTAACTCTGACTGCTGTTCCAGTACGAGTATCGGAACCTCCAGACCTTCCCCCCGACGTCCTCGAAATTCAGCAGGACTCCCTTCGACGACGTCGTGTTGTTCTTCGGCAGGGGGAAGTGCTTCTCCGCGTGCTGTTTCGGGATCACCAGCCGATTCAATTTCCCGACGTCGCTCGGAGTAACCGCTTTCTCGAATAGGTGCTCGCGCGCCGCGGATTTTTCTTCCGCGGCTCCGCCGGCGGCGGCGGCGGCGCTCCGCCTCCCGCCGCCGTAGCTGCGGCGGCTCTGCTCGAGCTCGTCGGCGTACGTGTGCTTCCGGAGCATGTCGACGATTTCCGATTTCGAATGCGAATTGAGGAACGCGATCTCGACCTCGTCGCGATCGGTTTCGGGGAGCTGCTTGAAATTGGTAATGGCGTCGCGGCTGCGGAACCGCTGCGCCGCCGTGTCGTACGCCCGGGCGGCCTCCTCCTCCTCGTTGAACGTCCCCAGCCAGACGCGCTGGTGCTTCTCGTAGATTTGGGCGCCCCACCGGCCGTTCGGCTGAGGGACCACGCCTTTGAACCGCGACGACGGCAGCTTCCGCGACTCTGCCTCGACGCCGATCTCGGCATCGATCACCGCACTGCCGCCGCTCCCCACGCGGCAGAGTGCGGCGGCGGCCGCGGCCGTGGATTCGCTGGTGGTGGTCTCATCGCCGCAGCTAGTTGCATCCATAATTTAAACGACAAAATATTGTAGCAACCGTTGGGAATTTGAAAGTATTGAAATGAGGGTGCGGAGGAAAATGGGTTTCACTATATATAGGGAAAAATAGAGAAAAAGGTTACAAATTTAATGTGTGCACAAGTAGTATTATTAAAATACAAAAAAAAAAAACTTAACTTAAAATGGATGTAAAAATCAATAAAGAAATGGTCCAAAGCTCCACCATTGAGTATTTAATAATTTCAAAATTATAATAATTTCTACTACTCTAGTATTTATCTAACATTATATATATAATTGAAAAATGCACCTCCGTTGGTAACTAAAAAGAGTGTAGAAAGTGGGGTCAATAAGTAGGAAGATTCATATGTTGGTGGGGTGTATATATATATAGATAGAGATATTGTAAAAATAGGGTAAGATAATGTCACATGAGAGTGGACCTTTATTTTAAGTAAGTTCATCCCCCTTGATTTTTGCTGCTTCTGTCCTCCTACTTACTGTCAGCATGGTCTCCTCTCCCTCATCATTTTCTCCCCTTAAACCACTACTAGAAAATAGTACTACTACTACTACTAGTACTAATAGTACATAATAACCTTAAATTCCACAGTAATCTTCAAATTAATTTGAGACATATATACTGAGCATTGGTTGGTCATTAATTTCAATATACTTAGAGTACGACTTCACTTAAAGACATAAAGTGATGATCGATAAAAACATGTTGTTACATGAGCAACTGGCTGGCAGATGGAGCCCAAATGAAAAGTAAAGTTTATCCAGATAAAATTGATGTAATAATGTAATAAAAGAACAGTAGAGAGCTCTAGATTTGTTCAAGTATCAGCATCAGATAAAGATTGGGAATTTTGAAGTGAACATAAACCATGCTCTGAGGCTTGGCTTAAATTCCACCAGGATGGGGATTGTTACTCCATTTGTTATGGCCTATGGGCCAACCAATGGATAGACTTCAAGGCACAGCCAGCCAATTAAATTCACCCCAACCCCTCCATAATATCTTACCTGGCATGATTTGATTGGTCCTCTCCACTTCTACTTTGTCCTCATTCGATGCCGCCTCCACGGTGTACACATGCACACACACTCTTTATGATTTCCCCCTTTCCATGTCCTAATAAATCTCATTTAATCTTTAGTTTTTTATTTTAAAAAACAGAATGGATTTGGAAGTTGAGGAAATAGGGTATGGTGTAATGTAACTGTTGGACTGCCTGGTTGTCAAAAAATGGAAATTGGTTATTGGACAATTGAATGGAAAGCGAAGCTACAAAAATGGGTAAACATTTTTGCTTGAAATGAAGGTGATATATGTTGACAAGGACAACCTATTTAAAAAAAAAAAAAAAAAAGGCCAAAACCTTATCTCAGACAATCAAAGTAGTGTGTTTGTTGTTTGTTCTGCTGCCTATATACAGTGTACAGTGTGGTGGATAGGATGTTTTTCCCCACTGTTTCTGTTCTTAACCTTTGTCTTTGCCTCTTGTTTCAATGGACTATAAATTATTGTACTACTACTAGATTAAATACCACAGAGTATTTCTGCAATACTGTGGGCTGCTGCATCTTTAAATCATTTCTTTTGTTAAAAATATACTACTACCAAATTAACTTAACTTAGCCTTAGTGGTTAAGTCAATTGATTTCCAATGAAATATTAGAGGTTCGATCCCCACCGACCCCCTATCCCTCTCTTATTCCCTTTGTAATTCTATGACATGGGCTCCTCTCCACCATTTTCCAGACCTTCAATGGTTCCTAAAAAAAATAAATAACTTACCATAACAATTCTTCCCTATCAACACATTGTTTTCATCCAATAATACTCATAGTGTGTGGCAGGTCATGAAAACATGCAAAACATTGTATTCATCCTCATAAAATTGTTAAACACTGGATTGAGGTTAAAACCGAAGATTAATTTATAAAGTAGCACATAAGCCCTATTCAAATAAATTGGAGACAATCCCACACATTCATTAATGTGGTACATACACTCAACAAAAGCATCCAAATTATATGCACATGGTTGACAAATTTAAATATTTACACACAAATTAAAATACAACACTAAATCATTAATAAATTCAATATGCATTGTTTGTAGAGGCATTAGGTGCTCACAACACAAATTATAAAGGAAATGGATAAGAAAGATACATACAACTACTCTGTAACATTTTAATTTTTTTAACCTTAAAATTTCAATTAATTCTTTACCTTAAAATTATAAAGTTAAAAGAATAACTAATCCAACAACTAACTACAATTCCTTAAAATTGGAAAAAAAAAACATCAAATTAAAATTTTCAATGATAATTTTCAATTTTACTTATAATGACTAATTGAGGGCATAATTCCAGGAAAAATAAAATAACATGAATTAGTGCAAACATTGTTTCAATAATTGAAAGGAACTGAAAACTTAGGTTTGGGATTTCTGTACGGACAGTCCCTGTGTGGCAGTGGAGTGAGTCCCCCCACTGCATGTTGAAGATAAACTCAAAGCCCCCAACCATGGTTTTTTTTTTTTTTTTTTTTTTTTCGGCATAATTTCAAGCTTGAAAATTTATTATAATATTAAAAATAGGGGAATGGGGCCCAATTAAAGATTCCACTCGTTGTGGAATTATTTCATCGAATAATTAGTAGCACTAGTTGAGTAAGAAGTCTTCTCTTGATTTAGTCATGAAAATTTTCCGTCATAATGGTTATAATAGTGAAAAAGATTTAAAAAGTAATACTCGCTCTGTTTTGCTGAAATTGAAACGTTTTAAAATTGGGTATTATTCACACACGTACTTTGATTTAAAGTTTTATCATAATTATACTAGTTAAAATATAGTCAAGTGGGATCTTGTTCGATTGGTCTCGTCGAGTAATGTTTAAATATAAATCTTTTAGAATTTTTACTAGAACCGAACTTAAATTATTAATGGTTTAAAATATACATTGGACTGCGTGCACTGTGGGTCCATTTCAATTTTTGAAAACGGGGAGTACTAATAAGCATCCAATTTAAATAATATTCCGATCCCTACTATGTTAGTAGTTTTTTTTTTTTTTTTTTGCTTGTTAAAAAATACTTTTAGTAGTTATTAAAATGACCATGTTTAATATAAAAACATAAAATATCAATTATTTGCAATTAATAGAGCACTATATTTATTTAACATGATTTTTTAACCGAGAAACTTAGAATCATAAAATCCTAACAGTTGAAATTGTTAATACATTGCTTGAACATCATAATCTGTATTTTTCATTTAGATGATGATACAGGTGTTAGCACATCCTATTAACGACGACAGATATCTGCTCTGCTGAAAGTTACTTTGATTTGTTTATATTTACTTATGCAGAGTCTGTTAGTCATAAGAGAGAGATCGAGTTTTCATTGTTTTAGAATTTTATATTCATTCATTTTTAGAGTCAAATTTCTCTGAGTTAGATTTTGAGAGTGTGATAATAGTGTTCTTCAAGAATTGAGTTGTAAATCCCTTGGAAGAACGAAGAATCAAGAAAGAGTCTACATGAATTCATCTGAAGATATTCTGTGATCTACAATCACAAAAAAGTCTGGAGCAATTCAGGGAATAGATGGAGATCATGGTGAATGACAAACTGACATTGTGCCTTGGAGATTTCAATTAGGGCGGTTTCCCTACAGTCGGAGTTGAGGGGGAGTCCTAGACGTCTGCTTGTCTAGATCTGTTCGTCTAGAGTTAGTGAGTTTGATCTCTGGTTTTAGGTATTGGATAGAGTCTGTGTTCTTGATTTTCAGTCAAGTTTAGTCGCCTTGATTGATATCCCCCAGATGTAGGTTGCAAAACCGAACTGGGTCAACAAACGCTGTGTTTTTACATTCCGCTGTTTACACGTTGTGCTGATCACACACTGACGACCGCTCGTAATCAAGATTAAAATCGGGACCTACAGAAATAAATCTTAACACTGTCAAATTCCAGTCACTTCTTTATTTTGTTCTTAAAAATGTAACATTTTTTTTCTTAACAGTCTATACAGACTATAAAAAGGATGGTAGGGGCCCATGCCACACAATTACATAGGGACAAATGAGAGGGATAGGGGGTCGGGTGGGAATCGAACCTTCAACCTGAAAGTTGATAGTTAGGGAGCTTGACCACTTGAGACAAGTCTCACTCCCTTCTTAAATGTAACATTTTTTTTAGGAGCTATTAAAAGTCTGAGAAAATGGGTCCTAAATGTAACATTTGAAATGTGCCTAAAAATTTAAAGAATAAAGAGAAATAGATATTTTATTTTAAGAAGATTGAAAATAAAACTTAGGTATGAGTATTCTTATTTCTCTCCATTAAAAATAAATACTTAACTTATGAACTTGTATTGAATAAGATTTAAATTTTAATTTCCGTTATAATTAATATGCGTTTAACTTATACCTATATTAGTAAAATAATTTGAATGACTGTGAAAGGAACAACAGGATATTCCGGGGTAAAGAAGCTACAACCAGCTCTGTTTGGCGTAGCGCTCACCACCTTAGTCATCTCCTGGACAACAGGCTGCCTCAGGCCATGAGAGATCACTTGCATCCTACACTTGTAAGTTGGAATATGGGGCATTGGACAGGGGTATTTCTACATACGGATGGCTCCTATCTTTCGCATCGAGGCCGGGCCGGCTTCGGGGCTGTGCTAAGAGACTCCTCTGGTCATTGGATGGGGGGTGTCTCGGGCTATCTGGGGAATGCCTCGGTCCTCAAGGCTGAAGTGTGTGCTATCCTGCATGGCTTGAGATTGGCACGGGAGAAGGGTATAATGGAGATCGTTTGTTGCTGCGATTCAAAAGCAGCAATTCATTTGCTTCAGGCTCCCCCTGGCCGCTTTCATTGGCTGACTCCTCAATTGCTCCGCATTGACGAGCTTCGACGGGAATTCCATTATTGTCGTTTTGAGCATCGGTTGCGAGAGGGTAATGCCGTGGCAGACTCTTTGGCGAAGATGGGTGCTAGCGATGAGCAGTTCTTCACGACATGGGCGTACCCACCGGATCCTTTATTGTCGTTGCTAGCTGCAGATACGGCAGGGACTTGGTTCCCTCGCCAGTAGTTGCTTGGCTTTCTATCTTTTTCATGTTTTTTGTCTTTTTTCCTAGCTTTTACTGGCTGCTTTGCAAAAAAAAAAAAATTAATTATTATAATCATATTTACCACATATATTTCACATATAATTCTACTTACCACGTATTTTCAATTTACCACATAGTCGATGAATCTTTTCAAAAGATCAAATTGTTATGAGTTGTCCTTTTATTATACGAATTTTCTATTTCAAGTCTAAAATAGCTGTCACGCGAAAAAATATATATGAAGTATATATATATATATAATATTTTTCGCCGAAAGAAAAATACAATTATTCCCATTAAAATATCCCAATTTTAAAATAGAATTGCTTTTAATTGTAATTTCTTATTATTTTTAGGAAATACTACACTAATAATGGTAAATTAAAGTAATTGATGAGCACCAGTCGGTCTATTTGAGCGCGCTATCTGGGGTCCAATCAAGAGCTGAAGTAGGCCCCACACCATTCACTGTACTGATTTTATGATGACTTTTTTTTTTTGGGATACTGTAATTGTTACTCTACTATTCTGTTTCTTTTTAAATGTTACGTGTTGACTTTTTTTACTGTTCATCGTAGTACTTTAATTTCTATTTTTGTTATAGTTCTAGAAGATAAAATATAGTCAAGTGGGATCTTGTTGGATTCGTCTCATCTTCTAGTTTTTAAATATCAAATTTTAAGAATTTTTACTTGTACTAAATTTGAGTTATTAATCGTTGAAAATGTGCATTGACATACGTGCAAATGAGAAGTGTAACCTTTAAAAAGAAGAGGAGGAAGTACTACATTTCATTATCTCACATTATCACTTATGGAGAAACTTCTCTGTTTACAGTTGACGTTGTAGTAGTAACATTTAATTGTTCCATTTCCATATAGGAAGTGAATTCACCTTTCTTTCTTTCATTCACTTATTTTTTATTTTTCTTTTCTTTTCTATCTCTGTCTATCATCAATTCATCATCGCCATCATTTATTTTTCAGCATGTATTTTTTTAATTTTTTTTTGTAGCCATTCAATATATTTTTAAATTATTTTTATTTTGTTTTTAAATTTTATTTTCTTTCATTCTGCATTTATTTTTAACAGCAAATTAGCGGTAGACATGTCAAATATATGCTCCTAATGATAATTTAAGTTATTTCCGATAATTTAAGTTATATGACTTTTTACAATTAATTGTTAACTTCTATGATTTTGATAATGCAAATGTAAAGTTATTGAACTTATGATCGACTATAGCGTATAGGTGTGACTTTCGAGTTATTTTAACTATTTTTTATTATCTTCTTTTTTTTTTTTAATGTCTATATCGTTCGTAAAGGATGGAAATAAATTTGATTTTAGGAAAATTGATAGTGAAACTACCTTAACTTTCTATTTATATAAAATTGATTAGTGGAATCATACTCATCCATCTAATCCTATGACTCATGAGTTTTTTTAAATACTAATAACTAATTCGATCTACCTTAGCGTGGCCTTTTAAGTTTTACGCACATGTGATTGCAATCACAAATTAAGTACTACTCCCTCTGTCCCATTTAACTTTCTTGTTTCACATTTGCACACAATCTAATGCACTTTTCAACTGTTAATATCTCAAAATATGTACAATGAAAAGTTTTGTAAGACCCAACTCGACTATTTTTCTCTAAATATATACTTGTGATAAAGTTGAGTCAAAGCTGAACAATAAACAGTGTAAAAAAGTCTAACATGACAAGTGTGGTGAGACGGAGGGAGTACTAAACAAAGCTGCCGACATGGCAATCTTTGAGATATAATTAAATCTTGAAAAAAAAATTCAGATTTTTCCTTATCCTTGGCTAATTGGCCTCTAAAAAGATTATATATAATTTGTAAGTTGTCTCACAAATGGCTTTCCACTTGTAGAAAATACGTGGTGTCACTCACAATAATTAAACGATAAATATTGCAGAAGAATTGCATACTACAGATGATGTGAACATTTATTTGATTAATTTATTATTACATCACTTGACGTGTGATTATTTTGTGGATCACTAGAGATGTATGGTGGTGACATGAATTTGCTGGTGAAATTTTAAAAACACGTGGTTATTTTTTTGGTTTGGAATAAGTGGCCATGTCACAAAGTAACAACAAATTAAATGTTGCGATTTGCAATTGGCATCCAGCCTATTATGTTAGATGTAGAAGAATGCCAATATTGGGTAGTACATGATTCGATGAATATCGTTTAACTTTTAAAATATATACTAAAATAAATATTAATTTCAGTAATCGTTAAATTTTAACATCTAAACTTTAAAACTCTAAACGCTACTCACTTCTAACTTTTAGCTTTCCAAACTATAAAATATAAATCTAATTTTAAATTGTATTATCAAACATGGTTTTGGTTAGGGTGCGATCAAGTCAAATGACTTGATGTACTGCGGCAGATTCCGACCATTGATTAATTTTGTAAATCAACGGTTGAGATTAGCTACTTTAAAACTCTAAACGCTACTCACTTCTAACTTTTAGCTTTCCAAACTATAAAATATAAATCTAATTTTAAATTGTATTATCAAACATGGTTTTGGTTAGGGTGCGATCAAGTCAAATGACTTGATGTACTGCGGCAGATTCCGACCATTGATTAATTTTGTAAATCAACGGTTGAGATTAGCTTGAAGGTTAAAATAGTAAATTTGTTATATTATTTGAGAATGAACGTTCTTCTTCTTCTTCTTCTTCTTCTTCTTCTTCTTCCCTCTTCTTCCGTTCTTATTCTCTGCATTTCAATGATCGATCTTACATTACCCTTCAATTTGCTTAATTATGCTGCTATACATAGATATACGTCGCTGAAATGTTTTTACATATAGTCATTGAATTGTTCATGAAAACATACCCGGAATGTTCTAGTTGAGTCGCTGAATTGTTTGTGATTGCATCGCTGAATTATCTCGATAATGTCGCTGAATTATTTTTGCTATCATCGCATTGTATTCTGTAGCATCACTCAATTCTTCTTTGCAAAGTCACTATATTCTTCTCGGCAGAGTCGCTGAATTCTTCTTTGTATGGTCGCTGAATTTTGGTAGTATCGTTGAATTCTACTTGGTTGTGTCGTTGAATTCTGCTATGCATGGTCGCAGAATTCTGGTAGGCGGTGCCGCTCAATTATTTTGATAGCATAACTGAATTATTTTTGTAGCACTGCGGAATTGTATTTTGGTAGCATCGCTCAATTATGATATGCAATGTTGCTGAATTATGCTATGCACTTTCGCTGAATTATGCTAGTCGTTGAATTCTTACTAAAATATTTTGATAGCATCACTGAATTGTTTTTCGTAGCATCGCTAAAATGATCGATTAATATATTTGTTACCAAATATTATTTGAAATATTATATACGGTTACCAAGTATTAGATATGATTTACCAAGTATCAGATATGATTACATACAAAATATAGAGTTATGCTTTCCCTATGACAATTATACAATTTTTTTATTTACAACCCTTGGATTTTAATTGAACGGCTGAGATGGTTGCCTTGATGTGCTGTGGATTTTCCAATCGCACCATAACTGAACCCATCAAGCATTATTATTCAAAACTATCTCAATTTAAAAGTATTTTTCACCATTAATTTCAAACTCCAAACTCTAAACACCAAACTCTAATTATTTCCCAAACATAACCAAACTTTGTTTTCGGTAATGTCAGCCCAAAATATTTTCAACTTTTCATAAATGGTATTTTCGCATTGTAATATTTCCACAATAAGATATGATGTTGTGGTCGTTAGGTCAAGATTGGGTAAGATGAGTATTTGTGTGACTATTTCACATAAATGTTTCAACTGTAAACTTAGACACATTATAAGCAATTGAGTTTGTGTGCGGACTCATTAGCAAACTGTATATGCAGTCATATGGCATATATAGATTTTGTGATGTTTTCAAGTCTGTCAAAATGAGTATTGGCAAATGTTATTATTGTGATGTATGCGATAGTTTTTGTGACGAAGAATATAAATTTTGTGATGTTCGGCCGAAACTCATTTATAAAAGAAAATTGATGAAAATTTTAAAAGTTAAACCAAAATATCACAAATATGATTCCGCACATCACACTATTGTCAAAACATCTCAAAAAGACACTCCCACATCACAGCTGCAAAGTGCAGTTGCCTGCACTGGAATCACATCCCATTATAAGTACTACTATTTTTTTGGGGGGTAATGGTGACGCTATAAGTACTACTGTTAATTATGCATAGCGGAATTTAAAACATTAAAAATAAAAAGAACAAATACACCAATTTGTTGGCTTAGTTTGGCTGAAGCCTATCTATGGAAATATCAATTCATGACGGTTCCAAGTAACTGATCAGTTCCAACATGAGTCTATAGTACCAATCCAACACTTATACAAACAAATAGTTGTATGACGATAAACGCCATTTCTAAAATATGAAGTATATGTCAAACAATGTCTTAAGAAATAACCAATAATACGTATTCGATTCATTATAATATTTGGCATGGTGCAGAATCTGCAACTACTTCAAACCCACATCCTGATGCTAATATAATAATAAAAATGTTTTTTTTTTAAAAAATAAATAAATAAATAAATAAAAATTGTTCGATTAATTATAGGAAGGAAATCTGTGAGGATGATAAGTGTGAGTGCTCAGTCAGTTTCATTTACATCCAAATTGATGCATAGATTTGAAGTTATCACTATGGGAGGAATGAAAAGATTTCATGAATTAAACGGCTACATGAAAATATTCATATTGGGCAGTGCAGCTTGAATTGATTCCAATACCTATATAGGATGAGGATTGAGTACATATATCCTATACATGCATAATAGTATATGTTTGTGATGGGAAGGATGTTCCGTATGATGGATGAATGTTCTATAATACATGTATGATGGGAGAAATATTTTGGGTGATGGAAGAATATGTAATCGGTGAGACGTTCGATATGATGAGAGAGGTGTTTTATGTGATGTATACATGTGCAGACTATTTAAAATGTTGTACCGTATTACAATATAGTTGGTTGGTCCAGCGGTGATTGTCATTAGATATGATCAGGGTCGTCTAATCATTTTTTGTGGCCCTGTTCTTCATATAAAAAAAAATAGGGCCCTATTCTTTGATAATATTTAAGAAATTTAATTTAGTTTATTTTTAGCCCTGAACCGAAAAGACTGCCACATATTCAAAATGGATCAATGACCCCATTTTTTTATGAACAATTTATACAAATTAGAAAATAATGATAGGAGACCATGCTTGTTTGTTTTTTTTTAAAAAAAAAAGCCGAAACCAGAATCCCATGCCACTTAGTTCTTTATAAATAAATTAAAGAGAAAACAAAACATACTTTAATTAAAATTATTTGCAGAGAATAATAGCCAATATGTACTGCATTATTATAGAGAAGGAATATCAAAAGAATAGCAGAAATATTAAAATAAAATAAAATTAAATTAAATAAATTTTTAAAAAGGGGCCAAGAGCACTTCTTGCACTCCCTCATCACCGCCCCTGGATATGATAGGGAGAATTATAATTTATCCCCACAGCAATAGGGGTTGGACTAACTAGAACTTGCCCAATTAGTCACATACTGTTGGTTGATCTTGATCCTCAACTGAACAACAAAATACAAGTAATGTACTCAATGGTTCTTAAAAGTCAGGTTTTGCCAACTATTCTTCCAACCCTAAAGCACTTTTACTACAATCCGGTTACGGTACAATCTTTTCAAGAGTCTTTAGTTGCACACATCACAAAAAAGGCATCTCGCATCACAAAACACATCTCTAAGCATCACATTTTTAGCATCACACAACACATTTCTCCCAACACACAAAATACATCATTTCATATATCACACAACACAATTCCCACATCACATACACGGTGGCTGCATGTGCAGCCACCTGCATACTAACCCCTTCCCTTTTACTAGCATCTATTAATTAAAACTCTTGTGTTTTTTTTTTTAAAAAAAAAATAATTGGGATCGCAACACCCGTCCATATTCCGACATTATGATGATATTGTGAGTTTTATACTCGATGAATCCACATGGTTTAAATGGACACTAAATTCAAGCTATTTTCTCCATGAACTTCCAATGTGCTCCCAACATTTTCCATACCAGGCCAGATTTGCATCTCTCTATTTGACCGTTGTCCAATTCCCAACACAAACACACTAATAATGATAAAACGGTAATTCCACTCAAGAAACTAGAAGCTAAATAATCATTAAAAATTGATTTTGTGAAGAAGCAAAATGGAATTTCGCAAAGAAATTATTCTGTTGTAGTATCACATAATAATAGTATCTAGAATAATACTACTTCAGTAAATAATGGCAGTTTCTATTGGGGAACAATGTTTGTAGGGCCATGTTCGGCAGTATTGCCTCATATCACTTCCTACCTTTCTTGTGTGCAAAAAAAATAAAATAAAAAATAAAAAAAAAATCAGATTTCAGATAATATACAAAAATATATATGAAGTGGGACTGTATCCAAACTGGAGGACGACGAAATGTCAATATTCTAGATTATCTTGTGGACATGACCACTAACCAATTGCTGACCCCAAACTGATGTTCAATTATCCTATAGTTGGTGAAATAGTCATCATGAGGATAATAATTATTCCTTAAATCCTTTTTTTTTTTTTTTTCTAACAACCATTCTAATTTATCATGTCAATCTCGTGTGCCTATAGTATATGTTTGTAATATAATTGGGCGCTGGTTCCTGCTTGTATTAATTAATTTAATTAATTTGTTTATGGTGCTTCTCTTTGTCATCAGTCATCACTGATGATCATAATCTAGAAGATGATAATTAATCATCATATGTCCACATGATTCTTGTCTATCTCAGTCTGATTATTACATATACTTTGTTACTGTCTTTTTGTTTTAGTTTCTTCAGATGATATCTCGATCTTGTTATATCAGTAGGGGTGAAAGTGGGCGGATAATATCCGTCCGATCCGACGCCGTATTCGATTATATTCGAATTCGAATTCGAATTTTTATATCCGGTGGATACGGGACAGGATATGGGATTGTAAATATCCGCCCGTATCCGAAAAATCCGAATATAATGCGGATATTACCCGTATTTTCTATCCGAATATCCTAAAATTTATATATATTTTTATATGTATAATATAATATATTATATTAACTATAAAATAAATAAGTAATACTATATGTATAAATATAATTAAAAGCTTGAAAGCCATATGTAATTTATTAAATCAAATCATATCAATGAACTCAACTACATTATTAGGTTCTTTGCATCAAAATTGTAGTATGTAACATCTTGTAGTGATGTTATTTAGATGTTTTGAACGAAATAACTAATGATCTTGGAAAATTTAAAAATTTAGTTTAGCTTACATAGTAGTATATTCCGATCTCACTTAAAAAATATAAAAAAAAAATTAATTTTAGTAATTATAAGATTATCCGAGTCAAAATCCGAATCCGTCTCATATCCGTTTCCCAAAATATTCGAATTCGTATTTGTATCCGGCCTATTCGTATCCGATTTCATATTCGACAAAAAAGTATGGGATATGATACGGGTTGAGTACTATCCGCCTGTATCCGTCACGTTTTCACCCTAGTTATATGTGTGTTGTTCGTGTTGGAATTTTCACTGTTTTTAATTTGTACTTCTACTACTACTTATATATCTTGGATGGCTTCACTAACTTTTTTTTTTTTTTTAATTTATTCACACATGTGCCCAGTGCCCTAATTAACAATCAGAATTGAATTGAATTTCCTCATTTTATTTTTGTTTATTACTACTATTGATTTTCCTCAAAAGGGTTGGTTTATGAATTATGACAAGGAATGCAATTAATTTGCCCCTCTCGCTCATTGCAGTGCGTGATTACCGCGGAGTACTATAAAATTTAATTTGTTGGAATTTATAGTACAATTGTTAAATGATTTTTCATTTTCTATTTATTATTAGAATAGCATACACGTACCGTGGTAATTGATGAGGAATCAGGATTCAGAGGAATTCATTCCATTTGTCGTTTAGTTGACAACTTGTCAACTAAACGACAAATGGAATGAATTCCTCTGAATGACAACACCTGGTCAAAATTATTGTTGGGATGATGGCAGAAATCAACCTGACCAAGATGATCGTCATTTAAATTGGCAAAATTTTAGTCTAAATTATAGGATGTGGTATAATGTGTGTTCTCTATTTTGTTACATTCACAGCTAATTAAGTTCAATCATTAATGTTACATGAGTTCTTCATTTTCCGTTCTTTCTTTCCTCTTTTATTTATTTATTTTTATTTTATAATACTATATTTTAAATCATTCATGAAGTACATGCATACAACAAATATTGACAAATTCGGGGTTGCGGTCACATATTTCTCTTAATTGGGTGGTGATGTCATCATGTTTAAAAAACTGGAAACACAGGCATTTAGTCGTTGACCCATGATAATATAATCAATTTCTAATCAAATCGATCGAGGTGGCCATATATATTATCCTTACGTTATTATTGTCTTAATCTTCACTCGTTTATGTAAGTTAATTAAAGATATGACGTGGATTTAGATAGGAGGAAATTAGAAAAGAATAGTACTATTACTTTCTTTTAGCCGCCTTCGGGCATTGTTCACCAAAAAAAAAAAATAGTATGTACTCCCTCCGTTTTTTTTAACTTCACTCATCCTGCACTGCACGCAATCCATTGCACATTTTCAATCATCAATATCTCATATTATATATAAGTAAAAATTATAAAAATTTGATATTTCAAAACTACGTGATTAGACGAATCTAACAAGATCTCACTTGACTATGTTTTATCTTATATAACTATATGAAAAAATTGAATTAAAGTTACTCAATGAATAGTATCTACTATGCTAATGGTGAACTTAAAAAAAATGGGGGGAGTAGAATTTTCTGCACTCATACTAAAAATAAAAATATGAAATCATGATATGAAAGCGTTGTGACATGCTCAGGCCCTCAGAACCAAATATAAGTTACAACTTAAAATGCATGTTTGGCCTTGGCCGGCTCACTTTGTTGCAATTTTGCAATCAACCACAACAATTCTAACATTCAAATTCAACATAATTACTACCGATCGACAAATTCCAATAATAATAATAATAATAATTAGGGATGAAAACGGTACGGATACGGTCGGATAGTGTCGGATACGGATGTTATCCATATTTTTTTTGTCGAATTCGGTATCGAATACGGATGAGCCGGATACGAATACGGTTTCGGATATTTCGGATTACGGATACGGTACGGATACAGGACGGATATATGACGGATACGGATTCAATCGGATACAGATTATCGGATAATTTTTTATAATCTTTTTTGAAAATTTGATATTTTTTATAATTATTAATCATTTTTAATTATTAAATAATAATATATTAATATATTCGGATATCCATATTTAAAATCCGGATAATATCCTATCAATTTTCGGATACGGTCGGATATTCTCGGATACGGTTAGATATTTTCGGATACGGATACGAATGCGGATATTAAAATACGGATTCGGATTCGAATACGAATTTTGAAATATCCGTCCGGATAGTCAAAAACGGATTCGGATTCGAATATAATCGGATACGGCATCGGATCGGTCGGATATTTACCGTACCGATTTCACCCCTAATAATAATAATAATAATAATATGGACACTGTTTTAGATTGATGGAAACCAAATTATAGTAATTTGATGATGGCTTGACCAGCTGCTTGCAGTATTACATAATTATTACTCCATTTGGCATTTGGTACCACATTTTCAATGAAGCTAATTAATAGGCACACACCTAATGCCTTTGACTATTGTACGTATTTAATACTACTAGTCTACTACTACTACTAATCTCTATTAGTAATTTTACCCGTGGCACCCGCATTGTTTATTAGGTATTCATGTTTCCTAACAAAACATTTGTTATATAACTAGTATTAAATTGAATCGATTACTTTATGAATTATAGAAGGCAAAAGTGCCCGACAAATATTAAACACAGAAAAAATCTATTAAAAAAAATCAAACAACTTAATATATATTGAAAATAAGACACAAATCTTATAAATTATATTGTTCGCCTATTAAATAATCATTTTATAAGGTGTTTTCCATGGATACAATCAAATTTATTAATCTCTATGTAATTGGGATCATCTCAATGAATTAGGTTGAATGCTGTCAAATTCAATCACATGCAAATCATAATCGCAATCACCAATTAAATTCATATGTTTTGTAACAATTCTTTGTACACAACATTAATCGTTGACTTTCTATCGCAATCCACATCGTCGTCATTACAAATCATGATCTTCAGTCCAGCACGTGTTGTTTCTCTAGAAGCAGCAACATATAACTGACCATGGGTGAAAATGGGCTTGTTCAAGAATAATCCTACTTTGTGTAGGGATTGACCTTGACTTTTATTAATCGTCATTGCATAGCAAAGTATAAGTGGGAACTGCCTCCGCTCGAATTTGAAAGGGAGACGTGGATCCGACAGTGTTAAAGACATCCTTGGAATTAGCACTTTCGCTCCAACATTTTCACCTGTCAGCACTTCACCTTGCAACACATTACTTCCAAGATGTGTGATGATTAACCTTGTACTATTACATAGACTGTTAAGTGGATCAATATTTCTAATGAGCATCACAGGAGTACCAACCTTTAGCCGTAGGCAATGCACAGGAAATCCAGAGCAATAGTAAGGTATTGAGAAACTCCACGGTATGAATGTCAGCAAACAGTGAGGCATTACTATCAACTTTTGTTGCTCTATTTGCACTGAAATATGTTGGTAGCACTAATTGTTGTGTGATTGTGATTCAAACTTTTTAGCGCAATTATATAAGAGAAAACTTAGTCAAATAAAATTTTATTGGATTCGTCTAAACCACATTGTTTTATAATATCAAATTTTGATAGTTTTTGTTTGTACTGTATATATTTTGAGTTGTTATTATAAAATGTGTATTAAATTATTTGAAACGTAAAGTGTATCACATATATAAAACGAATGGAGTATGTCCGCCCTATGTATTTATTTTTCAAATTTGAGAACACCAAAATCCTTAAGCCCTGTTTGGATGGATTTTTTTTTAAAGTACTTTTAACTTTTGCTTCTTGACAACAAACTTCTTTTTAACAATAATTTTAGTTTTATCCAAACAAGTTGATAACATTTCTACGTACGAGAACATAAGTTTTTTTAACTTATGCATGTGGCTTTATCATTTTTAGAAAAGAAATTTACTTAAAAATGATATTTATATTTTAAGTATAAATTAAAATAGCAACAAAAGGGAGAAAAAAAAAAGAAAAAAAAAAGGAAAAAGCTTCAGCGAAGCAGGGGCTAATGAATAATTTATACTCCAACAAAATGTCAGAATTAAATAATGAAAATTATTAATTAATTCAGTGTTTTGTTAATTAATCCACACATATATGATATTTCCCTATTAAATTACATTATTTAGGGTAAAAAAACAAATTAGCGTATACCAGGTATTCCCATGACATATTGGGCCTAAGACTAGTACCTCGAAGCTCTGGTGGACATTGAAGGGTTGTCTTTCTATATGGTAAAATTTTAGTATAATTAATTATTTTTATTTTAGATATACATATAAATACACAAATAGTAAATGAGTTGGCATTAAATAATTACTCCGTATGTCTCATTTAACTTGTCATGTTTCATTTCTGCACACCATCCAATGCATTTTTTCAACTGTTAATATCTCAAAATATGTACAATAAAAAATTATATAAAATTATATAATCTGAAACTACATGATTACACGGTTCTAACAAGACCCAATTCGACTATTTTTAATCAAACATATACTTGCAACAAAATTGGATCAAAGTTAAATAACTGTGCCAAAAAAATCAAATATGAACATGACAAGTAATGTAATGTGGTGGGAGGGAGGGAGTAGTAACAATGGGGCGAGTAGATGCTTTGACTGGTGCTTAGTTTTCTGCTGCTGACGTGGACTCAGAGTTCCAGTCTCCAGTCAAAGTCAAACCATGTGGTTGTAAATTTGTAACCTGCACTGAAATTTCTCATTGCAGTAGTAGTATTTCCTTAATTCGTACTCCCTCCGTCCCATTAAAAGTAGTCACTATTCCTTTTTGGGGTTTCCCATTAAAAGTGGCCACTTTCCCTTTTAAGTAAATTAGATTAATATAAACATGATTAAAAATCCCACAATAATGACAATTGTACTTTCTGCACAAAGTCACTATATATGTTTAACCATTAATATCTCAAAATGGGTATAAATAAAAATTATATAAAATATATATTCTAAAACTATACGATTAGACGATTCCAACAAGATCACACTTGACTATTTTTGTCTTTCTACATCATTACGATAACATTAAGCCAAAGTTAAATAATAAATATGGTTAAAAGTCAAATGTAACCATTATAAATTATATGGATGAATTAGTCAAATTTACTCACACCACTTTAACTACTAAATCCCACTACCTAAATTCCCGTGCCCAAAAGAAAGGGGCCACTTATATTGGGACGGAGGGAGTACTTATAGTATTACTCCATCCGTCCCACTTAACTTGTCTTGTTTTACTTTTGCACACAATCCAAGACACTTTTTCAACCGTTAATATATCAAAATGTGTATAACAAAAAATTATGTAAAATATATATTCTAAAACTACATGATAATACGATTCTAACAAGATCCAACTCGACTATTTTTTCCAAATATATACATGCAATAAAATCGAGTAAAAGTAGAACAATGAACAGTGTCAAAAAATCAAACAAGACACGTTAGCTGGGACGGAGGGAGTATATTTTTTCGTTTATTATTTCCTTAAATACTTTTAAAAGGTTTGAAGTAACAGTAAACCCAATTAATTCTTTCAAGTGAAATGAAAAATAATAATGAAATTGTTATGCATGTAAACAAGATTGTGAATGTCTAGTGTTCAACATGTGAATATCCATGTTCATGCCTTGATCATAAGGTTAGACATGTGAAAGTCTTGAAATGCATATGCCTTAATTATGAGGTTAGTAAATAGTGAGAGGATAAAAAAGTTTATAAATAGCCTATGTAATGTATTGAGAAAAGAGAGAAAAATTATATACAAGCTTAATACTTGTTTCATCTCATGCCATAATTGTTACACTTTATCCATTTTATTATCCCACCTTTAAACTTCATTTCTTTCACCATTTAATCCCAATTTTCATTACAATACTTCCACTATAAACACAAGCTAATAAGCCATATACCATTTTATTATACACATACATAAATAAATATAGTTATTTCTATAACACGTTATCAGCACGAGCTCTATTAGAGTTTGCCAATTCTACCAAGGTTTTGTTGGAGTTCTGTTGTAAATTTGATTCATACCGGGGTTCTGCCAAAATTTTTCAAATCCAGAAGAAAATCACTTGAGGTAATATATTACAACTATTTTCAATATCAGTTATGACTAATTTTTCAAAACAGGAATCTATGCCGTTGGAAAGATCCGGTGATTAATTATTTATCTTGAAATATGGATATTAAGATTTATTTGGAAACAATGGGTCTAGAAAAGACCATTATAAAAAAAAATACGGCCACAGGCCTAGACCGCAGAAAAAAAAATACGGCCACAGGCCAAGACCTAGAAAAACAAAACGGTCAAAAGATCATATTGGTCTATATATGGGAAATAAGCATTTTGCCAATTCTTATTTTTGATAAGAGATAGTGACAGTTCCCTTAATGTGGGGGCAAATGGCAGCTCTTTGATAAAATAAAGATTTTTGGCTGAAATCCCAAATGCGGGGCATCATAATGACTGCAAGACTATAAGTCTGTAAATGATATAAATCAGTCATGTTCAGAATAATGTCACGATTGAGATATGTGACAATATATTAATAAAAATGACATTAATACCAACAGAGTCCATAAATCTTAGTTCGGTTATACCAACAGATTTCGTGGGTCTTTAGTTTGGTGTGTACTGACAGAGTCAGATTCTTAAATGGCAAAATAATTGCGAGAAATTATGCCTCTAAAAGGCGAAGCAATTGAAGAAAAATGCTATCAATATGGCAGGAGGACATAGTCCCATAATTTGTCGTACGACTAATGAATTGGTACTAGTTACCGAGAATTATTGATAAATAAAGCAAATAAAGGTTGAAATAAACCTTGCTAAAGTACGACAATATAAATATTACAAAAGGCCATTATTGATATGCTAAATATATCATCGAAAGATATACAAATTTCTTCAATGATACAATATTATTATATTGTTTTTATTACGCTTTGAATTTTTTTTAATTTCTGCTATATTATTATGCATTGTGTTGTTTCACTTATATTTAATCTTGTTTTAATATTAATTATATCTTGTTTTAATTACAGCAAAATGGGGAATTATAAAAGTGATAATATATGTCTTATTGATAGTGCTTCAACGCACACGATACTAAAAGACATAAGGTATTTTTTCAATTTAAAAATGGGAGATACAAGCATAAACACAATATGTGGTAGTGCAAATATTATACAAGGAATTGGCACAGCCAACCTTATTTTCCCAGAGGGAACAAAATTAATTGTGAAAAATGCACTCCTATCTCCCAAGTCTCGAAGAAATTTATTAAGTTTTAAAGATATCCGAGAAAATGGGTATCATCTCGAGACATCGACTTCAGAGAATGTCGAATATTTATTAATTACAAATACCACACATGGTAAGAAATATATATTGGAAAAATTACCAGCTCTGTCTTCTGGATTGTATTTTTCAAAGATAAATACAATTGAAAATTATCACTTAGACCACAGGTCTAATATTCCCCAAATAAACCAGAGGTTTATTAATGGCCAGAGTCCCACTAATATATATCATCCCAAAATAGGCCAGAGGTCTATTGGAAGCCATAGGTTTACTGATGAATATATGATATGGCATGATCGCCTAGGCCATCCCGGCTCTACAATGATGAGGCGAATTATTACAAATAGTCATGGCCATTCATTAAAGGGACAAAAATTGCTGCAACATAATGATTATATATGTGTTGCTTGCTCCCAAGGAAAATTAATTTCCAAACATTCACCAACAAAAGTGGGAACTGAAAGCCCCAGTTTTCTTGAAAGAATTCAGGGTGACATATGTGGACCTATAGATCCACCATGTGGACCATTTAAATATTTTATGGTGCTAATTGATGCATCAACACGATGGTCCAATGTATCATTATTATCATCTCGCAACCATGCGTTTGCAAAATTACTTGCTCAAATTATTAAATTACGAGCACAGTTCCCTGATTATACAATAAAAAATATCCGGTTGGATAATGCTGGTGAATATTCATCCCAGAGGTTTGATGAATACTGCGTGTCAATTGGCATAACAGTTGAGCATCCTGTTGCTCATGTCCATACACAGAATGGACTTGCTGAATCGCTTATAAAGCGTTTACAATTAATTGCCAGACCATTATTAATGAGATCTGGATTGCCATTGGCAGCTTGGGGGCATGCAATATTACATGCAGCAAAATTGGTGCGGTTAAGGCCGACACATTATCATGAATACTCCCCTATACAATTAACATTTGGGCATGAACCCAATATATCCCATCTCAGAATATTTGGTTGCGCTGTGTATGTCCCGATTGCACCACCTCAGCGCACAAAGATGGGTCCCCAACGTAGATTGGGAATATATGTCGGGTATGAATCACCATCGATTATTCGATATCTCGAACCATTAACTGGTGATTTATTTACTGCGAAATTCAAAGATTGTCATTTTGACGAATCTCATTTCCCGACATTAGGGGGAGACAGAAATCAACCAAAGAAAGAAAAAGAAATCAACTGGAAAACACCGTTAGATTTCTTCGATCCTCGTACAAATGATTGTGAACTAGAAGTACAAAGAATTGTACATTTGCAGAGTATTGCAAATCAATTGCCGGACGCATTATGCGACTCTAAAAGAGTAACAAAATCTCTTATACCAGCAGCAAATGTTCCTATCAAAATTAATGTCCCAGAGGGACCAATTACAAGTGCCAAAGATGAATCTACTGCACGCTTGAAGCGTGGTAGACCACCAGGTTCAAAAGATAAAAATCCTCGAAAGAAAAGAGGATCACAAATAATTGAAAGTGACAAAATTACAGAAAATATTCCAGAGGAAAAAGAAGCTCTTGAAGAGCAAGTAGCTCCAGAGGAGCAGGAACTTGCAGCTCCAGAGGAGAATGAACTTGAAAATAATGAAATATCAATCAATTTTGTCACAAGCAGAAATGTTTGGAATCGAGATGCAATTATCATAGATAATGTATTCTCGTACCACATAGCACTTGACATCATAAATGATGACGAGGATCATGAACCAAATTCGGTTGATGAATGTCGGAAAAGAAAAGATTGGCCAAAATGGAAAGATGCAATCCAATCTGAATTGGATTCCCTGGCTAGACGAAATGTGTTTGGACCGATTGTCAAAACACCAGAAAATATAAAGTCAGTTGGATACAGGTGGGTTTTTGTAAGAAAAAGAAATGACAAAAATGAAATTGTCAGATACAAAGCGAGATTAGTCGCCCAAGGGTTTTCACAGAGACCCGGATTTGATTATGATGAAACATATTCCCCCGTAATGGATGGAATAACATTTAGATATCTTATCAGTTTAGCAGTCCATCAAAATCTTGAAATGAGATTGATGGATGTTATTACTGCGTATCTATATGGAAATTTAGATACAGATATCTATATGAAGGTCCCAGAGGGATTAAAAATGTCAGAGACATATGAATCAAATCCTAGACATATGTATTCCATCAAATTACAAAAATCCCTATATGGACTGAAACAGTCCGGACGAATGTGGTATAACCGACTCAGTGAGTCATTGATACAAGAGGGTTATACAAATGACCCAATTTGTCCATGTATTTTCATTAAGAAAAATGGACAAGGGTTTGTAATCATTGCAGTTTATGTTGATGATCTCAACTTGATTGGAACTCCAGATGAGCTCCAAAAGGCTATTGAATACCTAAAAAAGGAGTTTGAAATCAAAGATTTTGGTAAAACCAAATCATGTCTTGGTCTGCAAATTGAATATTTAAATAATGGAACTTTTGTCCATCAAACAGCTTATACTCAGAGAGTATTAAAGCGATTTTATATGGATAAAGCACATCCATTGAGTACTCCAATGGTCGTAAGGTCACTTGATATAAAAAAGGATCCGTTTAGACCACAAGAGGAAGATGAACAAATTCTTGGATCAGAGGTCCCATATTTAAGTGCCATAGGTGCTTTAATGTATCTTGCAAACTGCACTAGACCAGATATATCATTTGCAGTAAATTTATTAGCGAGATTCAGTTCATCTCCTACAAGACGACATTGGAATGGAATTAAACATATATTTCGCTATCTCCAAGGAACTATTGATCTTGGGTTATTTTACCCAAATGACTCTCGACATGAAATAATCGGCTTTGCTGATGCCGGATATTTATCAGATCCACATAAAGCCAAATCTCAAACTGGCTATGTTTTTACATGTGGTGGTACTGCAATTTCATGGAGATCAATGAAGCAGACTTTGACTGCTACTTCGTCAAATCATGCTGAAATTTTAGCAATCCATGAAGCCAGTCGAGAATGTGTATGGTTGCGATCTTTGATGCACCATATATTGAAAAATTGTGGCATAGCTACTGAAGAAAAGATACCCCCAACAATTTTATATGAAGATAATGCAGCTTGTATAGCACAATTGAAGGGAGGGTATATTAAAGGAGATAGAACGAAACACATTTCACCAAAATTTTTCTTCACTCATGATTTACAGAAAAATGGTGAAATAGATGTGCAGCAAATCCGTTCAGCTGATAATCTTGCAGATTTATTTACCAAGGCACTACCAACAGCAACATTCGAAAAGTTGGTGAAAAGCATTGGGATGCGCCAACTAAAGAACTTCAACTGATGCTTTGATCAGGGGGAGAAGTAAATATGCAAGAATCATGTACTCTTTTTCCTAACTTGGATTTTTTTCCCATAGGGTTTTTTCCAAGTAAGGTTTTAACGAGGCATATTCTTCGTATTGACGACATTCAAGGGGGAGTGTTATGCATGTAAACAAGATTGTGAATGTCTAGTGTTCAACATGTGAATATCCATGTTCATGCCTTGATCATAAGGTTAGACATGTGAAAGTCTTGAAATGCATATGCCTTAATTATGAGGTTAGTAAATAGTGAGAGGATAAAAAAGTTTATAAATAGCCTATGTAATGTATTGAGAAAAGAGAGAAAAATTATATACAAGCTTAATACTTGTTTCATCTCATGCCATAATTGTTACACTTTATCCATTTTATTATCCCACCTTTAAACTTCATTTCTTTCACCATTTAATCCCAATTTCCATTACAATACTTCCACTATAAACACAAGCTAATAAGCCATATACCATTTTATTATACACATACATAAATAAATATAGTTATTTCTATAACAGAAATCATCTAGTAGTACTAGTAGCTAGTAATTAATTAATTACAAATATCTAGGAAAGTACATAGTGAGCATTATTTCCTTGCTCAGCAACCTAAAAATTTACTACTACGACCAGATAGGTACAAACAAACAATAATATGCATTTTCTTTATAGAAGTACTTATTTAAACCATACGTATATAGCTAGCAAGTAGAAAATAAGGTTTCTTAAATAAAATAAAATTCTCGTTGAAATTTGAGACAATAAAATTGTACTAGACTACTAGTATGATTTTTTTTTGATAAGCTGTATTACTAGTATGATGATCCACCAACAAAATCTAATCACAAACCCTCATTATTTTTCATAAAAAAAAAAAAAAAAAGCTGGCAATGCGTCACTGTCTCAAAAGAATTTTTTCACCGTTGATTTCTTTGTCACGAATAGACGACTTGGAGGGAAAAAAAAAACACACACACACACACCATATATTAAATGCCTTTTTAATTTACTCAACCCGTCCCCAGCAAAAATAACAAATCCAGTATCTATAATAGAAGCACTACACTACGAATAAAATACGTGAATTTATTTGGTAACCATTATGCAGTGTAACGACTAACGCGTTATTGAATTAAAATATGAAGGATATTATTTAAATATTGGCATATGTATATCAACATATCCTTAAATCTTCGAGTCAGTATGTCTTGAGGATACTCACCACAAAAAAAAAAAAAAAAAAAAAAAAAAAAAAACGTTTAGATTCTTAAAGAGATAAGTACTTCATATTATATATTGTTGGAATTGCTAGTAGGCCACAAAGCACTCACACGATGTGCCAATATTTTGTTAATTTATTTTAAAGGGAAAAATAAAATAAAATGTAGGAGTATTCAATTTTGTCCCATTCCCAACTTATATAATTTAAAAAGTGTTGCGAAAAAACTTATAATTTAAAAATCAACATTGCTTTTTCTAAAAAAATAAAGCTGATGTACTCATTCACAGGGTCAAATTCAGCCAATGGCATAGCAGCACAATCATACAAATCAGATTTACATTTGTCCAAGTTTGGGATTTAAATATAGTAAACCCTATAGGCCATAACCTCCTAGATGTATTAATTTATCAATTAAGTACTGCTAATGTATTGTTATTAAAAATGCAGCCAAGTTGCTTTTGTTGACAATAGGGTTTATGCCTATGGCTACTGGACTCCCTAGCTATTAAATACCAGTACATCTCATGAAAATTATTGGGTAAACCCATGGATTTCTAATCTCTTCTACATGAGATTTTTAAATTGAATTATATATGTTATTTATATGTAGTTTTTTAGTATTTTAATTATTTTTATGATATATATATATATATATAATTTGTCCCAGTAAAGCCTAATTTCTAATCTCTTCTACATGAGATTTTTAAATTGAATTATGTTATATTCATGTGTAGTTAGTATTTTAATTATTTTTATGATAAATATAAATATTTATATATATAATTTGTCACAGTGAAGCCTAATTTCCACAGGTTTCAAGATATAACCTAATTGCCTACTCTAGGAAGTGTTTCGGACACATACCAGTGCTGTAAGAAATTTATTTGTAATGATCTTGGGGCCAACAAGACTGGTGGTATGTCACACAACTCTTGCAACTAGTTGACATGTTCTGTCACGCTTATTCCCTATCGACCTGTAATGGAAAACCCCCCCCCCCCCCTTTTTTTTTTTTTTTCTTTCAATATAAACTTATAAATACTAAATAATAGGGTTTGAAAATTCAAAAGATTTCTATATTGCTACAGGCTTCTGGAAATTAAATATGCCTTTACTAGAAGCATTTCTTATTTTACTGCAGGAATAGAATTGAATATGAAAGATTAAAATTATAAAGGGGCATCCTTTTCTGAAAAGTTAAATATTTATTGGGGGATAAGGTGGGGGAGGCTGAGAGGGTTGACATATACAGTGTGTAAACTTTTGTGTTCTTTCTTTCTTTTTTCTTTTTTTTTTTTACTTTATTATTAATATTTTTATATTATAGAGCATATGTACTTTGTTATAAAATAAAAATGAGACTCAATATTCTAAATCAGGACAAGGAAACCACCAATTAATTGTCTGGTAACTATGCATTAGTATTTTTGTAGGGAAAAAAGTCTAGACACTTGTATGCTTATAAAATTAAAAATTTTAGATAATTAATATTAGTGTGGAAGCTAACTATTATCTATCTCAAACTTTTTTAACCAAATAATTTTTTTAGGTATCTTTAAAATAAATTACAATAGAGTTCAACATTTACCTTTCAAAATACTTATTGTCTATGTTTGGAAAATAAATACATTAGAATTTAGAGATTGGAGTTTGGAGTTCGGAATTAGTAATGAAAAAAAAATTAAATTGAGATAGTTTTGAATAATGTTGTTTGGTGATAAAGTTATTTAGAATTTGGAGTTTGAAAAGCTAAAAATTGGAGGATGAGAGCTTTCATTGTTTGGAGTTTAAAGTGAAAATGTGGCGGTTAGTGAAAATAATATTTACTTCCTCTATTCTCTTTTAAATACACCATTCATGCATTTCACGCCATCCAAAATACATTTTTAAAGGTTAATAACTCAAATTATACATAAATAAAAATTATAAAAATTTGATATTCTAAAACTACGTGATTAGACGAATCTAACAAGATCTCACTTGACTATATTTTTTCTTATATAACTATGTTAAAAAATTAATCAAATTTACACAATGAATAGTGACTACTATGCAAATGGATCACTTATTTAAGAACGGAGGTAGTATTATATATAATTTTAATCTATTTTTAGTATATACTTAAAACAGCTAAACGCTAAATGTTGTAAGTTTTTACCAAACACTGCCATTAAAAATAGTTTAAAATCTTAAAGTAGTAAGCATTTATTTAAGTTCGCTAAATTTTAACATATAAACTCTAAACTTAAATATTACTATCCCACTTTTTAGCTTTTCAAACTTCAACATCTAAACTCTAATTTTAAACTATAATACCAAGCACAACGACTCAAAATTATCTCAATTTAAAATTATTTTTCACCATTAACTCCAAACACAAAACTCTAATTATTTCTCAAACAAAACCAAAATACTCCATCAATCTCAAAGTTGGGAGTTAAAGACTCTATCATTAGCCAAACCTCAATCCACATTTAAATAAGCTATTAGAGGTTGTAGTATTTCTCATCTATTCTATCATATTTGGTATTTTTTTTTAAATTTTTATAAAGGTATTCATGAATACATTTTGTAAATGCTTAAACCTCTTCATTTTATTTTGGATTAGTTTAATGCATAATATATAAATTTAAAATTTTTAAATTCAAATGCATGTTTGTATTTGCATGCATGGTGGTTAGTTTGTAATTCAATGATTATTTCAAAAAAAAACAAAAAAACTTATACTACATAATGGGAAAGGGATGGTAGTGGCCATGCTACACAAATTATAAAGGAAAAAATGGGAGAGATGGGGGGCCGTGTGAGAAATTGAACCCCGAACGATTGGAAGACAGTGACTTAACCAAATGAGCCAAGTCCATGTCTCCATTGATTATTTCAATTAAGAGTACGTAATTAAAGTCCGCCTCAAATATTTATTTACTTAAAAACTAGTCTTGACTGGCTATTATTAGTAATTCTATTTCGAACTCTTACAAATACATACTTCACTAAGATTATTCTTTGGCCTTAAAAAAACCCTTTGTTTAAAAAAAATGACAATAATATAGTAATTAAAAACTCTAAACTCTATAATTTTCCAAATCAATTATAGTCTTTTATATAGTAGTATTTAATTTTAATTATGTTGTGATCCTTAAACGTGAGAAGGAGAAGAGTGCCAAAAATGGGTAGGTGGGTGTATTGGCGTTGAAGATTGATATGTAAGAAAATGGACGGAGGCAGCAACACAGAATGAACGTCGAGTCGAGTTTGGAACTCTTCCCGCAAGACGTTTATGCCCCGGTAGTGCTCCGGCAACGGCAGAACGTCCCCAAAGGTAAAACGACGAAACGCCTCGACGTAGCAGCACCGCAAACGTCGACGGCCGGCGAACTGAACAAAGATATGAGGGAGTCGGGAGGAGAAAGCTTATGCAGAAGGAAGAAATGCAGAAGAAGGTGTGATCCTAAGCCTGCCTGAAGCTGCCATTTATAGGCGTTGGACGAGACGAAACTGCCGGCAGCCTTGATGGGGCAGTTTCAACTCAAATTTGAATGGTTTTTCAACAACTCGCGACGGGTGTTGAAATCAGAGTGGGCTTCAACGACTGGGCTTGGCGCATGGGCTTGACAAATAAACTTTGTCTAAAAAATTAGACAGGCCCAAAGCCCACCCAAAGCCCAATTACCAAGATCCAAGATCCAAGATCCAAGTCCAAGTCCACGGGCGCGGGCGCGGGCGACGGCGACGGCGACGGCGCGGCGCGGCTCGGCTCGGGACGGGCGCGCGCGTGTGGGTTTCCCCCACACTTGATCAATCTGTATTAGTTTAATTGTTTCTAACATGCAGAACAATATAAACTAATTCAACTCCCACTGCTTAAGCGATGTGGGACGCGCCACTTTTACCTACCCTTTAACAACCATTTAAATACAAGCGTTTCAACTAGCCGCATTCAATGACCCATTTCGACCACTTATTTCTCACTCACCCGACAACGGTTTTGAGAAAATAAATGCACTACGACAATCTACGCGAAACGTAGAATTCGTATACGCTATTTAATTAATCCAAATTAAATATCGTCATTACGCAAAAAGGAGCTCAAAACCCCCTTTTTCCAACAATCCCCCACATGAGTGGAAATAACAGCAGCAGTGAATGCAATGCAGATGCAAATACCCCGACTCCTTCTTAAAGAAAGGTTACTGCACGGGTTTAAGTAGTTTTTGGCTTTGAACTTAAACCATATCAATATTATCGAGTATACAGGCGGCGTAGTGATTTTACTCTTGAACTATCCCCCACAACGTATACTAGTCCAATAATAAAGAATCAGTAACTTTTCAGACTCTTTGTCCGTTCTCACGTTTGGTTCCATTCCAGGCCATGGAAACCCCCTTTGGATTCATAAGTCTCTACTGAAGCGGCCACACTTCTACTTATATAGGTGATTCAAACAAGTATCCTGTCATACTTATATGAACACACAGTTCCAGAATCATTAAGAGTCATTAAACTCAACCTCTACCACAGACAGGCATCAAACACTTTATCATTGCTTCTGAGGGAAAGGATGAAGATTATTCTTCAAAAGTGTTTTCACATTTGAAATCATACATCTTAGTTGTCCCTTTGAACCAAGTTTGTGGGATCTCCACGCATCATGGTTGGGTTACAAATGTAATCATTCTTTAGGTGTGGGTTTTAACCCCATTCCCTCTCGCAATTTGCAAAATTGATCTCTGTTGATAGCTTTTGTTAACGGATCCGCTAGGTTATCTCCAGACTTCACATAAGTTAGAGAAATCACCCCACTAGAGATCAATTGCTTAACGGTATGATGTCGACGACGGATATGTCTCGACTTACCATTATACATCTCATTTTGTGCCCTGCCAATAGCTGCTTGACTATCACAGTGTATCATTACTGTTGGCACAGGTTTCTTCCAACATGGAATTTCCTCAAGGAAATTTCGAAGCCATTCGGCTTCTTCACCAGCTTTATCTAAAGCTATGAATTCAGATTCCATGGTGGATCGGGCTATACACGTTTGTTTTTGTGACTTCCAAGACACAACCCCTCCCGCAATCATGAATACATAACCACTTGTGGATAATGAATCACTTTTCTCTGATATCCAATCGGCATCAGAGTACCCTTCAAGAACAGGAGGATATCTCGTGTAATGTAACCCCAACTCTTGAGTATATCTCAGATATCTCAAGACTCTCATAATAGCCTTCCAATGCTCACGACTTGGATTGCTAGTATATCTACTCAATTTGTTAACCGAATATGCAAGATCCGGGCGAGTACAATTAGTCAAGTACATTAGACTACCAATGATTCTTGCATACTCTTCTTGAGCAACAGATTCACCTCTGTTTACTTTCAACTTTTCACAGGGATCCATAGGCGTCTTTGCCGGACGACTATCATAAGCGTTGAATTTACTTAACACTTTCTCAATGTAATGAGACTGAGAAAGAACAATCCCTTCGGGATGTATGATTTTTATCCCTAATATGACATCGGCTACACCCATGTCTTTCATGTCAAAATTCCTTTTTAACATGTTCTTGGTCTGATTAATCATATTCAAGTCACTACCCATGATCAACATGTCATCTACATACAAGCAGACTATAACAAAATTGTCTGTTATTCCCTTGTAGTAAACGCATTTATCACATTCATTGTACTTGAACCCGTTTGACAACATCACATTATCAAACTTCAAGTGCCACTGCTTAGGCGCTTGTTTCAGACCATACAGAGATTTAACCAGTTTGCAGACTTTATGCTCTTGTCCTTGAACAACAAAGCCTTCTGGTTGATTCATATAAATCTCTTCATCTAGATCACCATTTAAGAACGCAGTCTTAACATCCATTTGATGTATCTCAAGATTGTAAAGTGCAGCAATCGAGAGAAACACTCGAATGGAGGTGATTCTAGACACCGGAGAATAAGTATCAAAATAATTATCTCCTTCCTTTTGTCTAAAGCCCTGAACTACAAGGCGAGCCTTGTATTTATCGATCGATCCATCGGCTTTATACTTTCTTTTAAGGACCCAACGGCATCCTAAGGGTTTACAACCTTTCGGTAGATCAGTAAGAACCCAAGTGCGATTCTGCATAATGGATTCTAACTCACTGTTTATGGCTTCTTGCCATAACGCAACATCTGGTCGAGCCAGAGCTTCACTCACAGTTCTTGGCTCATTATCTAACATAAAAGTGATGAAATCTGGACCAAAAGTTTTAGCCACTTTGGCCCTATGGCTACGACGAAGTTCAACTGGTTCAGGAGAAATACTTCCCTTGTCAGTTTGCTTCGGCTGATCAGAACTCGTAGCTTCATCAAACGTTCTTTTATTTGAACATTCCACTTTATCCTTGTAAGGATATATGTCTACAAAAAACACGGCGTTTCTTGATTCAATTATCGTTCCTTCACTTATACCAGATATTTCTGACTTATGTACCAGGAAACGATACGCGCTACTGTTGAGGGCATACCCTATAAAGATACAGTCAACTGTTTTGGGGCCGATTGTAACTTGTTTAGGAGGTGGCACCTCAACTTTAGCCAAGCACCCCCACACTTTGAGGTATTTGAAAGAAGGTTTTCTACCTTTCCATAACTCGTAAGGCGTTACTTCCTTACCTTTGTGAGGTATTTTATTTAAAATATAATTAGCTGTTAAAACAGCTTCCCCCCACAAGTTCTGGGGTAACCCTGAACTAATCAACAAGGCATTCATCATATCCTTTAGCGTACGGTTCTTTCGTTCCGCAACACCATTGGACTGTGGTGAATATGGCGCTGTAGTTTGATGAATTATTCCGGATTCGGCACACAATTCAGCAAACGGAGCAACATATTCTCCTCCTCGATCACTCCGAATAACCTTAATTCGTCTATTCAATTGAGTTTCAGCCTCAAGCTTGAAGTTTTTAAAAGCTTCAATAGCTTCATCTTTGCTTCTCAACAAATAAAGATAGCAATAACGAGTGCTATCATCAATGAAAGTAATAAAATACTTTTTACCGCCCCAAGTTTGCAAAGATCTAAAATCACATACATCAGTATGAATTAAATCCAGGGGTTTAGTATTTCTTTCAACACTTGGAAATGGAGGTTTTGTCATTTTCGCTTCAACACAAATTTCACATTTGTTTTTTTCGTTGAATTCCATTTCCTTTAGTAAATTTAAATTTACCAATCTCTTTATAGCATTTTTATTTGCATGTCCAAGTCTACAATGCCATAAATTAAAACACTCAAGCAAGTAAGAAGAACCTTCAATTTTATTACCAGAAGCTTGCTCAACAACTTGGCGTTTAGCCATTACATTAAACTTGAAAAGACCATTGGTGAGATAGCCTCTACCAAGGAATTTTCCAAACTTAGTCATGATAAACTTATCAGACTCAAAAACAAGTTTGAAACCATTACTAACTAGCAGCGAACCAGAAACCAAATTCTTCCGGATATCAGGGACATGCAGCACATCCTTCAGAGTCAAGTTTTTGCCACTAGTCAGCCTCAGTATTACATTTCCAACGCCAACCACATCAGATGATGCTTGGTTTCCCATGTGCGGCTTTCTGCCTTCAACAGTCCGGTATGAAGTAAAGAACTCCCTGTTGGCAACCACATGACACGAAGCCCCGGTATCAACAAACCAACCTTTAGCATCATCAATATGCAATACTGCTTCAGTCAAGTTCGCCTTAGCCTCCATGGAATGGCTCTTTGACACGGCCTTGCGGTTATCCTCCTCGATTCTAATCCGTGTAACAAGATCTTCAAGGGACATTTCCTTTTGCTTGTGCATCAAGTAATTCTTGAAGTCTTTCCACGAAGGAGGCAGCTTCTCGATCACAACCGCAGCGTTAAACGCATCGGGCAATTGCATTTCCTCAGCGTGAACGCTATGTATCAGTAATTGAAACTCTTGAACTTGTTCAACCACTGAACGCCCGTCAACCATCTGAAAACCCAGATATTTGGAAACGGCATGCTTTTTAGTACCAGCATCCTCCGTTTTGTACTTCCGTTCCAACTGAATCCACAGTTCCTTTGCACCTTTTACAGCAGAGTACACAGCGTACAAAGGATCCGTGAGAGCACTCAGAATGAAGTTCTTACACATGAAATCACCGTGAACCCATTGTTCTTTGGCGAAGAGCTTCTGAGGATCGGTCTCCATCTCAGACACGGACGGTCGGCTGCTCCTCAAAAACCCGGCCAAACCAAGAGTGGTCAGATAGAACAGCATCTTCTGTTGCCACGTCTTGAAATCACGCCCGTCAAACTTTGACGGCTTCTCGGCCACTCCAAATGACCTAGGCAGCGCCATAGGGACAGAACCCGTTGACGGCCCAACGCCCGGCACGAAGGCCGGCTCCGACTGAACATAAGTTGGCAAACTAGTGTTCAGCGGCCCAACGCCCAGTTGCAAACCGGTGTTCATATTATTAAGTCCTGCGGGTGTAACCCCGACTGTTTGTCCAGAAAATGGCAAAGACGCCCCAACGGAAGCGTTGGGCTGGAACGAAACAGTTCCAAAAGAGTGTCCAGAAACAAACTGCCCAGAATTGGGCAGAACGAACCCGCCAGAGTTGGGCGTCGGCGACGGGGGCAGGAAGGCCGCCGTGGGATCAATCAAGTATTGATCGATAGAGGCGTTTGGGTCTGCCGTCGGCAGCGGCAACGGCAGCGGCAGCGTCACGGGTGGAGGGACGACAGTGGGCGTGGTCAGCATCGACGGCGCCGCTGCGGTTGGGGTAACGACAGCGGACGCCTGGACAGAGCCAGGCATGGGAACGGAGGCGGCGGCGGCGGATGAAACGTCGGCGGAGGCGGTGGCGGCAGCAGTGAAACCGTCCATTGTTAAACTTCTTGCGCTTGTAAGAAAATGGACGGAGGCAGCAACACAGAATGAACATCTAGTCGAGTTTGGAACTCTTCCCGCAAGACGTTTATGCCCCGGTAGTGCTCCGGCAACGGCAGAACGTCCCCAAAGGTAAAACGACGAAACGCCTTGACGTAGCAGCACCGCAAACGTCGACGGCCGGCGAACTGAACAAAGATATGAGGGAGTCGGGAGGAGAAAGCTTATGCAGAAGGAAGAAATGCAGAAGAAGGTGTGATCCTAAGCCTGCCTGAAGCTGCCATTTATAGGCGTTGGACGAGACGAAACTGCCGGCAGCCTTGATGGGGCAGTTTCAACTCAAATTTGAATGGTTTTTCAACAACTCGCGACGGGTGTTGAAATCAGAGTGGGCTTCAACGACTGGGCTTGGCGCATGGGCTTGACAAATAAACTTTGTCTAAAAAATTAGACAGGCCCAAAGCCCGCCCAAAGCCCAATTTCCAATTTCCAATTTCCAAGATCCAAGTCCATGGGCACGGGCACGGGCACGGGCGCGGGCGACGGCGCGGCTCGGCTCGGCTCGGGACGGGACGGGACGGGACGGGCGCGCGCGTGTGGGTTTCCCCCACACTTGATCAATCTGTATTAGTTTAATTGTTTCTAACATGCAGAACAATATAAACTAATTCAACTCCCACTGCTTAAGCGATGTGGGACGCGCCACTTTTACCTACCCTTTAACAACCATTTAAATACAAGCGTTTCAACTAGCCGCATTCAATGACCCATTTCGACCACTTATTTCTCACTCACCCGACAACGGTTTTGAAAAAATAAATGCACTACGACAATCTACGCGAAACGTAGAATTCGTATACGCAATTTAATTAATCCAAATTAAATATCGTCATTACGCAAAAAGGAGCTCAAAACCCCCTTTTTCCAACATGATATATAATAATACTTCCTCCGTTTTTATTTGTTTGCTACAGACCCACATCGCACGCAGTCCAATGCAAAAATTTAAATCGTTAATAACTCAAGTTCGGTACAAATAAAAATTCTATAAGTTCCACATTTAAAAACTACATGACGAGACGGATATAACAATATCACACTTGACTATATTTTAACTTGTATAGCTATGAGAAAAATTGAAATTAAAGTAGTTCCATGAATAGTGACAAAACTTCCAATGTAGCTAACAATAAAAAACGGAGGGAGTAGTATTTTATCCCTTCTTTAGTAATTTGATTTTATAATAGTACTATTTTATTCCCTTCTTTTGTAATTTCATGTGGTGTTTGTGTATTTCTCCGACCATTCAATTGGCTTATAAAATAAAATAAAAAAAAATAGATACAGTGGGTTCCTGTATAGGATGCAGACATGGCGACTCCACAAGCAAAGAAAGCTGCAGCACTTGCTTAACAAAAGTCAAACAAGTCCATTACTCTGCCCTAATTGCACCCCGGCCCCTTGTAATTAATACTACTAGTATGTTCAAATTATTCGCTATTAGTACTACATACATTACACCCATAACCTTTTTCCTTTCCTGGCTTCATCATTTCATTATATTTTCAAGCCACTCATCACATTCTTCAATCCATAAATATTTCCCCCTTAGCATTATTAAATCATTTTAAACACTACGTACTTTTGGTCAAATCAATTAACTTGCCCCATATAGTAATTTTATTTTACATGATCGGAAGCCCTATATATTGGGATGTTTGGGAGTCGGTGGATCCACTAGCAGATTTAAAGTGTGGATTATTTCACAGTTATCTCTCCGAATCCGTTATATGCTAGTCACTCCCAAACATTCCATTATCACAAGCTACCAATAGATGGAACTGATGGATTTGGCTTCACCTATATATGGTATCATAAACGCGTTTTCGACTTACACTACTACTACTACTACTACTACTACTATTATTATTATTATTATTATTATTATTATTATTATTGAAGATTTAAATTATTACATTGCCACTTGCTTTTAGACTTTAATATATACAGAATTAATCATCAGGTCCACCTCCAACTCAACCACATGAAAATTCCATACGTATATATATATATATATATATATATATAATGTACTCTATATGTATTATATTCACATTAAATATGTGTACGTATTGATACATTGCTATCTTGTCACGGGACGAATTATTTATAATTTTTTATATCTATGTAATGATATTTGCATGGTTGCATGCAACAAACTTGGTCAACTATAAATATCATTCCTGCATCTTCAATCTCAATTAATTAATTAAATTGGAATTGAAAACTGCAATTTGATTGGGATAAGGTTTCCTTGATTTCCTTATATTGATTAATTCAACTCTGTAAGCCCGAGTATTAATTAATTAATTGCAATTTTCTACATAAAAAGATTCCAAATATTTTCCCTACGTTGATGAATGGAATGGAAGATTATAAATTGGACCAAACAAACAGCTGGAGGTTAGAACTAATCAAAAGTAACTATATGTAGTAATAATAATAAAAAAAAAACTTTTTATTATATTATATTTTTCCCATATATCGTTCACTACTAATTTTCACATAAACTAGTCGGTATTATTATGCATCAGTAATCATAATTATACTTATTTACTAGCCACAATCCGTACGTAGGATGCGTATTTATATATATATATATATATATATATATATATATATATATTTATAATTATACAGTAAATTTTAGTAATAGAATGAATAAAAACTTTAGAATAACTTTTCATCTTGTTGAAATTAGTTGAGCCAGTTGCTAACATATATTATTAGGTATTACCAACTGTTTACATGCCATCACTTTCATGTATGTGTAATGTAATAGTAATAAGTATATATAGAGAATAAAGAATTAATTAATTATTACTGCAGGGCTCAATTATATAGTAAGTATTAGTTGCATGCTTAGCCTGTCCAACTATAATAAATACTATGTATCAAAGGAGACCTCGTGATCAGGAATCAAACATACAAGATCGTCCCAAATATTATTAGTACTAATTTATTCACATTTAACTATATTTAAACTAAATTAATTAATCAGGATATCAGATGGATGCAACCTGGAATTTTCTTAACTTATAAGAAAGTCATGATATTGATTGCTAGTATAAATAATACTCCCTCCGTTCCTAAATAGTTAGGTTGTTTCTTTCAGTTCAATTTCAATAATCAATGTTTGCATTAATTAACTCATAAATTTATATTTTTATCTTCAACTAAACTCATTCTTAATAAATGTCCAACAAATAGCATAAAAATGACAACTATTTTGAAACACATTTCAATCTTTAAAAAAAAAAAAAAAAAACTAAAAAGAACGGAGGGAGTACTTACATATGTGCCATAAGGACATCTGAAAAGTCAACATCAAGGGTGGGGCTTTTCTGCTGCCTAATTTCTGTGAATCAAAAGTCAGAACCCCCAAAATGCAAAAGTTTTGTAATTTCAATAAAAAATTTTAAAGTAACATTAAATTATAGTCCATGTTGGGTTCATTTCATGAGTCTCTTATTGTGGGAGTGTTCCCATGACCAAGTCATAGTTTTCAAATCCACAGGTCATAAAATAATGACAAAGACAAATCATCAATCTAGCTATTATAGTATTAAACTATTAACTGATGGTTGGTAAATAATGATCATCAAAATTAATGATCCAGTTGGGCAAAACATGATCAAACTATGATGGCTTTATATGGACCATAATTTTAAAATACTATAATAGATTAATAGTTATATACTTTGTCAGATGAAATTTGTTCAAGATTTTTGCAATCCCTTGTACAGGAATCACTACCATCAAGTTTGCTAATCGTAATCGTACACGGTACACCACTAGAAAAATTCTAAATTCGGGTTGGCAAATTTTAGTTACAAATTCAGTCGCTAACATTTTTAATGATGGAATTTTTATCAAACAAATTTTGATTGGTAAAATAGAAAATTGAAGTTCTTGTAGTGGTATAATATATACTTGCAGTACTTTTTTCTTCAAAAGATTCTCTTCTATGTGAAAATCCGCGTCAATGTTTGTAATTTTCAAATGATCCAAATTGTGATTTATGGAGCACATATGACCATTTATTTATGTATTTATTTATTTATTATTATTTAGTTAAACTGAAGTTATTCAAGAAACTATGTTCTTGGCAAAACCAGGAACTCATTCTGAAGAAGGAACCTTAAGGAGTCCTTTAATAATTCTTTATTAGTACTGTATATAAATGATATCCAAATTATTCATTGAGAAACTTGGAATTTTTGGTTCCTAGCTAGAATAATGCCAACAAATTAAGTGTACTAGTGTGTACACGTGTCATATGAATATAGCATACACTGAATGAACTCAGAGAACATGGAACCAAGAATTCATGGGGTTGATTGAGATAAAGGATCAAAATGAATGAAAGTAGCTAGAGCATTCAATCATTGCACAAAGAAATATGGAACCATTCATACATTAAATAAATACTAAAAAGCAACATTCATAAATGAAATTGATGTATATATTGAATTATGATTAAGATTCATGGGAGCCAAAAACAAAGGGAAATAAACAATCCAATGGGCAATATAATGGTGGTGGTTTTTAGGCCATGGTGAGATGCATTGCATGAAACCATTAAGAATATTTTTAGGATATATAGGTCCTAATTCAAGGTATATATGATTATTGAATGTGTGGATTTATTGTTGGGCTAATTTAATAAAATTATGGGAAAAAAAAAGGTAAAAGTTTTAAGCCACCAATTTTGATTTTTCATCCAATCACAACTTGTAAACTATTTTTAATTTTTGTTTTTTTAAAAAAAATCCATCTTTTTTCTCATGGAGCAAAGCCCATCGTTCAGTTTCGTCTGGAAACATTCTATGTTTAATTGGGCCAAGAATCAAAGTCAGAATGGGAATATATTTTTAGCCTTTTCACTTTTTCTCCTCCAAAGATGAAATTGTAAAGCAAATACTATTAGGTATGAAAAGAATTCCCTTTTTTCTCTTCTTTCTTTATAGGAATGCACATGTTGTATACTGAATTATTATTATTATTATTATTATTATTATTATTATTTTGTATGGGGATCAAATAACTTGGTTTCAATAGATTAAGTACTTATTCCTTGAACTGGTTTAACACTACAAATACAAAGATATTAGATACTCCCTCCGTTTTTTAAAAATGTTAATATTTGCATAGTAAACACTATTCATTAAGTAACTTTGATTCGACTTTTTTAACACAGTTACATAAGATAAAACATAGTCAAATGAGATCTTGTTAGATTCGTCTAATCATATAATTTTATAATATTAAAATTTCACCATATAATAATTTCACTGCAGGTATCGACCTGAGAAGAGCACAACCTTGCGACTTGAATCCAAGTTGTCACTTGGACTATATAATTTCACCATCTCCATATATACCAAAATGGATTGATTGCATTTGCAATTGCATATTCAGCCCAATTTACCAATTGGTGTGTATATATATATATATATATATTATGCCCAAACTTAACATGAGCCCATTCTACATTTTAATGAGCCCTTTTAGTTTGTTTTATTTTTATTTTGCCTGTAATTCATTTTTCCTTTAATTTCACTAAACTTTTCCAGTTAGACACAAATAGTATTTGTAACCAAAAAGAAACCTGAAAAACACAATCAATACAAAGGCACGACGGTACAAGACAAAACCTAGAATATTGACACAGTCCTGATGTATGTATGTATGTATGTATGTATGATCACCAAAAATGCCAAAAGAAAAAGAGAGCGTTTAAAGCTCAATGATATGTACAAATAATATGATCAATCATCTCAAACCTATCAAAATTTGAGCCCTACAAAATAGAGAGAAATCATTCATTCTGCATTATAATTTGGTATAAGTCCTTTGGCATGTTGGCTTTCCATTTCCAGGGTCATCAGGGACTTCTGTCTTTGATACCTATTTCGATTCGACCCAAGTGCTGCGCCAAAAAAAAAAAAAAAAAAAAAAAAACGGTAAGAAAACAAGAGTCAAGATTAACGAATGTTATATATATAACACATATATACACCTTTAAGACAACAAAAATGTGACTCCTTAGTATGAGTTAGGAAGGACAGAATTTTTCAATAAAATTGTAGCGAATTGGTAGTTTGGCGTAATGAACTTACACACTAGTTCGTGAGGAAGACCGAAATCGTAGTCGTGCCTCTTCCTTATGCAAAAGTAGTAGACCCCAATCACGAGCCCTAACAATATTACCAAACATGATAAAATGATTCCAATTTTGCCACCTTTGGACAGGCCGGTCTTGCCCCAAAACAGGGGACAGTCGGGCAAAGTAGGTCCGCCACACAATCCTTTATTACCGGTAAGGCTGCAAATTCATTACCATAATCTGTTAGTGGAGATGGAAAAACCAGGGGGGACAATGTCTCTATCCTATAAATTTGTGGTTCGAATGTCTTTTTCAAAGGGAATCGTGCCGTGCCAATATCCTTCTTTAAAATAAGTAAACTCTTATCTCTACAATTTCAATACCAAAGTGTGAATAAAATACTGATGCGGCATTATTTCAGTGTCTGGAACAGGGATTAACAAATTTATGTAATAAAGAATCTGATTGCTGGTCGAGGCTCGTGACTTACTTTATAGCTCCACCGTGGACTCCAATCGAAAAAAGCTCTTCCGGAACTTTCCCTTCTAGTAAGTTATCATTTAGAAACCTGATAGAACGGGTTTTATGAAAGGTAAGAAAATTGATAACCTCGTGTGCATTTTTGGTGGTGAGATATTTGTGCGCGTAAAACATGCTCAGGACTTACGCCAAATGCAAAGGCAGGGAAGTTAAACTGGCTGGTATAGATCCAGTGAACTTGTTCTTCGATAAATCCCTGCAACAACGGAGTAGAGCAATAACATGAAATGGCCAAATTGAGAAACTAATTGCATCGTCAGCACATGGTAGAGAATACGAACTGTAAAAATGGATTACAGATAAGGAGAAAGAGATCATACAGTTTCGTGAGCGACTTCTGATTCAATCCCCATGGTATATTACCTTCTAGAGAATTAGAACTCAAGTTCCTGATGTGAAAAGAAGGTTATTGAATTAAATACAACAAACAATTATGAACATAAAATTTAGTGCACATACATAGAATGGTAGCATGAAAGTTGTTTTCCGGTTAATTAGCTGTATAGTCAGCAGTCAGCACCAATATATTTACGAAATTATAGTAGAATAAGAAACTTTTGGCGATACTTACAGGCTTACCAAATCTGTCAAGAGGCCAATCTTATCACTGATAGAACCTTTCAACCCTTGGCTCCCGAGGTCTCTGAAATATTAAAATAAAAACAGAAAATATGACAGAGTTTATCCCTGAACACCTAATCATGGCATTATTATCACTTTTTGTAGCCGTGGAAAAGAATATCAGAAGGGAAAAACAGTACTGGCAGTGCTTAATTCATCAAAAAACTTCAAGGAGGGTTTTTAATGTAACTAACGAGTCAAGAAGCAATTACCACACGATTCTCTTCATGTAAGTTAGAATTCAGCAGTAATCAGTGTAAACTGGGAAAATATATACTATTATCATCACCCAAAAGGAAGAAAAGCTTACATTTGGGACACGACAAGGGCAGTCTCGTTCTCTGTCGGATGACACGTAACACCCTCCCACGCATCCCATACAGAAGGGGCACAAGGATCTCCATTCCAACCCATTCTGTCCGGGATACGAAGTGATTCCTTGAGAGCTTTCATTGCAACCACTGCAAAAGTTTTTTTCTTCAATTGTCACCATGTTCACTATAGTTTCTAGCCATTATAACAAACAAGTTTCTCCAAGAAGTTCTCTCAAATATTTAGATTAAAATGCTAATTCAATTCATCATGGCTAAATTCTCCTAATACCTACAAGTATTCCAGTGATACAGATACCTTCAGACAGAAACAATATTCGACGAATTTACATTAGAAACAAATTTTAGCGACATAAAAGAACTATTGCTGCTTCAATACTTCTTTCCATCTTAATCAAAAGACAAAAAAGGCAGCAACAAAAGAACAACGCACCGTCAAACTAGTCAATTCCAGAATAATTGCGTTTGAGTTAGTAAACCCCCTTCTTCCCCCAACGCCTTAGACAATCTATTGCTTTCATATTTGCCCTAAAATCGCATAAGAAATAACCATCTTAGGCAACATAGAACTAAGGTTAGAAGTTAAGTTGTCAGAACCTCTCATTTGTCACTACAGAGCCCTGCAAACTCTCGCTACCACAGAAAGAACATAGATAACGCTATTCTAATCCTATTTTCATTCAAACACAGGCATAATAGAACAATCAGAGAAATCATAGAACCGTTCTGAAATTCACTCTCACCTTGATCGGGTGCAGTTCTGAGATCAACAGGCACTATAGCGTAATTCTCAAGCCCGCACAGAGCAGGCGCGCCGACAACTGATTGCAGCCTTACAATCAAGGGGGTGCTGCTCAAATTCTTCACAACAAACGGCCAATCGAATGCCGCAAACCCGCCAACCTCCTCGAACACATCCACTCTCTTAACGTTCTGTCCATTCACAATCACATCGAACACTCTCTGCCCGGCCTTCGTCACGCTCACGTCGATCTCCGCAAAATGGAACCACAACAGGTAGTCCATCTTGGCGTCGACGGGCAATTCGTACTCCAGAGCCGCACTTGTCCCCAGCGCCTCGATTGCCGTCTCGTACAGCTTCTGGGGGAAATAATTGGGGCTTTTCTCCGCGTTGGTGATGGTCCTGATCGCTGAAATTGCTTTGATTGTCGCCCCGTTGGTGACCGCCGGCGAGTTCAGCCGGTAATCGGAACCGGATTGCCACGATCGGCCGAAGAAATCGGTGTCGTTGGTGAATTCCGGGCCCCATTTCCCAACTCCCGAGGAAAACCTAGCGTAGTTCACCAGAATGTACTTGCTTGAATTTTGGGGGTAATCGAATGGGTAGGCGCCGCTGTCGATTTGAATCAGCTCCAAGGAGGAGACGACGGGGGAATCCGTGGCAATGCTGTAGAAGCAGACGTCCACTACGGAATCATCGTGCTGGAAAAAGAGATCGGAGTAGATGCCGGAGCGGGAGATTGATTCCGGCCACGGCGACCGCCACGATAAAACTAGGGTACCCTCCACGGCGACGTCGAACGATGGTGAGTGTGACTTCCCGTCGAAGTTATCGTACACAGTGAACGTTCGGAGCAAGAACCGGCCGCCGCCGGTGGGTAAGGAGTAGCAATTCTTTTTGCCGGAGGAGATGGGGAAGTGGCGAAGCGTCTTCTCCTGCTGATTCCGGAACCGTAGGGGCTCGGAGACGACGGCGGGGGACCCGCCTGTGAAAAATCGGTCGGAGAGCCAGGCGACGCCGTAGGCGTCGCTGGAATTGACATGGCCGCCGCAGTCTATGTGCAAACTGAAACCTGCAGAGCAAAGAAAACGGAAAAAAAAAAAGATTGGAACTTTGGGGATAAAATTAGAGAATTTTTGAAGAGGATTGAATGAACTTACTTGGGGGGTTGTGGGAAGAAAGGGATAAGGGAGTGGTGGAGAAGAAGAGAATGAAGAAGAGAGGCAACAGGGCCATGGCGATTCTGTGGTGGAGACGGTGGGTTTACAGCACCACTAGGGGCCTGGGCCTGTGAGAAAAATACAGTAGAGAACTTAAATGGGGGATGGGTGGGGGGTGACACGCACCAGATTTAGCAGTTGATCTGTGTTACTTTCCACTAGAATCAATCGATGGGGCCGCCCGCCGACGGAGACGGGAGGAGAAGTAGCAGCGATTCTTGGGAGGTCCGGGAGTGTCCACGCTGGGAGGGAAGGGGGGGGGATTGAGAGTCCGGGATCTTGTTCCAAGAATGGGAAATGCAGGGTGCAGCAGGGAGAACAGAGAGTGGAAGTTGCAATTAATGTGAGATCAAAATAAATGGTGGCATTGATTTAAATTCCCAAGTAGAGACTGTAGAGTAGAGTGGTGTATAGCCTGTGAATAAATTAATTGAAGGTGAATTGAGCAAAAACTTCTTGCTAGGGTCTATGGTGATAATGTGAAAGAAATGAAATTGTGTTATTGCAGACAGTTGAGTAGAGAATGTTGATGCAATAACACAAGTAGAAAGAAATTTGGATGCCTTACTAATTAATGGAAGAATACTCTTACAATCAAAGGGGGAGGCAAGGAAGAAACAAGACAGAGAAATGTGAGGACCTTGAAGTCCGGGTCCAGTGACCCTGCATGTACTCCACGTCAAAACTGTACAAGCTCAAACCTCGAGTAAATGTATTATTAGTAAATCACAAAGTTCATAAAACAAATTACCGCTCCTATTTAAGTTTCCGTCTTAGGGATTCTCATTTCATTATCTCAACTTTTCGACCAAATTTCGGTCAAATATATTCTTTTTCACTCCCTTCGTTCCTTTTTTCCTTTTTAGTTGTTCATTTAGATAGTAAAAAATATTCTAAAATATTTGTTATTTTTAAATAGTTATAGATAATTATGCTATGTTTTTATCATATTGCCCTTCACACTTTACATAAATGCTATTTGTTGACATTTATTGAGAATGAGTTTAGTTAAAGAATAAAAATATAAATTTATGAGTTAATTAATGCAAACCCTGATTATTGAAATTGAGCTGAAAGAGACAACTAAAAAGGAACGGATGGAGTATATACTACTCCCTCCCCTCTGTTCTTTATTAGTAGTCGTTTTAGGAATAGTCATTTTAGGAAGAAACACATTTACCAAATATTGTAATCATTATTCTGTATTATTCCACTTTTACCCCTATGTGTTTCCTTTGGGAATAAAAAATAAAATTAGAGTCGAAAAGAGAATGCACAGTATTCTGGCAATATCTTTTATGATAATATAGGGTTAATATTGAAAAAATATGAGATAAATATGTAAAGTAACAACTATTTTGGAACGTTTTTTATTTCTAAAAAGACAACTAAAAAGTAACGGGGAGTACAAGGTTAGGGATCCAACCCTCATCCCATACATCACTAAATTTCAATCACAACTTAATATGGCATCATAATACATTTTAATTGTAGTGTTAAAGACAAAAATGGATTCATAAATACTATAGAATTTATTTTACTCCTTTTCATTTTCAATATCATTCCTATTTGAATGCTACTCCATCAATTACTACTAATCTATAGTATTAGGAGTAATTGTTCATTAAGGAAATGAATGAATTTTAGGTATTGCACTTTGTTTATGTTTTTTTTTTTTGTTGTTCTAAAGCATCATGTGAGAGTTGGTGCAGATATATAGTAGTAGTATTAGTATGCATGTGGGAGCTGAGTGGGAATGTGGGGGTAGGTTTTAGTGAAGTGGTCTGATGTCTGAACCCGTGATTCGTGACGTGGATATGTCTTCTTCTTGTAATAATTTATTAACATGGAAGTTAACGTAGTTGTAGTAGTCCCAATCAAAATTACTCCTTATGAAAAAAATAATATGGTTGGCAGGCAGGGGCGTTATATATGCTTCAATGCTTATATTCCTCATGCCTCATGGGATTAATTATGTTCCTACTAGTAAGTAATAGTATTTCATTAAATTTCATTATTTAATTTTTTATTTTACTAAGCATAGCATCCTAACTGCTACACTAAATATTTAATGTAATTAGAGGTCAGAAAAAGCACTAGTAGTTTTGTCCCAGAGCCTAGCTAGGATGGTTTTTTTTTTTTTTAAAAGCAACCATTTAAGGCTTGGGAAATGAATGGTGGGAGCCCAGGGGCGAATCTAAGCTATAATAAGTGGTGGCAAATGACACCACTTAAATTGATGAAACTATTATTTTAAGATGGGATTTTTTATACATTTAACTAAATTGGGTTTGGTAACACCACTTAATTTTTACGGTGACACCACAATCATTCAATTCAACCAAGTTTTATTCTATATTTTTATGTTGTAATTACCATCCCTAATTTAAATATAGCTTACACTATTTTTGGGCCACCACTTAAAAAATCTTCTGGATCCGCCACAGTGGGAGCTCATACCACACAAATTACAAAGGGGAATAAAAGGGAGGGATATAAAAGGGATGGATAGGGGGCCGATGGGGAATCGAATCTCCAACCTTCCATGGGAAGCTTAGGAACTTAACCACTTGAACTAAGTTCTCATCCCAAATAGAATGGGGTTTGGATACGAGTGACGAGATTCTCAATTCCTTTCTGTGGCTTTCAAAGGCTGTCCTGATATTGATGGAGCAAAACACTACCCCTTCTCTCATTCGGACCCATCTTCAAATTAAAAAGTCGCAACTCCTTTTTACCTTTTTATTATATGTTTTAATTGAAACTTTTTCAATAAAAGTTACTAAAAGCTAACTAAGAATTATTTGTGCACGAAAGTTGGTGGCAAATGCTGACATTAATGCTAAGGTGAGAGCCGAGAGGTGAATAATAGTAGGATAAGGGCGACTTAAAGATGAAACAAATAGACATCGCAAGTTTCTTTAAAAGTTGACCTTTTTGAAATATTCTTAACACCTAACTACATCTCCCAACATAATTGCGATAGTGTAAATTGTCAAACTAGTAGTAGCATTTTATAACTATAATACTCCCTCCGTCCCACTTCAAATGTCTTACTTACTATTTTTGGATGTCCCATTACAAATGTCTTCTTTCTATAAATAGAAATAATTTTCCCCTCCAACAACTATGTGGACCCCACTATATACTCACAAACCAACTCTACCTTAATTCCCGTGCCCAACAGTAACAGGACACTTGGGGTGGGACGGAGGGAGTATATAGAAGTATTTCGGTTTCGTAGAAGGTCATCTCAAATAAATCATTTGTCCAAAGTCATTTAATTTGCACTAACGCTCCCCGAACTTTTATGTCTTCAAACAAAAAAAACAAATGGGAAATATGAAATTACACCTTAATAGGAGTAAAGACCATTCATTATAATGAGGAATTAATACTGTCTCCTTGTCCTTGAGACTTTTTTTTTTTTTTTTCTCTCTTCTTGCCATGAAAATTAATTTCGAGTAGATTATTCTGGTGTCGGTTCCCCTCTACAGTGTACTCTCTCAAGTCAGAGGTTTGGTTTTATGGGGGAAAAAAGCTCTTTCATTTAGGGGAAATAAGAGTCAAGGCCCTCTTTTCCTATGTTTACAATTTTAAAAGACCCCTTAAAAAAAAATTACACTTTAGGACCCCAACACAAGTTTGACTCCCTCTTCACACTCCCCCTATTTCCCTAATCCAATTAAACTTTAAACACAAATGGTTTACATTTTGAAAACTCGAGCAAGGGAGAAAGGGAGGGAGAAGAGGGACCGTAGCATAACAAGCGGGAGCTTGAGAGAAACCACAGAGAGAAACCGAAAAAGGAGACAGAAGAAGGAGCAACACTTGGTGACCTTACGAGAGAGGAAGAAGAATACCGCAAGCCGCATCCTCAATGCCACCGAATAGGAAGACCGCTCCCACCGAAGAGGCCGACGGAGGTGGTCCAGGTACGGTGTTGATTTTCATTTTATTTGGTCTTGTGTATAAGTTGTTTGTGTGATATCTAAGATAGCAATTTCAATTGAAGTTCGTTAGAATTGTCTGATTTCTGTTTATTTGAAGAATTGGGGGAAAGTGAAATTTGAATCTTGAGATTAGGTTTGTGAATGTATTCCGCACATAATGTGTTCGATGAAATGATTGAATTGGTTATTATGCGGTTTAGTAGTACTATGGCATCCTTGTGTATATCCCAATTATTACAGGCTTCTACATTGCGAATTGGAAAGAGGCAACTTTCCAATTATCCTTGTGTCTAATTTCTAGTTAGAGCAATATTTTGGTTTAAAAATGTAGCAGAGGCAACTTTAAATTGGAAAGAAAGCAGTGAGAGATGGCCTAATTAAAGGAAAGGGCTGCTGCAACCAAACCTTTAATGAAAATTCATGACAATTAAGAATCTAGGTAGCCTGAAGTTAGTCAATTATGAAACTGCAGGTTTAACCAACGTTATGAATTTTTAATTTGGGATTTGATTCCATCCAGCAGCAGCAAAATGCTTTACGAACACGACTGAGGAAGAAATAGTGTGACCTGCAAATATTGATTCCTTGTATTGAAGTTTATTACATCTCATAATGAAGCTCAAAACAATGCAATGGCAGCTTGTATTTACTTGTCAATTTAGAGAAAGAATAGTACGGAATTAAGGTAGCAAAGACATTAACTTTAGGTAGTATGTCTTGTCTTCCTGTAGGATATGCACATCAGATTGTAGTGATTGGTACATCCCAAATAGCGACTTCATTTTCGATTCACATTTATCATATCTGAGGAAACAAATTAAATTATATGCATATATGTTAGTATTTGTCTGACATAACAAGTATGTAATACGACCAGTAAGCAAAGTTTTCGCTAGCTTTAATGTGATGTGTATGATAATAATGCAAAATCCCAGATTGTATGGTTACCCGACTTTCTCTATAACGTTTTGGTTTTTCGTGTCATTGTTGAATGATAGTTTCATGTATTTATGAATAGGTGGTTCGAATGAAAGAAAAATACAAGCTCCTCGTTGCTCTGCGAAATATCTACGAGAAGTTTTGGAAGAGATGGAGATTAGGTGGTCGGTACAGCAAAGAGAGGCAATAGAGGCCACCGGATTTGGCCATCTGACAAAGGTGAGCAAAGAGAGTACCTTTCTCCCACGCCTGCAAGCGCTCCTAGAAATATTTAGTCCGGCTACGCGAAGCTTTGTAGTGGGCGATGACTTTATAGTACATTTGGAACATTTTGGATGAACTTGAATTGGATTTATATGGCTTGTGGATATGATTCAGTTTTTGTGTTGCTTTGTATGGAACAATGGTATTTATGAATGGAGTGGTTCAAATTTGCATAGCTACGTATGGAATGATGATATTTATTCGATTGAAGATTGAAGATGATTCATGTTTGTATAGGATTGTATGGAATTATAGATATTGTAGCAGATATGGTTTAAAAGTATGAAATGAAACTGTTTGATTTATTGGGACGTCCATTGAATCGGATATAAAAACCGTCCCATGGTATTTTTCGTAGAAAATGACCCCAGACGGCCAATTGGACGGTCCAAAGAACGTACACGGACCGTCCCAAAGCAAATGCATGATTCAGTGATTTCCAGACGGTTGATGGACGGTCTCCAAGGACCGTCCGTCGGACCGTCCGTCGCACACCAGGACCGTTTTCCTTGAAATGCTAATAGGAACGGTGGACTCAACGGTCCATGTACCGTCCCTTAGCCGTCTGATCGTTTTGGAAAAATACACCCTTAGATCTTGAACCCTTTAATACTCTAAATGGGTATGGTAAAAAAATCATATTTTTATTTTTTTCACGGATAAATGGAAAACAAAGCAAGTGTTACATAGTAAAGTCCCATATATTTTTGTGGTAAAAATCATAAAATCTTTGGTAAATTACAAAACCAACTGTGGTAGAACACAATTATAAATGTGGTAAAATCTGGGTGAACTTTGGTAAACCTCCAATATCGGAAAGACGTTTCGCAAACTAGAATTAAACCTCCATAATCGTCCTCATTTATTCTAGCTGGAGCACGTCTTCCACGTTGAATATCGGAAAGACGTTAAATAAATTTAAAAGAAAATTTTTCAAATCCATTACTACAGGAACCCTAGTTTTTACTACGTATATTTCTGTCCCATTTACCATTTCGATCTGTCATTCTTTACCATGTAAACCCTAAACCCATCGAAACCCTAAACCCTAAAATATATCATATCGGAGCATCATTCCGGACGGCTAGTGGACGAACTGTCCAAGTAACCGTCAACCACCACCGCAACCTTTCCATCAAATGTTACCAACCCATCCTTAATGTGTTACTACATTCGCGACTATTCTTACCATTATCAACTGTTAGAATTTACCATGTTGTTGATGTTTCTTACCACGTTTCAGAATTTACAATTTCGCATTACGAAACCGGTTTCTATGTACCAATAAAATCGGGTGCAGCAACCCAAACAATATATTTAAAAAGTTTACCATATTTTAAAAAAAAACACATAAGATACTAATGTTGAACCTCAAAGATAGTAAAAAAGAAATACTCTATGATGCATGAAATGTAAGAAGTGACATTCACTATACATTCATGGAGGAAGTACTGATAACCCTATTAGTCGCCATAGCGAAATGTAAGATACAATCGTAAAAAGGTATTAATTGGTAATTCCATGTTTCCTAGTCTAGTGTATTAGAACAAAGATGATTATACTAATGAGATAATGAGTTCGCTTGAGATGTGAAACAATATAGCTCTCAAGTATATACATACATTTCGATTCATGGTCTCACTTATGGGCATCAATTTAACCCATGGGTTGTTATGAATATATGATATCATTTAAATATGATAATAACTTATGAATTAAACCCGAAACCTACGAACGGATAAACTTACCACGCTCGATTAGGAGGTTTACCATACATATACTACATGACATACCATAAATACAGGATATGTTTACCAATATTGTTATAGTACTTACCACACAATTCATGGTCTCCCTAAACCCTTCAATTCGTAGAAAAACACTCCCTAAACCTTAAAAAATGTGAATCCTAAACCCTACATATCTTCAAAACCCTAAACCATGTAGTGTAGATGATTTACCAAATACTCCCTCCGTCCCATTATTTCTGTCTCACTTTCCTTTTTGGTACGTCTCATTCCAATTGTCTCATTTCCTTTTTAGGAAATAATTAACTATAAACTCACTCCCATCATATCACATCAATAAATAAATTTATTAATATTTCAAACACACAACTATCACATCACACTTATATTAATCAATTAAAAATTCAAACCCACTACAAGAGTATTCACCTTGCACGGAAGATAGAACATATAATTTACGAGCTTTAATCACCATTACCACATCTTGATATGATTTTATGAACATATTGATATTTATGTATAGAACATATAATTTACGAGCTTTAATCACCATTACCACCTTGCACCGAAGCCAGAACATATTTGTATACATTCGTTTTGGTTCATGATAAGTATACTTATGGTCACAATTTTAATTAATTGAGATAAAAAAAAATATCGAATAATTAATCTTCGATTTTGAACCCCAAAACCTCGAATGATTAAACTCACCATGTTCACTTATGTGGTTTAACACATCTATACTACATGCCTTACCATTATTATATGTGCATATTACTACAATCTTATTCGACTACTTACCACTAAACACTACTTACATGTGTTAGAATATTATGCTCTATAATCCTTAAAAACCACTAACCTAAACCCTATCTCTAACCCCTAGGGTTTAGAGTAAAGAAATAAATAAATAAATAAATAAATAAAATAAATAAATACAATTAAAAAAGAATTATCTTTACAAAGTATGGTAATATATATAATCACCATAAACGATGTTATATTTACCATGTGTTATGTATACAATTACCATAAATGGTGTTATCTTTACCACGTGTAAGTATGTGCTCTTTACCACGTGTAATATTCTTGGTTTACCACAAACTATGTAAATCTTACCACATAGCATCATGCGATTTACCACAGAGTCACCACACATGGATACAACATTTCAAAAACACCTAATATATTGTGGTTGATTTACCATAGATAGTGTCAATAATTTACCATATAGTGGATAGACATTTGCCACAATAACTAATGTGATTTACCATATGTAGTCTTGTTGATTTACCATATAATTTAGATGGTTTACCACAATACTATGTACGATTTACCAAAGAAAATATCAGAACTTTTTGCACGAGGGAGAAGCACCGTCCATTCACCAACCGTCTCTCACACTCTGTTTTCCAAAATTCCCTGAACGGCCAATGGGACGACCGTCCTCTCACCCCAGGACCGTCTCGACGCTTCTGTTTGTCACAGAACATTTGGGACGGTTGCAAAACGGTCTCAAAAACCGTTCCTTTAACCGTCCTGAGATATTTGCTTGACCAGAAAGTTTTACACGGTCAATGGACGGTCTCAAAAACCGTCCCTTTAACCGTCCCATTGGCAGTCAATAATGCTTTACCATACATGTGCTATCGATTTACCAGATTATTCTTACCACTTTACCACGTTAGAAATTGCCACTTTACCAGGTTCTATGTTTACTGTCACCACAATTTCATTATCAAACCACAACAACATACCAACATACATCATCACATAGAACCATAAGCCACCAAAAAAAATATAATCCAACATCCAGACCTTCAACTTCCATTCTCTTTTCTACAAAATGCAAACAAAACAATATTACCATTCAATGATTTCATATTCAATGATTTCTCAAACCATTACATAATATCTTCACCACAATATAACATAATATCACATTCTATCCCAAACCATTACATAATAACTAATGTAGATACACAGACACAAACAAACAAGCAAATGAAACAAAGAAATATTCCACTCTCTCCTACACAAGCAATGAAACACAATACAACAAAAAAAAACCAAATAAACAACATTGAGCCCCTTACTCCAATAAACCCTAGCTCGGATTCTTTCGCCTAAGCTATGCTTCCACCTGCTCCTTGCCGTCGTCCTCCGTGCTCCGCCGTACACAGCCATCCGCCACCGCCTTCTACAGTGCAGGCGCAATCGCGGTAACGAAGAGGAGGGCAGAAGAAATCGCGATTCAATTGAGTAACGTTAGGAAATAGGGATATGAGGGTATATTTGTATTTTCCATTCCAAGAGGGTATTTTTGTATTTTCCAATTTGTGATTAGATTAGTTAAATTATAATTGATTAACTAATACTAATATGGGTCCTATATTGAGATATGTTTGGGAATGGGTCCTTGACTCAAATATATGTTTGTGGGAGGTCTCTCCCTCTAAGAAGCCCCTTTCATTTACAAGCCATATAATTTTAAATGGGCTAATATCTGTGGCCCAATAATGAGGCGCATTCATCATTAGGCCCAATTATAAGTTTTAAAAGGACGCGTAAGTCATAGTCAGTGAGGCCCATTGTATATTTGTAATTGTATACGCTAGAATGAATCATAATCAGCCATTATATTTGTGTAAAATTTCCGAGGGCAAATTTATCATTCTCCTATATATGCTTTTATCCTCCATCCTTTGACATGCTTTTTATTTCATACAAATAATATTACTCCTTAAGAATTGCAATTGATCTTCAAATTCTATACATCAAAATAATGATCTATTAAATATGTAGTCTAAAAGATAAAATAAAATAACACCCTGATCTGTCAAAGTAATGAAAAAACATACATGAAAAGCTTCTTCTGCAACCAAAGACCGGAGCTCCGAATAGTTTCAAAAAGCTCCTAAACCGGAGTGTGTTCAAAGGAATAAATAATTATAGTAGAAGCTGTTTAATATTGGGCCTAAATAATTAAAGTCGGCCCAAATAAAAACAATGTACTAAAATGGGCCAAAAAATTACTACTAGTAAGTTTCAACTTTCAAGTAAAGTGATTGCGAAAAGTTGATAGCACAGCATCTATTTATTATAGTGCGTGTACGGATGTACTTGACTTTTAGGGACTTTTGTGGCGACATCTATAATAAATTAAAACAAAATGTGTAATAAATTAGAACAGAATGTGTATTGCATTAGAAATTTAGAATACATAATGTCTAAGAAGTATATTAATAGTATATACCATTGGAAGAGAAATTGCATGAAATTAGAATATACTCCTATGATTCAAATGTGAAATCTCACATCTCGATATGTTTATAAATATACCAATTCTGTTTCTAAATTTTATTCATTATGTCTTATAAATATTCCCTTATGTTCCTAAATTATATTTATTCTGTCACATAAATACGAGTATATAGTTTTTCTTCTCCCAGCATCTCTTTTTCTGATCATCAATTCATCATTCATTACCTGCAAAAGCTACCACAAATCATTATTTATGAAAAAATACTAGTATTTTATCAAATTCCATAACTGTCCTTATCAAATCAAGACCATTAAAATAAGATTCAATGTCTGGATTGGGTGGAATGTAGATTGGCAAAGCAAAGGGTCAGTCAGCACAAGAACCAAATAGTAGCATTATAGGAAGTATTATATTGGTGTAAATTAAAGGAGATGAAGCTCTGGAGTCGAGAGAAACATGCATACTGATTCGTGAGTCCTGCAGCAAATACATCAACAGGGAGATATTATAAAAAAAATTAAACTGATCAATAATTCAGTGGGCGACAAAAAAAAAAGTACTACTATATATCTTACAAATTAAACAAACTCTAGTCATAATCTTTCTCTTTTGGGTAAAATGACACTTTAGAGTTATACTTAGAACACATGCTAGAAAAAAAATAAATCACACCCATCATCGATCGATCATGTTAGTCGTCAGTCAATCGAGGGCCCTTTTAGACATAGTAATGTATAGCTGGCTGAGATGTCTTTTAGTAGTTGCTGCACTAATTAAACTAAAGTAAAAGGAATGGTCATCTCAATTCTCAAAGTGGAGATAATATATAGTATAAGATGCAAATGGTCTATTTATATAATTTATTCATAACCAGAAACCAGCTGTGCTCTTTAATTTACTCTACATTAGTACATTACACCCAACAGCAACACTCCCAATTAAATAAATAGTGGAGTGAAGTATTTATCTTTAATAACACAACCATGTCGAGTATTGGAGGGGCAAACGACCTTATCATCCACGTGACCGCCACGTGCAGCCGAAGAGACACAAACCCTAAAGGCCTTGAGAGCACTCTAATCAAGATTGACTTTATAGGAGTAGTTTTATACTCACACTTATTTATTGTAATTAAATTATTAACATTAGAAATTTGTTGGGTTTTATAAATTAATCATTTTTTTGTAAATTTTTTTGGGGAGGGATGCAGAGAAATGGGGGAACACAAGACGAAGCAAGTGGGTTTGCGTTGTTTGGTTGTTTCTGGGTCAGATTAATTAAAAAATGGCAAATGATAATACTCGCATATACCATTAAATTTTAAATTAATTAATACTGCGTCCCACATCACTTACTCGGGTCTGACAATATTCATATATATATATATATATATATATATTTTTTGGTGAACAGCCTATATAGGCTAGGAAAGTGGTGGAGCCCATGCCACATAATTACAAAGGGGAAAAGGGGATGGATAGGGGCCGGATGGGAATCGAACTCTCAACCTAAATGTTGAGAGCCAAAGACTTAACCACTTGGGCTAAGTCTCAATCCCGACAATATTACTAGATAGCTGTAAGGGAAAAACTATTTAAGTATTTATGAAATTAGACATGAATAGTAGAAAAAATAGTGATGATCAGATCACTTGACATTTCAGTTTCTGGCACGAAAATCTGTAATTCACGTGGGGGCTTTGACTGTACTTTTGTAATTTTTGTTTCACATCATTTTAGGGTGCGGGGGCATAAACCACCGCAGTCACTCAAATTCTTAATTTTGGTTATCTAAATAAAACTCTTAATTTAGAGATTGCAAGTAATTTAGTTAACTTTCACCACTACTAAAAGAAGAAAACAACCACCAAAAAACAAAGAAAATGAGTAAAATAGGAGTAGTTATTTTCGAAAAGGAGTACATTATTTTTGGATTTTCTTTTTTTTTTTTTAAATTAAAGGAGTAGTTATCTTGATGTTTTCCTCGTCAAAAACTACTTTTTGCTTGTATTTGCATTATGATTATAATTATTTTTAAAACAAAATATATACTATAAACAATAAAACATATTGCTATCTAATAATATAATTTTCTTGGATAAAATATGAAAATGGTAAAAATATATCAAATGTGCATCATTTAGGAAGGGCAAAAATTTCATGCAATGCATCCATGCGCGAGCAATTTTGCAAATCTCATCATAATAATTTTGTTTATTTAAAAAAATATAATATTAAAATAAAATATGAATGAAGTAACTTTGGAGACTCGGGGCAATCATTAGCTAGCTATGTGATCATATTTTGAATGTAATTAGATTCAAATATTCAATAGAATTCTCTTTTCATCATGATATTTCATAAGCATGCTTTTATTTTACTATTCAATTATTGAAATGATAATGACATAAAGCATGCGATTTTATCAAATCCGATCTCTCTATTTTTTATTTTAAATGAAAAATTACATCTGGATATCAATTTGACCTATTTGCCTATAAAGCTTGAATTACATCATAGCTTAGTCAAAAGCTAATTCAAAATAAATAACGGTTTTAAATTTTAATCAATTGCTTATTCGGCTAAGTAGGATTCAACTATACCTTAAAAAGAAAAATCATAAAAGGAAAATATATATTAAAAATAAAACCTCGCCAACATTGCATAATTAAAACACATAAATCCCGACTGCTACAGTAGCATGCTACAGTAGCATGCTACAGTAGCATGATAGATCAAGATTCCCACCTTTGGGACCCAAAAAATGGCAAAAAGTCCCAAAAACACATAAATCCCGACTGCTACAGTAGCATGCTACAGTAGCGTGCTACAGTAGCATGCTACAGTAACTTTTTTTTTTTTTTTAAATTTTTTTTTTATATATATATATATTAAGATTCTTATCTTAAAAAAAATCATAATGTGGGAATTTTTGTGATCTTGTAAGTCATACATAGCTTCAAAAAGGAATATATTCTTTATTTGAAAATGACAAGATATGATTAATATTCCACCCTACAATTTCAAACCATAGTCAAATTATTCCCAATTATATTATGGCATTCTAGAATAATTCATAAAAAAAATATGGGTAGAATGATTAATCAAGGATATATAGAAAATAGATAATTCTCATTATAATTTAAACATGTAAATATATACATGTATATACATGTGTACATGTTTGGAAAGATTATTTCAAGACCAAGGTATATATGTGTATATGAACTTGTATATGGATTTAAAATATTCTATGAACCATATACTTATTACACTTGATATTGAAATCCATATATTTATTTGAAAAGACAAATATATATAATTTTTCAAAGTATGTTTTGTAGAAAATAATATACTAATCTTTAAGCACATATTTGAACATATAAATATATATAGATTTGATTAAAAATCTACTTAGTGAATTAATCAAAAATATATATTCATATATATAAATATATATAGATTTGATTAAAAATCTACTTAGTGAATTAATCAAAAATATATATTCATATATATATTTCGGGCAATTTCTATGGTATTACAATCTACCCTCCTTAAGAATCAACTTCGTCCCCGAAGTTGCGCGACTTATTGACCGATTGATTGATTGCGATTGTATCATTAAATTTCTTCCGACTTCACGGGTTCTTGGAATTAAAATTCTTTTCCTTCATAAACTTAACTCCAATTATTTTTACTCAATTCATGGAATGTCTTCGGGCTTCCTTTCCCTCTTTTATTCCATTTTGAATTTAAATCTATCGGCGTTTCATTTCCGAGCAATAATTTATTGTGATAAATTATTTTCTTCTTCTCGGAAATATTTCAACATTGATCGGAATAAATTTTATTCCTTTGGGCGTTGATAAAAATTCGGGGTATTACATCCTCCCCCCCTTAAGATTACAGTTATGTCCCCATAACTGCCTATGTATTATTCACAACCAGGTTCGGTATCATCGCATATGATCCTTCCTCAGTTTTCTTCTAGGTGCCATTTTATGATATAGAAGCACGCGAAGATGAGTTTCTAAGTGATCAAGATCTAGGACTAAGGCAAAGTTAGTCTTTAGCAAGCGCTCCTAAGTCAAGATCATGTCGAGTTCTAAGGTAGGAGTGTTTCTTATTACCGATAATTCACATAAAAAGAGTTAGTGTAAATATTTATGTATGCATATGCATATGTGATCCCCCCCAAAAAAAATTTTATGCACGCATTTATTTATCCATGGGTTTTAAAAAATAAATTTATTCCATGGATAGATTAAAATAAGGATAAAAGGTTTGGGCCACTATATTGGGCCGAAAGAAATAAATTATTTGGGCTTTAAATAAAAACAAGGCTATTGGGCCAAGATAATTTCTTGGGCTTCTAAAAAAAAATTTTGGGCTAAAAATTTGGGCAAAAATTGACATGATCACTGAGATCACTGTTCATTTCAGATATATATATGAAAACAAATTACTAATATAGCCTACATATATGCTAAGCAAAAAAATATAGCCTACATATAGCTAGCTACGAAGCCTACATATGAAAACAAATTACTAATATTCTCAATATAAAAATAAAGATCACCCAATTTTATTAAATTTTAAAATTTTTTCGCATCTGACGAAAAAAAACCTAACAAAACTAAATCACACACATAGCTATAGCTATAGCTGAGTTGTGAGATTTTTGACTGTGTGATGGAATAGATATTACTACTACAGTCCAACATATAGGAGTATTTATGGTGAAATATCTTGTCATATGTGTAAAGAAAAAACACAAAAATACTAGTAGGAAAAAAAAAAAAAAAAAAGTACTGCTGTAATAATCTGAGTGGAATGTGGGTCCCCTGGAAAGGACTGGCCCGGCCCGGGGACAGTGCACGCCCATCGACGATGGCCCACTGTTGGGTAATGGCTGCTCTTTTCTCGACCAATCTCAATTAAAGGACCACTGCTCCAAATCCACCTATATATAAACCCCTTCCCCCCTTTCCTTCCCATTCATTCCCCATTCTCCATTTCTCCATTCCCAATTCCTAGCTAGCCTGTGCGATTTCAGATTCTCTATTACTTCCTTCTGTTCTGTTCTGTTGAAAGAATATTACCTACAAAAATGAAGATGATGATGATGGGCAGCAGCAGCAAGAGGAGGGTTTCCAGCAGCACCAGAGGTTTGGGCGGAATCCTGAGGGAGCAAAGGGCCAGGCTTTACATCATCCGACGCTGCGTCGTCATGCTCCTTTGTTACCACGATTGATCATATCCCCCGACCGCCGTTTAATTAATTCTGTGTGTCTGTCTGGATGGATTTTCGATCGAAGACGAGGAACTTCAATTGTCCGGTTTTTTTTTTTTTTTGGTTCTGAGATTCGATTGTAGCAGACGGTGGGCAGTGTGTAAATATTTACAAAGGGGAAGGTGGAGGAGGAGTTTGTATAATTAATTAGGGATTTTAGGGTTGGATTTTTCACAATTTTGTACTACTTCGGATGATGAGTATTAGTATCAGATACTATCATTGTATAAAACTAGCAAGATTCTATTCAAATTGCCTTTTGTTTCTCATCCACTCTCTGTTCTTCTTCCTCGGAGTTGCAATTGATTCCTACAAAAACCATCAATTAAACAAAAAAGTAACACCACCAGTACTAGTAATAATTTTTTTTAATTTTTTTTTTGGCTCCACTTCAGAATTACTGAAATTGGTGACAATTTGTGTGTAGGTAGGTGTATATATTCAACACATGTTTGTGTAATTATACTTTAGGTATTTATAATAAATCTGCACTATATATTGAATTCTTAGAATTGAAATCAATTCACCACAATGTACTAAAATCACATAGATATGTGCTTATAATTTCCCAGGAATTGTATTATTAATTTCTCGTCTCAGTATATTCCGAATTAATGTTAGTACTTTTCTTAACCAAAAAGAGAAAAGGGAAAAACAACACAAAAAACAAAAAACAAAAAGAGTCATTCGCCTTGTAACATCAAAACTAGTTCACTTACATTATGAATCGAACATAAAATAATTGAGTTGAAAATTCACAGTACAATTATTCATCGATTCAACCTATTTTCTACTTTTTTTTTTTTTTTTGGTATGAGCTCCCACCACCCTTATCCATTTTAAATAAAAGAAAAACATAAAATTTAAAATGGTATATTTGTTCATTTCAATAACAGATAGCAATATTTTTATTACGTGTATCCCTTTCTATAATTTTCTTTTTAAAAAAATTAACTACCATATTTCTAGGATATTTCATTTTCCCCTCTATCTAAAAATTTTCATGAAATCAAATGTTCTACTATATAGATAACAATAGTATTTATTTTTTTGGTTAAATGTCCAATTTAAATATTACTACTATACTAAATACTAAGAGACATTTTGAGTATAAGCGACCAAATTAATTTATCCGACAGAGACACAGAGTGAGTGCTAATTTTTACAACTTTAATTTTAAACTGAAATATCCAAAATATTGGCGAGTGAATGGATCCTACATAGGAGTAGATAATTAAAGTGGTAATGAGTGGTAATGAGTGGTGATGATATATCGATCAGTATTGGAAATACAACCTCAGATTCCAATAATTAGTCAAACTCTTTTGCCAACCTTTTGCTACTGTTTTGAGGCACGTCTCTTCATTAATTAATTAATCATATCTTTTAAATTTCACATTATACTTCTAATTAACACACACTATTACTTTACCCGTTTGTTTAGTTTTTAATTTTCTTTAAATGAATTGTGTTGTGACAAATCATGATGAGTAGGGATGACCTTAATTAAAAATGCTCTTACCCTAAAATTTAAGATAATCAGTTTGAGATTTTTCTTATCTTAAAAACTAAGATAATATTGTTTACATTCTGGTGTTCTGATACCAAACAGCATCAACATGTGAAATTAGGGTTTTGTTTTGTTTTTTTTCTTTTTTGTTTTTTAAAAACATGTATGAAATTAATTAGCTCACCAAATGTGAATAATCTGGAAACATGCATATAGTCATCGCAGGCTAAGGGCCCCAATGAGAATTGGTGATTAATTATTTAAATAATTCGTATCCTAATTTGCAATGTGTAGGAATTGAAAGTGACTTTTATAGTTTTCAATTAATAAAACGAGGATGATGTGTAGGAACTGAAAGTGACTTTTATAGTTTTCAATTAATATAAAACGAGGATGATACCATAAAACTGGACTTTTTTATTGGTAATTTTTGGACAGGTTAAATGAATTTATGGATAAGAATAAAATTATGCAGATTGCAGAGTCAGAGAATTTGATTTTGTTTGAAATTTTTGTAGGAAGGTCTTAACTTTTTCGGCTTCTGGAAGTCTATTTTATAAGTAAAACTTTTTAAGATGGCTGCTTTGATTTTGATTTCTCATTTTTTTTTAATATATTAATTTTAGCTATGCATTAGTATATGGTATGCACTTGATAAGTAGTCTCTTTCAAGAATCTTGTGTTTTTAGGCCTCAATTTAACGCTGTAGACAAGAAATAAATGATATACAATTAATGTGTTAACATAAATTTTCATATAAATTATATATTATTAATATAGTTTAATTTAAATGGAAGGTTGGCGATTGCCCCCATAAGCAAGCTTTGGGTGTTTCTTTATCTTTTTTTTTTTTTTTTTTTGGAACTAGAAGGATGGTTAGATCCAAGGTAGCTAGTAGGTGCAAAAACACCACTTGATCTAGTTGGGTGTATTTTAGGGCTATCTAGCTAATTAATGGCTGATCATGCTTCTAAAGTTGTCTAATTAGTGTTTAAGGTTATTTTGGCTGACCTTTCAAGTGGCTATATATTGCAGAAATAACCATATTAGATTATAGTATGGCTTTCTAAATAAAAAGTGTTCAATTCGGGTTTAAACTTTAAACAAGGGATGTGGTCAATTTAAAAATTTTAAAGTTTTATTAGGTTAAAGGATGGTAAATCCATTATTCTATTGGAGACGTTAAAATAGACTACTAGTAAAAGATGAAATTATTAGTAGTATATATATATTGTTATTGGTGATTGGCCAACGGCATCCCATTTCTTGGCCATGGGCGTGTGAGTTGCTGGTGGTCAACTCCAAAGGGCAAACCAATTTGAAAACTAACATTATTCTTGGCTCAATTATAGTATATCTCAATTGGGATCAAAGTAGAGTGCACATTATATTACAGGAGGTGTTTGAAGAAACTGAGCATGCAATAATGTTGTTGGGTTTGGGTTGGCATCTAATATCTTGTGTTTGATTTGTATGTTTCAACATACTACTCCCTCCGTCCCACCTCAAACCTTTTGTTACTGTTGGTACGGGAATTAAGGTAAGAGTTGATTTATGAGTATATGATGGGGTCTATATAGTTGTGAAAGGGAAAATTATTTTTATTTATAAAAAAGATATTTGTAATAGGATATCCAAAAATAGTAAGTATGATATTTTGTGACGAGAGCGTGAGTATTAGTTTGGAAGGTGGTGCTGGTGCCTGGTGGGAAGGGAGTGCTGTAATACTGTTTTAGTGTAAACAAACAAATGTGGAGTTGAGAAATTAATGGTTGCCACCTAAGCAAAGAAGAAAATAAAAAAAGAGCAAAAAGGTCCCAAGGGGAGGGGACACCACCTGCTTTCCGACACTATATACTACCTCCGTTCCTTTTTAAATGCACATTTTGACTTTTGGCACTGTTCATTGAGTAGCTTTGACTCGACTTTTTAATATAATTATATAAGATAAAATATAGTCAAGTGAGATCTTGTTGGATTCGTCTAATCGCATAGATTTAGAATATTAAAATTTCACAATTTTTATTTGTATGCAATTTGAGTTATGAAGCATTAAAAATATGTATTGGATTGTGTGAAATGTGGATATGTAGCATTTAAAAAGGAACGGAGGAAGTACTTCTTTTGTTTTCATTTATTTTTTACTGGTACATCCATCACGCTGTTCAATACACATTATAAATTATTAATAATTCAAGTTTGGTATATATAAATTTTAAAAGTTCCATATTCAAAAACTACAAGACGAGACGAATCTAATAAGATTTCATTTAGCTATATTTTAACTTGTATAACTATGATAAAATTTTAAGTAAAACTCTGTATGTGAATAGTGATGGTAGTGGGGATGTTTGGGAGTCAGCGGATCCGCTAGCAGATAGCAGATTCGGAGAGAGAACTGTGAGACAATATGCTCTTCCAATATGCTATATGCTGGTCAATATACTGTCAAACGGTCCCAGTATATGTGATGACTCACAAATGACAACTACTCTTATCCTCTCCCCCTCACGTGCATTTTTCCACTTCTGCCCCTCCCCCTTCATTCCATTTTCACCCTCTAATTTTATTATTATTTTTTTATTTATTAAAAAATAGAGAGAGAGAGAGTGTGTGAGTGAATGAGAAAATTATGTACACGTATATAATTTTAAAATGTACTAGTATAAAAATCAATAATTGAAATTATTTTTTTAGAAAAAAAAAATTTCAAAACACATTTAAAGTTAATTTTGATCCTCAATGTTAATTCAAGATTTATGATTGTGTTCAATTTCTAACTTTATTGTAGAAAGATCGAATTCACACCGAATTTTTATTAATTCATTTCACCCCATTTGTAATTTGTAAGCTCCATCGGGTTCTTTTAAACAAAATAATTTTTATAACTCGTATGTATCACCCATCATTCATGCAAAAGGCTTTCGGCCTCGTATAACCAAATATCAAGCGATAAGTGATGTTAGAGTATTACAACAATATATACATCGAAATGTCCATCGATACTCATCGCATGCATTTTGATATGTGTGTGTGTGTGAGAATACGTACATTGTATTAGTATATACTCTCTCTGTTTTTATATAATTGAAACATTCATGCATTTCACGCATTCAAATACACATATTTTTAACGCTCAGTGTCTTTAATTGTACAAAAATAAAAATTATAAAAATTTGATAATATAAATCTACGCGATTAGACGAATCTAATAAGATCTCACTTAACTATGTTTTATCTTATATAACTACGTTAAAAAGTCGAATCAAAGTTATTTAATAAATAATAAAAACTATGCCAATATTTCAATTTTTTAAAGACGGAGGAGAATAATTTTGAATAGTAGGATAAAATGGTGTCGTAGTTGCTAAATCATTATGCGAACAGACATGCCATTAACTGCTTTGAAAATCTTGACAATTCGATATCATCTTTTGCATGTGAACATGTCTCTTTCCTTTTTATTAATACTATATATAAACCAATTTCAATGTACGCAAATACTCCATCCGTTATTTTTTAGTTGTCTTTTTAGAGAGTAAAAAGTATTACAAAATAGTTGTCATTTTTAGGTAGTTATAGGTAGTTATTCTATGTTTTTACTATATTGCCCTTCACTTTACATAAATGCTATTTGTTGATATTTATTAAGAATGAATTTATTTGAAGGTTAAAAATACTATCTCCGTCTCAATATTTTTGTCACGGATCCACCCTGCACGTATGCCAATACACATTTTTAACGAGTAATAACTTAAATTGTGTACAATAAAAAATTATAAAAATTTGATTGTCTAAAAGTACAAGATTAGACAAATCTAACAAGATCTCAATTGACTATATTTTTTCTTACATAACTATGATAAAAATTTGAATCAAACTTAAACAGTGAATAGTGTCAAAAAGTCAAACGTAACAATTATACCGAGACGGAGGAAGTATAAATTTATGAGTTAATTAATACAAACATTGATTATTGAAATTGAGATGAAAGAGACAACTAAAAAGGAACGGAGGGAGTATTACAATAATATAGTACTTCAAATATACTTAACTGTCCCATTTAAGATGTCTTGTTTCATTTCTGCACATAATCCAATGCACTTTTTCAATCGTTAATATCTCAAAATATGTACAACAAAAATTATATAAAATATATATTATAAAACTACATGATTATACGATTATAACAAGATCTAACCCGACTATTTTTTTCAAACATATACTTGGAATAATATTGAGTCAAAGTTAAACAATGAACAATGCAAAAAAGTCAAACCAGACATCTTGACTGGGACGGAGAGAGTATTTCCTAAAGTATATAGTAGTATGTATGTATGTATGTATGTATGTATGTATGCATGCATGCATGTGAGTACTTGAAAATTATTGGCAATAGAATAGAATGATGTACGCCCCCTGTGTACGTACTGTACATTTGTCTCTCAACCATTATACTCGTACAGTAGTACTTGATAATATCAAACCAACTTATTATCAATCATTGGGATATATCTCCAATATCAAAAAAAATAAATAAAAATGTTAGCTTTCAATTTCTAACCGTGCGACATGTTTGTAGCTCCATGATAATACTTATAGATCCACAAGCTCAAGAAATATTTTTATCACATAATAAAAACTTGTGTTTAATAAGCAATTAGGTATGCGAGCCTGGAAAATCAGTAGTAAAAATGAATACGGACGAGGACTTGGTCAAGTGGTTAAGTCCATCGATTTTCAATATTTGGGTTGGAGGTTCAATTCCCCACCTGCCAATCTATCCATTCTCTTTATTCCTTTTTATTCTTTTATAATTTGTGTGACATGAGCTACGACCAGTCTTTTTATAGTCTGTTTTCGGTATATATATATATATAAAGAATGGTAAAAAGTGAATCCATGGGCTATCTTCTATTTTCGCAATGAATATTGTTGCACTTGGGTCAGCATATGGGCCCAATTTGGCCCATGAAATGGTAATCACAACTCTAAAGAAATTAAGAAAATTGGATTTTTTTTTTCTTTTTAATAGAAAATTGTTTAAGGGACGAAATGTACCATAACCATGTTTGATTCACCTTAGTATGTGATAAAACCAATCCAACCGTGCCTAAATATTCGTAAAAAAAAAACTTAATAAAAATAATTACTCAATTTAGTACTATATAACTATGTGATTAATAATTATTGTTCCCAAGTCACTTATGAGCGGTTCGGGTCAATGTTCGACTTGACAGTGAGTTGACCAAGCTCCAACTGATCAGCTCAGCTTGTTCATGCAAATGGTTCAAATCTCAACGAGCCGCTCGACGTTAATATATAATCATATTGTATTAGATATGTAGTATATATTTTAATTATGCTAACATATTAAAAATAGATTAGTTATTATTATTATTATTATTTTTTTGTCGACAAATGTTTGTGGAGTCCAAGCCATACAAATTACAAAGGGGAATAAAGGGGAGGGATATGGGGCCAGATGAGAATCGAACACCAAACAGAAAGTTGAAAGTCAGGAAGAATGACCACTAGGCCAAGCCTCATTCCCTATAATTGATTATGAACTTTTGATTGAAAATAAAAAAATAATAAAAAAAAAGTAACAGTATTTTAAAATAATTCGAGCCTACTCACGAGCTTGCTCATCAGCTCATGATATTAAATGATCTATTTTATTTTTTTTGGTTAAGCCTGAGATTAAATGATCTATTTGAGCTCGATTTTGTATAATTTTTCATATCTAAGTTTTAAATTCAACTCGATTAAATTATTCACAGAGCTAATTCAAACCCTTGTAATTGTAAAATACAAAGAAATTTAATTGAAGTACGATATTAATCCGTAATAAATGGAAAGATGCAGGAAATAGTAGTCCAGGGTGTCGAAGGGACTTGATGTCTGCCTCTCCAACAGCAACCAACAGCGAAAGCATAAAGAGGAACACCAACCCTCGTGTCCCATTCTACTCCATGCAATTTAATGTTCACCTAATTAATACTCCCTCCGTCCCATTAAAAGTGGCCACTTTTTTTTGGGCACGGGAATTTAGGTTGTGGTGTTTAGTAGCAAAAGTAGTGTGAGTAAATTTGACTAATCCATCCATTTAATTAATAATGGTTACATTTGACTTTTAACCATATTTATTATTTAACTTTGATTCAATGTTATCATAATGATGTAGAAAAAAATAGTCAAGTGTGGTCTTGTTGGAATCGTCTAATCGTATAGTTCTAGAATATATATTTTACATAATTTTTATTTATACCAATTTTGAGATATTAATAGTTAAACATATATAGGGACTTTGTGCAGAAAGTACAATTGTCATTATTGTGGGATTTTTAATCATGCTTATGTTAATCTAATTTGCTTAAAAGGGAAAGTGGCCAACCTTATTGGGACACCCCAAAAAAGAATAGTGGCCACTTTTAATGGGACGGAGGGAGTAGTATATTGGAGTATATAACACAAATTATGTAGGGTTTAATTATACTTTATATCTATGTTTTTGGTAAATTGTAGTAGTGCTAGTTGTATATACTCCCCCGATATTGTTTTTGTTTGTTTGTTTTTGTTTTGTTTTTTTTTTTTTTTTTTGTTTGTTTGTTAAGTATTACATTTTAATTTTTGATACTGTTTATTGTAACATTTTGACTTTGATTATTATCATAGTTATACAAGAAAAATATAACCAAGTGGGGATCTTGTTAGATTCGCTTCATCTTGCATTTTTCAAATATCAAATTTTTAGAAATTTTACTTCTATTGAATTTTAGTTATTAATAATTTAAAATATATATTGAACTGCGTAAAAATGATTTGTGTAACATGGAGAAAGTATAAGTATTATTCTTCCTTGAAATTCATAATTTCATACGCATATTTATAAAAGAAAAAAGAGAGTAATAACAATATGAGTATTTGAAACTGATGCATACTTTAAATTATTCTCTTTTTAATGTTTTGAACTTTTTAAATGAAACTGATAATTAACGTGTCTTACATAAGTATTAAAAAAAAAGGGGGGACTTATGGCCCGCCCCCAACTCCCAACCTGTTGGTTGGGTTCGAATATCTACCCAGCCCCATGTTTTTCTCTTTTATTTCCTACTCCCTCCGTTTGAAAATAATTCCAACATTTGCATAGTTGTTACTATTCACTGAGTAACTTTGATTCAAATTTTAACACAATTATACAAGATAAAATATAGTCAATTGGTTTATCCAAAAAAAATAGTCAATTGGGATCTTGTTAGATTCGTCTAATCATGTAGTTTTAGAAGATCAAATTTTTATGTTTTTACTTTTACACAATTTGAGATATTAAACATTAAAAAGATGCATTGGATAACGTGAAACGCATGAATGTTAAAATTTTTGAAAAACGGAGGGAGTATATAACTTGTGGTATGAGCTCTCAACATTTATTTTCAGGCCTTGAGTGGCTACTTAAAAAAAAAAAAAAGAAGTATTTCCTTGAAATTACATGTTATAGTGGTGCGGTGCAAGCAGGAATAGATGTCCCATTCCCATCCCACATTTTTAGGCTTCCTATTATTCAATCATGTCCCAAATGAATTCACGCTTGCTTTGCCCCCACATATTTTTTGTTTCTTTTTGCCACCCTATAATTAATTTTATATATAATATAATATATATATATATATATATATAATTCACTCCTCCTTTTCTTTTTCTTTTCCTTTTTTCATTTGTCTTGTGTCTTTATATATGCTGTAATCATCCAAATCTGTAGTATTTGGATAGGATGTTGAATGTTATGAGTATTCATCAGGTGCTGGTGTGCATACCAGATGAGGTGCGTGTGCCGGGTATTAATAAAGTGTGTGCTGGGTATTTAATGGTGTTTGATATGTATAAAAGTATAAGACATACAAATGACTCATTCAGCATATACAAATCTGTACTTCAGCGCTCAAACCAAATCGAAATCCAAATCCATATACTGTTAGTAGTTTGACAGCTTTTGAATCGGGTCCAGATGCCGAATAATGGAAATATATCAAAAACTCCAAACAAGGTCCAAAAAGCAAGCTAGCATCTATTATACACATACATGCATTTATATACTAAAAGTATAAAGAGACAATCAAAGTTCAATAATTCCATTAGAATGATATATCTCGTTGAATTTAATTATTATTGGAAGAAAAGCTTGGAATGGATGATAGCAAAAGTGTAACATTTATGCATGTCAACGATTATTACCATTTTTCCTGTTACCATACCTTTAAATAATTAGTTATAAATTTACGTGTTGCCTTGATTGCTTACATGGAGTATTAAATTTTCGGTTCATATGATGTATATTTTATAGACCGGTTTCTGTACTGGCAGTTAATTTGCCTGTACATGCTAAATGATGTCCACGTTATGAAAAATGATGTTAGCTCCACGAAAAATGATGTTGATATTCATCATTTTTTCATGCGCACACATTATTTCACACAGTCATCATTTTTCATTGCTCTGACATCATTTATCTATATTTATCCATCATTCCATTTTTTGCGAACCCACACCTATATTTTAGGTGGGAACTATTGAAGCATCTTTATTGCATGTAGTGAGGTAAGACAATGATGACCCGTTAGATTTATGACTCCAGGTTCATGAATCCGGTAGTAGCAATCCCAGGTGTGCCTGTTTTGTCCTTGTCTTAAATTGGGCAACATATGATCCATTTACAAACAGGGCATGCCACTTCCCACCACTCACTATATGCATTATTATGACATTGTGTACATATGAATATATACATATATCATATCATATATGTTCACTACTGTTTATTTAGCTTCTGGTCTTCGATCTACTACTAAAGAATTAATTAGTATATAAAATGATCAAAATAATTATATTTTATTTTATTTATTAGTATTTTTTTTGTATAACATTTGTTGAAAGAATTTCTTCCCTACGACAAAAGGTGTCAAACTTGGGCTCTTAGTGGGCCTTCTTACTGAATGGCTTATTATCCAAAACTTTTCTTTATTGGGCCTTCTTACAAAAGTTATTTCATTTGGGCTCAGTTTTATTCAGCCCAGATGGGAAACCACTTTATTATCTGAGCAAACTGGTCATTAACTTCCAATTGGTTTTGATTTCTGAAAAAAGGTCGACAATGGCAGAAATGGCGATTAGATCACTCTTTCGCTTGCTCAGACGTCAGAAAGAGGTCTACAAATTGAGGTTTTTATTGTACCTGTTAGGTGGTGCCTGCACGTGAGTGTTGGGTGGGATTGATTTTGCATCCCACGTCGGAAGTCCGAAAGCCACCCATGTCTTTTTTCTCCTATAAATACAGCCTTTATCCTTTGAATAAAACACACCAATTCAGCAAAGCGAAGGAACATTAGCAAAAGCAGCTTATGTCTTCTTCTGCCCACTGAATTTAGAAAGTCTTAAGCTGGTGTTTTGGTAGGCTTTTCTTTTGTGAGGAATCTACATTTGTTGAGTGGGTTTTGTGGGTCCGGAAATTGTTGTCCAAACCCTTTTGTAATATTTGCCCCTCATAGTGAAAATTTGTTTCTCCGTTTGCCCGTGGATGTAGGTCGGTTTGACCGAACCACGTAAATTCTCCGTGTTTGTTTATTTTGCTGCATTTGGCTAATTTGAGTTTACAATTGGGTTTGTTTTTTGGGCCCACTTCCGCAACAGTACCATGCCGTTGATAGCAAGCCTGGTTGGTATAATGATTTAGGGTATGTTGTTAATTTCGGAAGTTTTTTGGAAGCTTTAGTTTCTTATTATCGAAACTCTATCAGAATAAAACTTAAAAGTTCTATACATAAGCTTTCAGGGTTGGAGCTCGAAACATAAGTTCTGGAAACAATTAGTAGTAACTTTTTGGAGCTTTGAAGCTCATTTCCAATTGAATTCTTTTTTTATTATTATTATTATTATTTTAAAACACAGGTACTTCTAAGAAAACACTTCATATAAAATTAAAAATTCCAGCCTCTATAAAAAGTTCTATGGTTCTTAAAGCTCAAGCTCCCGACTTAAGCTCGTAGCCTAAGCTAGTTTTGCCCATCGCACTATCAATTCTCACCTACCTTCAATTCTTCCTCTGAGACCTTTTATAGATTGGCAGCATATATACTTTTATTGTATGTGCAAGAAAATGAAGTTCCGACTTGTTTTAGATGTACAAGGTTCTCTTTTGTAACATAGAAATGACGAAACATCAATCTTAATTACCTTCATATAGTTGATGATATGTTTCCAATGAGAATTTTGCCTATTACATCCGTCTCATAATAATTGTTACGGATCGATCTAACACGCATGCCGATACACATTGTTAATTGTTAATAACTCAAATTGTATAAAAGTAAAAATTATAAATATTTAATATTCTAAAACTACAAGATTAGACGAATCTAATAAAATCTCACTTGACTATGTTTTTTCTTACATAATCATGATAAAAATTCGAATCAAACTTCAACAGCGAATAGTTCAAAAAAAATCAAACGTAACAATTGTAACGAGGTGGAGGATGTATTATACTCCCTCCATTTGAAAATAAGTGTTACGTTTGCATAAGTAATTACTATTAATTGAGTAACTTTAATTCGACTTTTTAACATAGTTATATAAGATAAAATATAGTCAAGTTGAATCTTGTTCGATTCGTCTAATCGTATAGATTTAGAATATCAAATTTTTATAATTTTTACTTTTATACAATTTGAGATACTATTAAGTATTAAAAATGTGTATTTAATTACGTGAAAACATGAAGTGTTACACTTATTTTTGAAATAGATGGAGTATATCAAAATCAGTCATCATCTCTTAATTAGAAGTAAGGCCATGAAACAAAAACTTGATCCAAACTTATTAACTAACTACTATTATTAAAGTAAACAAAAACCTTATCATGAGTACTATATAACTCACGAGCTACATGGTCCAACTAACTACTTTAGCCAAATGTTGCATTGCACCCACACCCGAGGATCTTTCAATTCGGTGTTCATTATCCTTGCTAAATAAATTTTTTTTTAAAAAAAAAAAAAAAAAGGGAAAAAAGAAACAGATTTTAGTAGTAGTTGTAGACTTGTAGTAGTAGTATTTTCCAGCCCAATATGAGAATTCGACCAATTTGGCATTGGGCATTTGGGCATCAGGCAGCTGGCCTAATAAAAGAGATCACGTGGAAGACGACCATAGGAGATAAAACTGAAAAAGAAATGTCTTGTCCAATTCCTGCACCAGGTGGGCAATTGCAAACCCCATACACCCTTAATTAATTACAGACATCAAATTTTGGATCTACTAGGAGTATCTTTTATTGCATTCTAGTATACTCCGTGGCCCCAAATTAATCAATTGCACCCATTAATTTCTGATTGTGCAAAGATACCACGACAATTAATGCGCATCTCATTGTGCAGAGTACTAATCAAATACTACTACTACTTGTATTAAACTTCCAGTTCAGTTCAATTGCCTCCAAATGTTGTTTTTAGAAATGCAAGGTATATAGGGTATCACAAAATATTTGGTTGTGTTGATTATATTGGTGGTTGAATCATTGAATTGGTCGAACTTTTCCCCCCAATATTTCTTAGAAAAATAATAAAATGAATGAAAGTATTGGGATGCATGGGACAAAAGCAAATTAATAATTATATGCCCCTTTGTTACAGCCTTTCAATGTATTGTCTCTATATACTATTTTGTTTTCTATTCCCCAGCTAGCTTTTCAAGTCCATTTGCGAGTTCGGGACCCCTTTCACACACTACTATCTTTTGTAAAACCCTCATTTATTATGTTTAAAATTGTTTAATAGTATCATTTACTATAATTAATTGTTTTTTGGTTAGCCAATTATAATTAATTTTCATACTATAAAATTCTAAATATAAAATCACAATAAATTATAAATGAACATTCGAATGTTGTAAGCCCTGCAGGAGATAAATGAAAAACTAATTATTTGTATACTTTGGCCATATAATTTGGTTTCAAAAGTTTATGCTTTTTAGGGTAAGTGGATAAAATTTTTATTGAATAGTAGTAGTAAAAATCGGGGTTCAATATGAAATCGTTTTTCTCTTTACAAGATCGGGATCGTAGGATCGAATCGGGATCCTAAGATCTTATGAAATTGCAATAATGGATAAACTCAATTACACATACTTACAAGTAAAAGCATTATTTCGTGTGTTTATAAATTTTGCAAGTTAATTAATACAATACAGTACAAAAATATCACAATTAAGCATGAAATATTTTCATATACATACATATTATGTTTTTTTTACACATTATGCATAATGAGTATAAGTTCTGAAGTTTAAAATTAAAGAGAAAAAATTACTTTGATCCCAAGTCATAAAATACTACAAAATTTAATTTGTTTTAGAGGGTATGATCGTAAGATCATAGAATCGTTTAAGGGAGTATGATCATAAGATCGTAACATTCTACTATCAGATCGGGATCTTACTAATTTTAAGATCATACAAGGATCGAAATCGTTTTAGAGATGTGTGATCGTAAAATCGTAAGATCCTAAGATCAGGATCTTTAACAACTATAGCAATAGTAATACTCCCTCCGTCCCACGAAGTTTGAACCCTATTCCTTTTTGGGGTGTCCCACGAAGTTTGAACCCTTTCCGTTTTTAGAAAAATTAAATTAATATAAGTTTGATTAGAAACTTAATTATTATCAAATCCCATTAAAAATACTTACTTTTACTATTCTGCACAAATTCCAATGCATTATTACTTTCCTACACAAAGTCCCTTATATTTCTTTAACTCTTAATATTACAAAATTGATACAAATAAAAATTGTATAAAATATATATTCTAAAACTACACGATTAGACGATTCTAACAAGACCACGCTTGAATATTTTTCTCAAATTACATCACTACGATAATATTAAGTCAAGGTTAAACAATAAACAGTATCAAAATTTATTATAATCTTAAACACAAATACCCACACCACTTTAACTACTAAACTCCACTACCTAAATTACCGTGCCCAAAAGAAAGGCTTCAATCTTCGCGGGATGGAGGGAGTAGTAATATGCCACATCTCACGAGAACATAAAAGCATCCAACAGTATGAATCAGGTTCAGAGTTTTTCAGACCCAAAAAGGCCACCAAAAAAGCTTCAATCTTTTTTCCCGCACATTGGCTGTTCTCCGTGTCACGCAAAAAGACACAATTTTTAAATAATTTTTTTCCAGAAAGTACATCAGTAAAACAACAAACAAATGTGTAATAAACAGTTTTATCTTAATTTCAAATAATATGGAGTACTCCACTTCTATTATTCATACAAAATACCCCCCCGCAATAATTTCAATCCTGTCCCATGCACCGTGTGAACCCGCACGTGCCCGCCTCACGGCACGGCACACCCACGGCGCGTGAACCCCAGCCGCGACCGGTCCTTGTCGAATTCGAAAGTGTACCCTTGCTGCATTAGGTTTCCCAACACCGAGAACCCCGACTCCGCCGCCGCCGGCTGCAGCGCCAGGCACTTCACGCCCTCCGCCGCGTCGATGAAGTAATTTCTCGGCGGGGGCGAGAACACCGCGCCGCCGACGAGTTTGAAGCTGAGCCGAGGAAATGTCGCCCTCGCCGAACCAGATACATTCAGGCACAAATCGGAGCCCGAAATCTCGCCGGCGGCGGATCGTGGCAGCTTCACCAGGCGCTCGAATGAGGCGAGGATTATCCTGTACGCTGGCTCCGCTAAGAACGTCAACGTTGTGCCGGAATCGATAACCGTCCCGCCGTTGCCGAAATCGTCGATCGTCCACACCGATGGGCTAATTCGTAATTTCACGCCATTGATAAGAACGCTCTCGATTCCAATGTAGTAGAACGTGGGAGAGAGCGGATTGACCAGCAGCGGCGTGTACGCCGATTCCGCTACGCCGCCTCCGCCGCCGATAAGAAGGTAGCTCGTCGGCGGCGGAGCCAGGCTGTAATCCATCAGGCAGTAGGAAAATACGTGCCCGAATTTCTTCCCCAATTGCGAGGCAAACGAAATTGGGCCGCGGCCCAGGCCCAAAACGCCATCGGCCCCATTAAAGCTTGGGCCGGAGACGCTGGGCCCAGAGTTCCAAAACCCACAGCCGAAGCTGAGGCGGCGGAGGGATAGCAGCTCGCCGGCGCTGGTGTTGAAGGCGGTGGTCTCGTGCGAGAAGAACCCGCTGGTGACGGTGCCGTCGGAGTAGGTGTATCGGTAGCGGCAGGGGGAGTGGAGGCGCGTGCGGTTGCAATAATGCCGGGAGGATTTGGGGTGGGGGACGAGTTTGCAGGCGGAATCGAAGCAGTGATGGGGGGAGAAGGAGGCGGAGGTGCGAGGGAGGAAGTAGCCGGGCCGTGGGGGGCAATGGCGGGGGCGGCAGGCGGAGCAGGATACCCAGGTGAGGTCGCTGCCGGTGTCAGCGACGAGGAGGAGGGGCTGGGGAGGGGTGCCGAGGTGGATGGAGACGAGGTACTGGCCAGCACCGGAGGAGGCGGCGGAGGTGACGGGGAGTTGGGGGTGGTGGCGGTGGCGGTGGCGGAGGAGGGCGGAGAGGCGGTGGTAGTCGGCGGAGAGGGGGGAAGAAGGTGGGGGGGTATGAAGGAGGGGTAATTTGAGGTATTGGGAAGAGGTTGGGTGGGAGAATAAGAAGAAGAAGATGATGAAATGGAAATGGAAATGGAAAGGAATGAAAAGGGGTGCCATTGCTGTAAATTGGTGTTGAGCGTTGAGGAGGAGGAGGAGGAAGAATGGGAGATTGAAATTTGGAAGGAAGTCTGCAAAAGGGAAAATGGAAAAGGAAAAGAGATTGGGCGTTGTGGGGAGTAATAGACAACAATACTAGTACTACTATACTTGGGATTGGGATGTTTGGGAGTCAGCAGATCCGCTAGCAGATAGTAGATTCGGAGAGAAAACTGTGAGAGGATATGCTCTTTCAATATGCTATATGCTACCAAATATGCTTACTCCCAAACATACTGTGTACATAGTCATTTTCAAAAACGTTGGGTCCTAAAATTAAAAATACTCCCTATCAATTATACTTAAAGATTAAATTTTCCAGAATAATATTGACATATTGTTACATTTTTTTTTAATTAAATGAAAAAATATATATATATATATATTAAATTATATAAGTATAATGAACGGTATAATTATTAATTTGTGAATAAAGGAAATACGAAATATATGAGAATTCTTATTTAACACAATAGTAGGAATATGAAACATACACCACCTCTATAAATGAAAAAGCCTTGTGCTTGATGTATGTACCCAATGGAATAGTATATGATACTACTTGAATAATAGTAATTGTTGATATTTTATTTTTTATTTACATGAGATGAGAGCAAGGCTAATTACTTTACTACTATAAATTTTACAGTTTGATTCATAAAGCATACAGATACAGTCCTTAATTAGCACAAAATGTTTGTGTAAAGTGTGTATTTAATTTATTATTTGGTGAGCCTACATTGATGAATCATAAATATGCTAAAAATGTTGTATCAAGGCATATTGAAAAGTTTGAACTTATAATAGTAGTATAAGATTGATGGTATATATAGAGTGTAGACTATAGAGCCTACCCTACCTCATAGTGAGAGTTTATATAGCAAATTAAAAATTGGCAAAAATCCTTGAGGCAACTTGGAATTCCGTCGGACCAATGTATTAAGACCACACTGCATATAGCCATATATGGTATAGGTATTACTTTCTCTATTTCATCTACATTGTTACACTTGTTATAAAAAAAAAAAAAACTAATACTTTTACCCACCTTAATTCTCATGCGCAAACAAAACGTAGCACTTTCGACCACCAAACGCAATTGGCCTGATCAATGGTATGGAGCTCTGGTAGTTTGAGCAAATATTTTGGGTTCGAGTCTTTGTGTATGCAGAATTCTGATTTGAGATAGATAACCCTTCAATATCCACCTGATCCTTAAAGAATTAATTTTAAGTTCAATGACATATGAGGATACTTAATATTCATCTAAAAGATATAACACTTTGGGCCAAACTGAGAGAGTATAAATATATACTCCTAGTTACTTAATCAGCCTAAAGAAACTGTATATATTTATGCATTAATACATTGTACATAAACACTTTTTTTTTTAAAAAAAAAAGTCGAAGCCAGAGAACGAGAGCGAAAAAATGAAAAATAAAACCCATACACACTTGATTAGTCTCATTTGTGAATTGTGATTAATAATTTAAACAAGAAACTCAAATTCAATTCAATGAAATACACATAGTAGTATAGTCTGTAGTAGTAGTAGTTTTCATGCAAGTGAATTCGAATTCAAGTCGATCAGATCGGAGTCATGGATTAACGCCACGTATTCAAATTACTAATTCATCAAGTCATACCTAATTACTATGTGAATTGAGTTTTTAAAGACTGTAAAATGACTGAAAATAAAAGGGATTGTGTAGTATAATGAAGTACTCCTATATAGTAGTAATATTATATATATATATATAGTGAAGGAAAAATAAAAGTATGTACGCCAATTGCCACGATAACAAGATTCTGGTCTGGAGTTTAGCAATCATGTTGTCCTCCTCTATTTTTTACTAAGTACTACTAGTACTATTATCTTTTGTTTTTATTCATCAACATACTAAGTACTACTCCCTCTGTCCCAACTAACTTGTCTTGTTTGACTTCTGCACACAATCCAATGCAATTTTTTAACCGTCAATATCTCATAATATATACAACTAAAAATTATGGAGAATATATATTCTAAAACTATATGATTAGACGAATCTAACAAGACCCAACTTGACTATTTTTCTCCAAATATATTTTGCAATAAAATTGAGTCAAAGTTGAACAATGAACAGTGTCAAAAAGTCAAACCAGACAAGTTTGTTGGGACGGAGGGAGTACTATTTAGTCGTGTATCTCTGTGTGTACATATTGCTCTTTTATAAGTAAGTGTTTAGGTTTAATTGGGCTTTGTGAAGACAGAATCCAATGACCTCCACCGTCACATGCCTCACCACTCACTCATTTTGTTGTTGTTGTTGTTTTTTTTTTTTTATAAAAAAAATATAAGGATAAAAATAGTACTTAGAATCATATTTCATCAATATTGTTTTTATGTTATAATGTAATAACTAGCACACCGCCCGCGCAATGCGCGGAAGTAAAATTTATTTTTTTATAAAAAAGAAAATAATCAAAAATTTTATTACATAAAATTTGGTTCATGCAAATGTTCTTATTGAAAAAAAATATGATAAAGTGGTTTAGCAACTTCGGAAATTAAACTATTTTTCTAATCGTGTTGTTTGATTGATTTAGCCCATAATCAATTTGAGGTTACATTACATAATTTATAAATTACCGTAAAATTTGCTAAATTCTGATACGAAATTTATAATAAATTTGATTTTACATTTTTAATTTATAATTTTGCTAGATATATTTTCAATCATTACTTAATTTATAAATGACATTCTTTAGTATTTTTGTTTTTGTTTTAATTTTAACTCTATTTTACACTAATTTATTATTATTATTATTATTATTATTATTATTATTATTATTATTATTATTATTATATTCTAATAATGCTATGGACTTTTTGACCAGCCTTTCCACCCCTGACTCTGCTCTTGCATCAGATTAAAGACCGGAGAGACATCTTTGGACGCTGTTCAGTTAATCATGTACTTCGCGAAGTAACATGGTTGGGAATTGTCTAGCGAAACGTAGTGCATCTCTTGAAGAATTCTACACTATTTTGGCCTTCCCCCAACTTCATACACGGGCCATTAGCAGCAGATTCTTCTAGCGTGTGGGCTAGAGCTTTTAGCTCATTTTCTCCTTTATGCTTTTTGGACACCTATTTTTGCTACTTTTTTTTCCTTTATTTTATTTTCTATTTGTTATCTGTCTCCGGCTTCCCAAAAAAATAATGTTGAAAATAATCTTCTAACATTGTTCACATAGATATGAATTGGCTAATACAAATCTAATAATGAATTTATGTAGGGTTATATCATTCTCGTGTTTAAATTAATGGAAGGATTTATGAATAAATTATTTTCTAATTTTAACTAATTGATTACGGATTCCAAAATTCAGCTATGGAACAGGTTTAAATGATAATGGTAGAAGATATATATTATTAATTAAAAAAAATTACTCGTGATAAAATCAAATATATAAACCAATTTACATTACATGATTAATTAAAACGTAATTTAAATTGATTTGTGGTAAATATTTAATTTAATGGATTATCATACCAAATTTTTTCAATTTAATAAAATAATTGTTGTTTTTGTACTTTATAGTGAACTTAAATCAATTTAAAAACTATATAAAAATTATATCCAAAAGGCAAAATATCATAAAAGGAATAATCTATAAAAAAATACATAAATAAATAATATAGTGGGAACATCTCCAAATTTACACTGTTCAGTTTTTTTTCTCTGTTTTTGAATTTCGAATAAAGACAACAAACAAACAATAACAAAATCAACATACAATAGATTTCATGATATACAAATAGTTTTGAGTAGTATACAAAGGAGAACGACAAAAACAATTTGTAGAGTATGACTTCATTGCAATACTGCATTACAACAACATGTAATACTGCAAAGACAATGGAAAAGTATTAGAAACTTATATTTAACATTACGTAAAATAAACACATTAATATTATTCACACGCGGAGTAAGAAGAAATAAAATTCTTAAATGAATAGCAAGATGAAGAATATTTTACAACAAAAAAGAGGAAAATTAACCCGCAACAAAAAAATATTAGCAAAACATTGGTGTGTGAAGAAGAAAACAAAAGACATTGTTTAAATGTAAAATCAAAGTTGAGAAGACATAAAGAAATAAGGAAGAATAAGAATAAAGAAATAAAATGTGAGAGGATAATTTCAACACAACCATGAGATTTGATAAATGAGTGGAGTATTTATAGAGAAATATGAGGGATTTGATAGAGGGATGCAAATATTAGAAGAATGGAATCGGATTTGACGTAATCTTCTAAAAATATATAATCGTACAAATTAATTAAAGATATTATAATATTTTAAAGATTTTGATGAAACACAAATTTACATAAATATTCTAAAGATTTTATAGTTAGTTTTGCACCAACAAAATGATTTTATGATGAACAATTTGCGACCACAATGATTTAAAAAAAACATATTAAATTAATCAAATAATGATTTAATCAAATTATTATTTGATTAATTGAATACAAAATCACCATAAAATCAAATCATGTGATCTCATGATCACATAGTATCCTGTAGAAAATATATTATTAGTGTATTATAGTTATTATTGAAGATTAGCATAGATTTAAATGCAAATGATGACATAATGTGACTGATTTTAGATATAACAATTATATATCTAATTATTTAATTATATATATTAGTTATATAGATATCTATATTATATTAATATTAGGTATAGATATAGAGTTGTTGATATTATATTAATATTAGATATAGATATAGGGTTGTTGAAAAGATTTAATCAAATCATATCATATAATGTGAGTGATTTTAGATATAATTGTATATATTAATTATTTAATTATATATACTACGTATTATATTAATTTTAGATATAGATATAGAGTTGTTGAAATTGATGAAAAATAGATGGAGTGGGTGTTGAAAAAAGGGGGTGGGGAAGTGGGGGGAATTTGGACTATATTACTTTTATATATATATAGATAACTACTACATCTTTTTATAGTTAATTACTATAATTCACATTCCATTGATGCACTGTTTTTTCTCTTTTTGCCTCAAAAAAAAAAAAAAAAAAAGTCTGCGGTGACACGGTGTTCGGTGTGTGCTTTCTGTAAATCGGTGGGTTTGATTGTACTTGTGTCAATGGATACTTTTGAATCGAGTTAATTCTCAAATGTGGGAGAAACATTTTTATCCCATTTGAATAGGGAAAAGCTTTTTCACCCATACTATAAAGCAAACTCTTTTTTTGCCCCATTTATTTTGCACCCGAGTGGCAAACGAGTTGTTGACGGGAATCGGAAAGCGCCGAGTGGCTAACGTGTGAACAACGAGTCGAAAACGAGAGGACAACGTGTAGAAGGAAAGACTTTGCGGTGTGGTGAGTGAGAAACGAGAGAAGCTCGGTATCCGGCGTGTGAGTCTCGAAATCTAGCGTGTGAATCGACACAGCCGAGTGGCTCTCAATTCCGTGTGTGTCTCGGAATTGAATTTCAGCACCAAAATCAGATTCTGAATTGAATTTCAGCACAAAAATTCTGAATTGAATTTCATCACCACTCACTTTGACTTTCTGTCTATATACTACCACTACCACTACAACTCTACTAGTTTCTACAGCACCAAATTGATAATAGTACTACTTTACTGTGTCTTTTCCCCATCGTCTCATTCCACATTACAAAGTTTACATCATTTTCTCAGACAAAATGAAAGAAATTTACATCATTTTCTCCGATATCAACAGCTCTTGCCATAGCTTCATCCATATCTGTAATCTGGATCACACAGAAGAGAATATGCAACCTGAAGACAATTAGCAAAGTTAGCTAAGCATAATATAATAATGAGTCAAAAATGTATTATATTAAGATACAACCAAAAAAAGCAATAATCTGATGCAAAATCTAAATTTATGTGCACCTCATCCGCATCTGCTAATCTTCCAAGCAGATGGTTTGCAATTCGAACAAGCATCACCAACATAGACAATGCAGTAGATGATTTGTCTACCATCTGGATTGATGAGTGAAGTTAATAATAAAATATGTACGGAAAAACCTTGGAGCTGACAAGTAGCATCCAACTTGCATCAAGATCAATTTTTACACGAGACAAAGAAATGCAAACAAACTTACCTCAACCTTTGCCCCAATTTTCCAAGCTGTTCCCAACTCAATTTCAGTAACACCAGTACCATAGACCTCTCCTCCAATTGCACACTTAAAAAATTCCAGTACCATAAGCTGAAAATTGAAAAAATAAAACAAGGGAAAAATTCACTCTTCTCAAGTTCATAAATCCATAAAAAAACTAACGACATATAGCCTGAAACAACCTACATTAAGTGCAAACGGTGGACGGGAGCGTGCACCGGCGCCGTGAACGGCGGACGGTGACTCGGCGGTGAACGGTGAACGGTGGCCGTTGAAATCACAATGGGAATCGCCGAGAGGGAACGTCGAGCGGAAGGGTGCACGACGAGAGAGTCTTGTTCCATCGAGAGAGGGCACCGAGAGGAAAGTCCCAAGTAGCCTCGCCTCCCACTCCCAGCCCACTCACGGCCCACTCCCGGCCCACTCATTTCCACTCGGTTGTCACCGAGTCACTCGTTTCCACTCTCGGCCCACTCCCTCTACACTCAGGCCCACTCAGAGCCCACACGTTGCCCACTCACGTTCCACTCTCAGCCCACACGAAGTCCAACCGGAGCCCAGACGACATTAAATGGTCCATGCGTTTGAAACTCGGTACTATGCGATTGAAACTCGAACCACACCGATAGGCACGGAAAAATTAATATTTTAGTCCTTTAAGTTTCAAAATTCACCAAAATGGTCCTCTTCATTTCAATTGAAAAAATTGATCCGCTAAGTTTGATGTATTCTCCAATTTAGTCCTTTGGGCATAATAAATCAAAAAGTATCTAATAAAAAATAATTAAAATCATTAATATTGGCTCTATAATCTTTAATTAAATGAGTCAACCCACCAACACATTTATCAAAATACATTTTTATTAAAAAATACTATTTTATTTAAATAAAATTACCTTTTATTAAAAACTAATTTTATTCAAATAAAATAATCATCTATCAAAAATTTATTTTATTCAAACAAAATTAAGGGTTATGAGTTGACCCATTTAATTAAGAGTTGTGGGATTCATATTAATGGCTTAATCATCCTTTATTACATGTTAATTAAATTTATTATATCAAAAGGACTAAATTGGAGAAAAAATCAAACCCAGAGGACTAATTTTTCCAATTGAAATGAAAAGGATTATTTTGGTGGATTTTGAAACTTAAAGGACCAATTTGTTAATTTTTCCCCGATAGGCACTCACTCGACGTACCTCGATTGGCAAGAGGATTACATGGGCAAAAAAAAGAATTTTGATTAAATTGAGTTTATAAATAAATTTTCCAATAGCAAATGGGTTTCTGTCGTGTATTTCTTCTTCTAAATTGTGTTGCAGTTTACCTGTAATAATAATAACTAGATTTTTTCGCCCGCTGCGCACGGGCGTTGAACTAATATGACGATATAAAATGTGAATATAGTTTTTTATTATATAAGATTCAAAATCTTTTGCTTAAATAGTTTTTGAATGCATTTAACCAAAATTTAAAAGAAAAATCTACAATCAGGTGGACATAATATAAAATAAATTATTTTCACTGTTAGAAAACAAATATATAGGGTTTGCTTTCATCTATAAAATTATGAGAGCAAGTGGAAAGTAAATACCCTTTAACTATTCAAAATTAGAAAAAAAAATATATTTTTGCATTATTAAGGTTGTCCGGTATTTATATAGAATGGGGTATTTATTAAAGTATAGTAAATAGTTTTTTTTTTTTTGAGGATCCATTGAAGGCCTGGAAAGGGGTGGTGGGAGCCAATGGCACACAATTACAAAGGGGAATAAAAGGGAGGGATAGGGAGCCTGTGGGGAATCGAACCTCCAACCTTCCGTTGGAAGTCAATGGACTTAACCACTTGGACTTAACCACGTGGGATAGTAAATAGTTGATGTGATGTTTGTTCGAAGGAGTAAAAATTTTCTAAATAAGGAAATGTCGAAATTAAATTGTTACTATTATTTTGTAATTCATTATTATTATAAGGCCTTAATTAAATTTATACTCCGTTACTAAATTTTTTAAGGCCTTAATTAAATTTATAGTCCGATACTAAATTTTTTAGGGATATACTTTTTGAGCACATTTTTTATAATTATAAACTAATTTTTCTATCTGGATAATGATATTTATTGGTTGAGGAATTCTAATGAAATAAAATTAGAAAAATAAAAAATCTGAGAAATAAGGAAATTGAAATAAAAATTTTCAAATAAAGTAAAATAAGAATCTAAATATAATTAATAATGAAATTACTTTCTAAAATTAAAGATATTACAATAAATGTAATTTGATTTATCATTCATTATATTATTTTATTTTATTAAATAGTATAATATAATTTTATTAGTTAATTATAGTTTTGTATTTAAGTTAAAAGGAAAATTAATTACTGCATACATTATTTTTAAATTGTTATGCTAATGGGAAACTTTTCAAACGTGAATGGGTGGAATGAGGTTATTTTCAAATTGTTAGTACCAAAATGAGATTTTTTTAGAATTGATGAGGTCGAATTTAATATTTTAAAAGGTAGAAGGGTAGAATTTTAAAACTAAATAAAAAATTTATGTGTTTTATTTTTTTAAAAAATAAGGGTACAAATGACCCAACTTGTTAAGTTTAGAGTTATATTTTGGGAATAGATAAAATAATAATTAATTAGTACTATATATTTATGTTTAACTATTTACTTTAAGCTATTTTTTTGTGAAAACTAAAATGCTAAATGATGTTTGATTGAATTCACATGTTTTGTAATATGTTTGGACATGCAACATGATCACTTAATATTAGAGGTTTTTTTATATAAATATTGCTACAACCCAAACTATTTATTATTACCACAAATCTTTACATATTATTTATAGAAAAATACTTCTAATATTCTTTCACAATACTCCGAATTTTTTATATATTTTTACTTTATATTGAAATAGATAGGGATTACTGGATAAATATACATTTTTCTTTTATGTTGAAATAGATAAAGATTACTGGATTAATAATATTATGTCTAATAATTAAATTATGATGTTTTTAATCTTTTTTTTTTGCTTTTCTTTCTTTTCTTCTTTAAAAAGGACAAAAAATTATATAAAATTTGATTAGAATGGTATAAAAAATTTTAGGTGATTAGTCATTTTATATTAATCAATATTTTTAGATTCAATTTAATGTTTACACCATATTTTTAATAAAATATTTTTATTTAAAATATGATTATTATATTCCTTATATTGATAAAGAATTATATATTTTTTAGACATAAATATTTAACCTAATTAAATTTATTTAATAATATTATAATATTAATATTTTTTAAATTTTATGTATTATTTATACAATCAAATAATTTATATATATAGTTGTAATCAATTATATCTTTTTAAAATACTTATGAAGATTTTTTCAAGATTTTGTTATATTAATAGATAGATTTATTTTCTAAATATAGATATTGATGATGTGTCTAATGATGTGGCATTACTCAGTGATTACTTAGTAACTATCAGGCAAAAATGTCTGCACAGGCAAAAAAGTATTCAGAATTTATTATATAGATTATATATAGATTAAATAATTAGAAAAATTAAAATACTAATATTAATAATTCAACCGAAAAACAGTTTCCGAAAATATGTTAATTAATAATATCATAATTATAATTATAATCATATCTACATCTGTAATTAAAAAATATTTTTTTATCAATTTTTGTCTATCTATTATACAGTTAATTAAATTTTTTTAATGATATTAAATTTTATAGTTAAACCTACTAAAAATTAGGTTTAAAATTTGATTTTAATCTTACTATAGTGGATTATATTTTTTTTAATTAAATATAAATTTTGATAGACTAACTAAAGTATATTAATTTATTATATTTTTTTAGGTAAATGTAAATTTTATTAAATATAAATCTTACTAATTTTTTTTACTTCATTATATTTTTTAGGTAAATATTTTGGATTCAAACTTTAATATGACTAATAAAATATATATTGGACATAATATATTAAATAAAAGAATTTATAATATATACATTAACATAATATTTACTAATGTTCCGCTAAAAAACTAAATATTTACTAAACATTAAATATATTACAATTTGTTGAGCATTTATATCTTTTAAAATATATAGAAAGATTTTTTTGAAGATTTATTTATAATATAAAGATTTATGGTCTAAATATAGTATTAAAAGTTGATGACATGGCACAAATAGAATTAATCAGCGCTGAGGTGTATCTTCATGATTAATCAGCGCTGACGTGGATTAATTAGGTTCGTTGATCTAAAAATAAGCATATAATGACTGATTAACCCCTTAAAATTAAGAATGATAAATTAAAATTAATAAGGGCAATTGAGTCTGCACAGGTAAAAAAGTATTCAGGATTTATTATATAGATAGATGCATACAATACGGATAACCTTGCGTCCGTACGCGCTAGACAATTTGCATTCCGGTCTTTAACAAAAGCCCATAATTATTGGGCCTTCACCAAAATGGGCCTATCACTGATTGTAGTACCCTATAAAAAAAAAAAACTAAATTTCTTTGCTCATTGGGCCACATTTAGGGCGCCATCGTACAACACAAATAACATCTCCAGCCACTTACAGTAAATGGGTGTATAAAACCCAACTTCCAAGTTCCAAGTATGTATATTTATACTGTACATGTTGTCATCTTCATTGAATTATTTTTTACTCTCCAAACAATACAAGACTTCAGGAAAAAAAAAATTTAAAAAAAAAATAATGTGAATAAGTATTATCACTACAAGAAATTGCGGGATTCCCGACCGGAATTCCCGACCGACAGGATGCGGTCGGCATTTCCGATCGCATCACCGACCGCAAGCCGCGGTCGGAAATTTTGCCGCGTTTTGCATTAGGCAGTTTTTTGCCGACTGTATTACCGACCGCAACAACGTTGGTCGGTATTACCGACCGCAATTGCGGTCGGAAGTTTTTTTCCAATTTTTTTTAATTTTTATTAGTTTTTTATAAAAAAATACATTTTAGCGACCGACTTACCGACCAAAAATTCTGTCGCCACAGTTACCGACCGAATTACTGACCGAAATTTGGGGTCGCTAAAGGTTTTCCCCACTATTTTATTTTTGAATTTTCTATATTGTTTGTTTTATTGAATATTTTTTAATATAATTTAATTTTTTATTTTTTTATCAAAATAATTAAGTAGCTTTTTATAATTATTTATTTTAATTTTTAATTAAAATTTTCTTTTAATTAATTTATTCATTTTATATTTTATTTTATTATTTTATTTAATTACTATAATTTTATTTTTTATTTTATATTTTAATTTAGTTTATAATTAATTTAGACATTTATATGTATATATATGTATATATAGGTTATATATAATACAATCCATACAATGACATGAAATATGGGCTACACTAATGGCACACGCGCGAGGGAATAAAGAGGGTGAACCCGAGTTCGAGCCCTCTCTTCAGCAAAATCATTCACAACAATATTTGGGAATGTATACTATATATGACACATGGCGCATTGTGATTGATTGTGTATGGAGCTTGGCAAGCTGTTTAGTGTTGAGGTTAGTTAATGTGAGGTACTGGGTTCGAGCCCCCCTGACCACAATTTTTTTTTTTATAAAAGAGGATTACCGACCGCAATTTGCGGTCGGTAATTCGGTCGGTAAACTTCTCCGGGACCTTATGGGACTAGATAGTACCGACCGCACGTGCGGTCAGTAATTCGGTCGGTAACTTTACCGACTCACGTGTGGTCGGCAACGCGGTCGGTAGGGTCCCGACGACAAAATTTTTTGGTCGGCGAAAAATTCCATACCAGCAGATTACCGACCGACTTGTGCGGTCGGTAATTCGGTCGGTAAATACCGAAACGACCCGTAAAAGAGGGTTACCGACCGCATTTTTCGGTCGGGAATTCGTTTTTTTCTTGTAGTGTATCGAGCTACTACTCAATGCTGGACCTAGTTAAGCTTAGTTTTGAATTAGAATTGAATTTGAGAAGCTTGACATGATACCAGTGGCGGATCCAGAATTTTTTTATTTGGTAGGTCAAATATCATGAAGAGTGAGCAGCTAACTTTACGAACCGTGTTTAATTAAAAAAATTTTATCTTTTTTTCGACTTTTAAAAATCGATATATTTAGAAAATCTATGGACTTCATGCAGAGTTTGCTACTTTGTACAGACTCCATATTGGACAGAATCCGTAGAAACATTTTTTGAAAAAAAAAAACTGGTATAATTATATTTTTCAAAGAGAATCCATAATATTTCAATGGAGTCTTAGTAATTAGGTTGTTAAATACCTAAAGATTTTTAAGACTTTTTAAAATTTGTTTTAAATACATCAAGATCTTAAAGACTTTTTAAAACGTGGATTGAATACCTTAAGAGTTTTAACTACTTTTTAAAATTCATATTGAAAACACTCAAATTTTAAGAGGCTAAAAAATGCTATAGGCTCTTTATTGAATACATCCCCATTAGAATTATCAATCCCTTACGATAATGTTATTAAACTTCTACTCAAATTACTCAACACATATCCTAAAATTACCACCTAATTCCTAATTATATGAAAATATTAGTACTAATATTTTATTTTTTATTTTTTTTTGGTGGGTCAATTGATCCACCTGTCCATGAATACATACGCCCCTGCATGATACCCACCTCTAATCAAAATTATATTAGAAAGGTAATCTATTTTTTTTTTTTAATAGATAGGAATTGATTCATAAAATTTTATGCAAGTTGATTATTTTTTTTTTAAAAAAGGCTAAATCTCATATTTTCAATATGGAATTTAGCTTAAGCAAATGTCTCGGGTTAGAGCCTTTGTGTATGTAGAATTCTGCTTTAGGAGAGACAACCATTCAATGCCCACCCAATCCTTAAGTGATTAGTCTTGGACCCAATGTGGTTTGAGGATACCGGTACACACCCAAAAAAATAACATATAAACTTTATAAATAAAGTGAATTGAGTATAGACAAAGTATATAAACTAGAGTAGTAGCCTTCAATATAAGATGATCAAAATTAACCTCTTGTGAAAACCTTGAGTCTCCTAAGACATAACATACCCATGGCAATATTTCTTCAGCCGGCCAAGATCCTAAAAATAAGACTTTGACTACAAAATTTCCAACTTTCAAGAAACCAATCAACCATTATACAAGTCATGGTTTGACAATCCACATAATTAACAACCCCTTTTTGTTGCTTGATCTTTAAGGAAACATTTATTGGAAACCTGAATTATAAAGCCTCTAGCCAAATGTAATGCTCCCAAATAGAAGCAAATTAAAACAATGTTGTACCCTCTTCCCATTTGGCCTATTAGATTCAAAGCTGTCATCCCTTCAAACTTTCCCAAACCCCTAAAAATTAAATCTTTGCATGCCCCCCTTTTTTCTCCAACCCTTCCCTTATTTCATTCCTCCATATGCTTCCCTTTCAATCCCTCCCCCTCATTCACCATGAGAATCCCTCCTCTATTCCTCCCTTTCTTTTGGCTCTTCATCCTCCTTATACTTTTCCATGGATTCCACAACTTTCGAAACCCCTTCTTCATCGCACCCGATGCACCACGTTTAATCTCCGGGCATCAACTTCCTCAGATTGGTTCACATAGAAAAGCATTGGTTGGGAAATTCGACTTCACACCATTTATGAAGCCCGGTCATCAACACCGCCGCCACCAGGATCAACATTCGCGGGAGATTGATCAACGTTATGGCGTTGAGAAACGCCTTGTCCCCACTGGCCCGAATCCATTGCACCATTAGTTGGCGTTTGAGAGGAGATTGTCATGACAAACATCAATGGTTAGTGGGAGATGGCCATGGGGTTTGGTTTTGTTTTCACTTTTGCAAGAATTCTTGTGTTTCTTTTTTTTTTTTTTTTTCTTTTTCCATTACTTTTTTTTTTTCAGGAGATCATGGAAGTGATCCAAGTATAAATGAATTTGATGAGCTAATGTGTAAATTGTATGGAATGAGAGTAGCTGGAGCTTGTAGCTTGGGTACATTATTACATGAAAGATTCTTTTTTTTTTCTTTTTTTTTTTACTTATTTCTTATCTTTATTTTCTTGGTGGGTTTTACTATGGTTAATTATTACAATATGGTGGTTATGTCTGTTACCTTAGCTGGAACGGCACGGCAGGGGAGAGGGTAAAATAGACGCTTAAGCTAACAAATGGCATGATAGTTGTTAAGTAATTAATTAATTAAATTATTAATTCATCGGGTGGCCAAAATAGAAATCTTGCATTGCTTTCAGTTACATTACACATAGTACAATTTATAAATGAGCGGGCACGAGCATGGCACGTGACGGCCTTTATTGGGGATATTATGCATCATTTGTTTTGTGACGGAGTATATACTTATATAATCGAATGGAAATTAAAGGGCATATATATATGCATTATATTGAGTACTATCGATTTAAAATTTTTTGCTTAATTAATAGTTTTGCGGAAAGGATTTATTTGACTTGGTTTCTGCATGTAGCAAAATTTTGATTTATTAAAAATGGAAATAATATATTTAATTAAATTATATTGCTCTATTTTTATTATATTAAAATAAGTATAAAAATAAATATTATTTTGTAAAGTTAAAAGCAATATTATTTTGTTTCCCCGAAAAAAGCAATATTATTTTGTAAAGTTAAAATAAATTTTTATTATTTTGACGGCAGATATGTCCGGTGTCTGGTTCCCGCGTGTTTAGTTGTTAGTTCTGTCCCCTTCCCTCCCTTGCTGTCTCTTTTTCATCTTTACTATCCTTTGCCGACGCTCGTGCGTCACTTGTTTATCAAAAAAAAAAAGGCAATATCCAAAATTTTTCTTTATTTTTATCTTTATGAACTATAAAACTGTGATGATCCATTGACGTGTAATAATAGTATTAAATATCTGTTGCAAATTAAAAAATGTACGCTGGATATCATTTCATTAAGATTTTGAAAAGTGGCAAGATGTAACTCCAATGCTTCCCCAAAGTTTTGTGATTCCATAGATAGGAAGAATGGAATATTTCCAAATTCCAGAACTAATCTGTCATGCTGCTGTTAGGACAGTAACCACCTCAAGCAGAATCCGTACGGTTTTATTTTTTGGTACTAACTGTGTTCTTAAATAATGGCACCATTTCTGCATTTCACGCTATCCAATAATCTTTCTAACGAGTAATAACTCATATTATATATAAGTAAAAATTATAAAAATTTGATATTCTAAAACTACGTGATTAGACGAATCTAACAAGATCTCACTCGACTATGTTTTTTCTTTTATAACTATATTTAAAAAATTGATCAAAATTACTCAATAAATAGTGACTACTATGCAAATGGTGCAGATAAACAAGAACGGAGGAAGTGCTTTTCAAAAGGGTTAATACTATTGAGTCAATAGTATTGAGTTAGGTGCATACTTATATATTCAAAGTAATTCTTTCCCGTACAAGCGATGTAGGACTTGGGTTGAACTCCCAACAATCATCTCCTCAAACCAAGGATCACATACGTGGCTTCCCATCGAGGGAAATTTCTTTTTTTCTTTTTTTTTTTTTTTATCATTTTTATGTTTTTTCTAATTTTCTTTTATATATATAAACATCAACTTGCATCACCACTAGTCCACTATCAACCAACGAGACACCACTTGACTACCAAAAATATCAGGAAGACTTTTGACATAAAATACCAAAAATGTATCCAACACTTGAGCAAACTGAGGGCATTGATAACACACACTGTACCACAATCCACCGATGAAATCAACCTCCAAACCAAACTCTAATACCATTTGTTAGTATCGCAAATCCCATATCTACTCCTGTATTAGTATAATATTGTTTGATTTGGACAAATCTCGTGTTTTTGGACACCTCCCAAAATAGACAATATCATATTAATGCTTGAGTTGAAGTAGGTTTCGCAGTCTTGTTAGCTATACTCCGCAACGCCAAAAACTTGACAATGGTGGTACAAATACTATGTAATGCTATAAACAAACAATAAAAAAATTTAAAATAAATTGAAATTTTGGAACCAAGTCAACACTCAAAGAACACATGTTCCAACACTTAAAAATCAACTCCAAATTTGATTAGAAAGTAATTCCAAAATCAACGTTACCTAAGCTATATATGTAAATGTAATGCCACCTGCTCCAAGACTTAAACAAATTTCAACTTACACCGAAAAAAATAAAAAAATCAACTTGTCCTACAAGTGTTGTGTGTGTCTACGAGAAAAAATTGAAATTTGGCACCATTGAACTATGTACTTATAATATTCAACGATATTATTTTTTTCCCTTTTCCATCTTCTTTGATTTATTGTTTCTCTTCTTATTTTGCTTATAAATATGTATATATATATATATATATATATATTTAATATATACTCCATATAGTAATTTAAATCTCAGAATGAAGAAAAGCAAATTAAAAATCAATTTTACCAGCAGTCGTCTCACAGTGTGATACGGCACCAAATAGCAAATGGCGTTAAGCTGACATTTCAGCACCAAATTAAAAGAATCCAATTGAGACTTATATTAATTCAATTATACATATATATATTCCCACTGTTGCTGAGAATTATATATATATATATATATATATACTAGAACTTTTAGGCCGCGCGCATACGCCGCGCTCGCCAGTAGAGGAAAAATAGGTGATGTGTATCATACTTTGGTAAATAACGATTGGTATATTGTGTGATATATTGTTATAACTGTAGTAATACATCGTGTTGCTCTAATAAGGTTGGAAATTATATGTGGAGCAGATAGGCTTTTCTAAACAGCAATTGCAATATTTTGGATGGCAAACCTGATGTAGACAGAATAAAAGGAGGAGAATAGAAGCAAATAGCAACAGAGGAAGATAATCTGCATTTCCAAAACCACGAGAATCCAAGCGTCAAATGCACTTTGTATAGTTAACTAATTTATTTGCAATTTTAACATTAATACATCACCAGCATCACACATGTTTGCATAATTGTGCACATCAGCCAAAAAGAAATCCTACAAAGATTTAGATGTAGCATAAAATTACTTCAAATTTTCTCAAATTCTAAAATAATTCAAATCCAAGAATAATTCAAAGATTTAGATGTAGCATACCTTAGCTATCGTTAAGGAAAGAAGCTGATGTGGATGACTTTTTTTTTAATATGAGCTGGAACTTTTGATTGTGTATCTCATGAGATTATTACCAAGAATCAAACTGAAATAACTCAAGTTATTCTGCATCTCACCTAGATTGAGACTGTAAAACCAAGCCAATGCACTCGAATTGGCGTCTTGCAGTCGAATTGGCGCCTTGGGATCCCATCCTCTAGACAAGCATTCAATCGCCTTATTTGTCTTTCAAAATCACTCAATCTTAGAGCGACCAAACAAATTCTGAAAATTCCTTAACCTGAAGAGGAAGCAGCCATCGAAGATTCAATCAATCACCATTCAATTCATCATATCAAAATGCAGATCAAATCCATAAAAAGGAAAATCCAATCTTAGAAGAAAATACACATCAGGAGAAATGGAAAAAGCTAGAAACCTTGATTAGAGGAGTGGATGTGGCATGCAGAGCTAAGAATGGTATATTCAAAATGTTGGACATGTCCAATAAAGAAAGAATACGACGGTGCAAAAATCCAAAAACCTGAGCAGAGAATCTGAAAAATGAGAAATGAAATCACTCACGAGGACCATAGGTGCATACTTAACAATCTGAGATGAAATGAAATCTGAAATGAGAATCAGACTGACATTACATCCATTGGCCAAAAAAAGCAGCGATTTTTAATGATTTAATATAAGAAACATAGGACCATACTTAACAATCACAAAATCCCAAATCCTATATAATTGAACCATACATAAATGATAAATGGACTACTACACATCCAATTAATACAGTAATAATCCCGGTGGGAGATTTATGTCTTACCAACAATCTGGAGCTCCTCCTTCGTTCCCAACAAGAACTTGCAACACGCCGAACTGCTACAGCAGAAAATTTTCCAATATTTCCAATCAAGAATATAACACGAAACCCATTACATGCCGCTGGAATGAGGGGTTGCATGGTTTGCCAATTGCCATCCATTCATAGGAATCAAAGGTTGTGTGATAAAATGGAAAATCTGCAGCAAAGATATTAAGGCATACAATTATCATTATTAATTTAAAAAATTTCTCAAACTATGATGCAAGCTTGTGTATTCACCAGAGTAATAAAGAGGTACCACTTCCATATATAAATCAACTAAGGAATTCCTGTATGATGCATAAATGAAGCAAACTCATAATCAATTTTGGTGAGTCTCTGAGTCTTTGAATCTCCTGCAAAGCAAATAGAATCTATAGTCATCTATAGACATTTTTTTTTAATTCATTAAATTGAATTATTTTTGCTTAAACTTGTAGCATTTTGAGTAACATATATCCAAAAAATTTAAATTTTAGACACATGCCTCTGAGAAGAATGGCATTGGTGCTTGAAATGCAAAACACTATTTTTTGGAAATAGAAGCATAATATTTCAAGATCCAAGAGTGTAACACAAGAGAGAATGAAAGACAATTTAACCAAACCAGTAGAAGAGGGAATTTTCACTGAAATCTAGTAGAGTAGAAATCTAGTAGAAGACAATTTAACCCATAATTTTCACCCCAAAATCACAGACAATTTAATCAAATAGCATACAGCTCAACGAAATTATAAGCCTTCCAGGAAGAAATCTAGTAGAGATTGAGATGGAATTTTCACATAACATTTTGTTTGATAATAAGTACAGTATTAGAAAAAGGTATTAACCAAACCAGTAGAAGAGGAAAATATATCCTGATGCTCATGGAGAAGAATGGCTTCAAGAAAATAGCTAGCACGGACTAACAGACAAGCTAATAATAAACCTAAATTAAAATCTCCATAACACATTTCTTACTATGAAAACCACAATTACAAGGCATGATTTGCAAAACCCAAAAGAAAGAAATGGAGCCGGAATTTGAGGGTGCAGGTAATGCTTTTGATAATTTAACAAAAGGCCATATCAACAACACAATTTGATAGCAACTAAAAGCCACAGAAAATCATTTATAAAAGATACGAATTGCTATGGAACTTAATTAGCAGGAAATGAAGAAAATAACACAAAAGAAAATCGTACGGCATGGTTTGAGCTTCCAATACCTGTTTATCTGCCAGAGGTTGGGATCCCTGCGTAGCTGATGCCGGAAAGCCAACCACCATCACTTCCCACCTCACCCACGTAAATTAACAAAGGTGGTTTTCTCTATGATACAAAATGAGAAATGGCAGCAATTAACAACCCCAACGAGATCCTAAATAAATCAAAATCTAAATGAGGTATTTTTACAAACAGCTAGTAGGAACAAACAGGGCAGCGACTGATCAGCCTAAACGTACACCCGAAAATCACCAAGAATCCAAATGAAGCAAGAAAGGATGGCAGCGGAGAGGCTTAAATGCAATAAACCTGAGAAGCAAATTGCAACAGGATTTAGCAGCAAACAAATGAGCGAAGAACGCGGCGGTATGGACATGGAGATGGCAGGCTTTCTGGGCCACTGCAAGACAAATACAAATGAATACGTTTTCAAAAATCATAACAGATTGGTGACAAATATTGCATTTATCTACCTGCGAATCCCATTCCTCGTGGGATCGTGGTGAACTTTTTAGACAAATACAAATGAATACGTTTTCAAAAATCATAACAGATTGGTGACAAATATTGCATTTACTGTCCTGATTTCAATACTGAAGATTTTTTTCGAAAAAAAATGACGAAAAAAAAAAGAACAGATAAATGAGAAAAGGGATCCATAGTAACACAATTGTGGTCCAGGGAAGCAAGCAAAAACGTGAAAATTAATAATCATGAATCTTTTTAATTTGTGTGAGATAAGCTTTAAGAAAAAAAACACCCTACTGGTGTCTGAAACCTCCAAAAACATACTAATAGCTAAACATGTAATTAAGTCACACTTCACAAACTCCAGCGGGTGGCCTATAGGAGGCGCCGGTTGACTGAGGCAACGACATTAGGGCAACACAAAATAGACAGAATAATCAATAACTAAGCAAGAAACGAACAATGCAAAATCCAGTCCAAAATTATGAATCATAGACAGGCTTCAAATGACAATGAAAATGCAAAATGAATAACAATTTGAACAATCCCTCGCACAAAACACAATCACGACTTCCACCATTAATAAATTCAACCTAATCTCCTTTATCAATCTTAAGAAAACACAACAAAAATGTGAATTAAGAGGCATACACAATCCGAACTACAGATGAATTAAGAGGGATGCGATGCTGCGGGCAATCGCCTATTAAAAGTGGTAATTGATTTAGAAGAAGAAAGTATGACTGAATTCGAGGGTAGCCTTGAGTAAAGAGTAATTAACAACACACAGTTTCAGATTCTAAAAAATGAATGAGAGCAATTTACCATTTCGATGTAGACAATAGCTGTATATAAATCAAAGAGCATGAAATTGAAAAAGCTCGTAGTAGTAAATAAAAGTGAGGAATGATAACTTTAACCGCAGTAGTAGCCAGGGTTGCTACATCTGCTTCCGTCTGATTGCATGATCCAACATAAATTTGCTCTGTGATCTATAACCAAAAAGAAAAATGAACAGTAAGATAAAGTTACATCGTTTCTCTAACATGAGCTTAATATCAGGAAGTAAAAACTTTAAAAAGACCGTAGAAATGCTTGGAGGTGTTGTTCTGCATATTAAGTAAAAGCTAAACTCGTAAGCATAAGGAGCGAAACATGGTAGTATGTGTTTGTTTTTGGCAAATATAGTTTCAGACTTATAAAACTACACCCGACACAAAAATAGTAGATAAATATAATAAAGTGCTGAGCTAGCAAAAATACTGAAGGAAGCAACAAATCTCTACTCTACATCAGCGCGCTAAAATAATGTTCTCCTGGTTTCGCTAACACGTACACAAACTCTAAGAAACAAGATAATAAATTAATTTTAAACAACATATAAAAGATGAATTTAATCCTTCAGATCTGAGCAAAAAAAAACCTTTAGAAGTGCAACCTGAAACCATAAAACCATCTACCCATGATATGGATGAACAAGATTATATACACCATGCCAATTTAAATGTGAAAGCAAGGAAAAGAATATGACAGGTGAATGCTGAAAGCAAACAGACCTAATCAAAAAGAATATGATGAAGTAGCAAAACGGAACCTAACAATAATTGAATGATACCAGGACACATACATTCAAAAACGATCAGTCATAATGAGCACCACACAGAAATGAATCATTTCAGAAATGCAGTTCTGAGACATATATTCGACAATAACTGAAGCAGCAAAACGGAACTTAATAATAATCTAATGATACCAGGACACATACATTCAACACCAAGCTAGTAACAGCGATCAATCATATCATTGCAAGAGAAATGAAAGTATTAGATTATAAATGACCTAACTCATTCCAACCACATTAAAATCGACCTAAAACATAGTCCACCTGAAATAACAAAGCCCAAGTACCGTTAATCGAACATGGACAGAAGTTGGAATTCACAAATTCCATAACTAATATGTGCACAAAAAGAAATTGACGCCCAAATACCAATATCCCGAAATGCTATAACATGGCAAGTAAGTACCATTCAAGTTTTAATCAATACAATAATATTACCGACTGGATATTTATGTTTGACTGACAACCTGAAGCGCTTTCTCCTATTCCGAAGCAAACCCCCTGTTGGGAACCCACATCTCCATATGTTGTGTTTTCCTAGGCTTACAGTTTTCTAGTAAGCCTATAGCTACCGGAATTTCAACAACAAATACACAAGGGAGATGAAGAAATAGTATGTGTCAATCAGTGTTGAATTCATCAATGTTAATGTGGATGGGAAAAAATCACAGCCCTAATCAACCGCAGGCTGCGTCGGTCGGGAACGCAGGCCAGGGAGGGCGTGCGGCCATGCGATTGGCAGCGCTACGTAGGCCGGGGCAAGGAACGGGGATTGTACGCGCTGGTGGCACCCTGGGATTGCGAGCAGATTTTTAAACCAACACAAAACGAATCGATTGGGAGTATAGATTTCAGAATAAATTGGAAGGCAATGCAGAATCTACAATGATTACCTTGGTTCCAGGCGCCGATTCCTGGAATAACCCTAAGCGGCAGGACGCTATATGGGGTGCGCTCTTCAATGACGGCGTCGGATGTTCTGCGGAGAGGGCAATTAGGGCAAAGGCAAGACATGGATCGGGGTGGTATTAATCTGTCCACAAAGCCTAGACCGGGCAATAGTAATCAACGGAAGACACAATACCTGGAGTCCCGCGCAGCAGGCGGTGGCGCGCGCAAGTGGCCTGCAGCGGGGCGGCGATCTTGCGCGTGACAGGCTCGAACGACGGGAATCTTTCTACTGGAGCGGGCGGCTGCGAGCCAGACGACTGAGGGCGGAGAGAAATTCCATCGGTCTAACGCGGAAGCAAGACGAGGCCAGGGCAAGAAAATGGGGAGCATGGCATCATCCGAAGGCGAGGGGGGGAGGGGAAAGGGTGAAGAAAGAAATTGGGAGGAGGAAAATTGACGCGATTAGGATGGGAAGAATAAAGTGGGAGAAGGGCAGGGGCGTAATTTTTGGGAAGTTAAATAGTACTATTCATAGTTGGGCACTATTCATCAGAAACTCACATATATATATATACTAGAACTCGTTTGGTTGCGCGCTACGCTGCGCATCGGTGTGAGAAGATTGTGTTACGGTTTGTTCAGTTATAGTAAAGGTTTGAGTTTGTCTTGTGGCCTTATTAATAGTTATTTACGGTAAGGCTGCAGTAAAGGTGAGAGGTTGGAGAGAGGTTGAGACATTGGAGAGAGCAGTAGAGGACACATGTAGAGTAAAAAGGGAAAAATCTAGCGCACATAGCAAGTTGAAACTCAAGAAAAGGAAACAGATCATGCATATAGTAATACTCAGAATCAAAAGCAAATGGCGTTAACTTAAGCATGTGGTGAGTACAAGCAATGAACAAAAATTATCATTTGGGAACAACCTTGACCACAAAATGCATTGCATAAACAATTTGATTAAATGTTTATGAACTCGAAAAATTAAAACAACATCTTGTCATTCATGCACAAACCATTACATTGCAAAAATGATGCTTTTCAATAGAAAATCACCAGGAATTAAATTCGGACCTGTCGTGGAGGATGAAGGACAGATCTTCGAGCTCTAGCTACTCTTCCAAGGAACCAAATAGAAGGCTAGAAGCATATAAAAATAAGTTGAAATTCAACAATAAACAAACAAATTGAGATAAATCATATGATAAGAAATGAAAACGGGAACATCTTCAGTCTAGTAAATATAATAGACTGCCTTACCAAAAATCCAAGTAATTGAGAACTTTCAGAGCTTTATGAAGACCCCAAATCACATTATGTCCTCCAGAAGGCTGTCTATCACAGAACGTGATACCAACCCTGAGATGTTTACCAGAAAAGTGAGCATAAAATCAATTTTAAGCAAGTCAAACACATATGATGAGTTAACTGCAGGTTTGGTCGGTGACCGGAGGAGTTACAAACACACGGAAGTAACTAACTGCAGGATGTTCAGTTATAATGTGAGCATGAAGAACCTTATATTTAAAGCACGAATATGTAATTATAAAAAAGTAAGGCCTTTCATTAAATTTGATAATGGAAGCAATTGTTCATTGGCAATATAAATAATAGCATCAAATGGCACAAAGCAAAAGGCAGTAGCAATACTGGCACAAATGAGCCCGAGGTTATTCCTGTCTGGAGGGTTCTTTCTACCTTGGCGTTTCCTTGAACACAGCAACAAGGATTAGAACAAACGGAGTAGACCGAGAAAAGACAGTTCAGCCCCATAGTGAAAGCATCTTCTATTCTAGATATTTCTTTTTTCATCAAAATGGATATGGAATGTGGATGAACATACAACATATATAAAGGTGGAATAGCATAAGCAAGACCAACACAAATGAGCCTGCTGTCTGGAGGGTTCTTTCTACCTTGGCATTTCCTTGAGCACAGCAACAAGGATTAGAACAAACAGATTAGAGCGAGAAAAGAAAGTTTAGCCCAATACTAAAAGCATCTTCTATTCTATATATTTCTTTTTTCATCAAAATGGATATGGAATGTGGATGAACATACAACATATATAAAGGTGGAATAGCTTGAGGTAGCAGGGGATGGATTTCAGTTCTTCAAAAGCTGTATAATTTCCATAACATTAATAATAAGAAACAAGTTCATCCAGTGCAGAGCTGGAAATTAAAATACTGCAAGGACATCAGACGAAAACATATTGGGGCTCGCAATAGTAAAGGAAAGACGAAAGTACACCTAAAGAAGAAATCGAACCTGTCTTTACAGCAGATGAAAGTAATTTAAAAGCCATAAAATCCAATGAATTATTCTTACCTCCAAACAATCAATAACAGCCAGTTGGTGTTGTTCAGCAAATTCTGCACTTATCTTTATCAACCAAGAGCATCAATATCAAGATATTTGAGATTGTGGCTATGACTCTGTCCAAATAATAGCATTATTAGGTTAGGGTGTAAAGAGGAAACACATCAGATGCATTCATAAAGAACAAGATTCCCAATATTGCTTGTTGAATCACCTGTTCTCATGATGTCACTCGAAATTGTGTACATTGGGTCGCTTGCCTTTTTGTCACCAGTACTCAGCAATGCAAGAATTTACTGTAAGGTTTGTGTTGGTTAATTCCTCTGTTTGATGTAATGGAAAAAAGTGATAATATTAATTGAATGGAACCTGAATGTTGTTGTTGAGACATCTGCAGTATAGCGTTCATTGCTGGAGAGGCAAGCATTGGTTCACCACCAGCACAAGTGAGCAGTTCTATTAGCAACAACAAAATTATAAATGTGAGCCTTCACCACCAGTAACTCCTCCGGTCACCGACCAAACCTGCATTGGTTAGTAGTTTTTTGTAACGTTTAGTTATGTCAACCAATGCTTATGTCAAACATATATGTGCCTGGGAAATGCATTACATCATATCTTCACAGACCTATGAAATGAGCCACCGTGCAATTTGTTCATTGAAGGTAGGATCGCCAAGCTAGTAAAATTAGCGAAAAAATAATCAAATCCAGGATCATAGGTGCATTAAAAATTTTAATTTCATGTTTTCAACTCATGATAAAGGTAGAGGGTACACACAACATTAAATTATTGATGACAGGGAAACGAAGACAATCATGAACAAACAAAAAGATGGAAAATCAGGCAAAGTAATATCCTTACCGAGTCTTCATGTCTTTTCTGAAGAGAATTGCATTGATCAACAACTCCTCTGTGCCTTTTTTTATTGCCTTGCAGATCCGAGTCAAGGTTTTAAAGTATATTTCTTAGCTCCAAAGCTTAAAACATATATAACGGCACAAATAATAAGATTAATTATCATGTAATTGCAAGAATACCAATTGAATCATTGAATTACCTGATTATCAGCACAGGTAGGTAGGCTGGAATACACCTGAAATGCATTTAGAATTACATTAACTCAAGTATGGACACTGTACCAAAATGACAAATACAGAACAGATAATTGGGAAATTAAAGAATATAGGAGTGTGGACAGCCTGAAGCACAACAGAGAAGGGCCAAAAAAAGGCAAGAATCAAGACTTTTAAAACTTGTAAGTTGCCATACCATATCTTTTAAGTAAAACCGATTTTGATTGAAACTGAGATGAACATTATATTAAAACCTTAATTATTGTAAAAACCAAAAATCATTACAGAAAAAGGACACAGCAGAAACAAGCATTATAATCGATACACTGAAGTCCAAAAATGAAAATACCCCATAAATTGAAACAAATACGACAGCCAAGATCGACCTTTGAGCAATAGCGTGAACGAAATCAGGTTTTAACCTCCGATCCACAATCTCGTCGATCGGGTTATTCACGGGTTGAGAAATAAACCAAACAACATGGAAAGGGAGAAACTCAATATAAATAAACCTGTTTGGTTTGATTCCAGAGACTAATTGGGATGCAATAATGTATGGAAGGTTAGTGAATGGCGACCCTTGATACGTTGAACATACGGGCACGGAGTATACTGTTAGAGGTATGGGCAAACGCTGCATAGAGTTGAAACAGAAATGAGAGACGGGTGATTTTTATTTTTTATAAATAAGAAGCATCTGTTTGGTGCAACTAAAGTGGAAGTGCACCGACTATCATATACAAACAAATGCAAAACTAAACAGAAGTATTTGCTTTTGAAGGATCATGGTTCAATACAGAGAAATGACTATATTTGTTTTCAGAGAATGACATCCAATAGAGCATTCGATAAGCTTAATGCAGGGTGGAAATCACGCAGTGAAACTGAAACACGGCAATTGAAGCAATGACCAAGGGCCTACAGCAGATGTAGGCTGACACACAAATTGAAATGGAATTAGGGCTGGGCAACCGACAGAGCAAGACTACTGCACAAGGAAGATTCAGATACCATTATTTCAGTTTGCATTTAACGGAGAAGGGGAAATCGTGATGCGTACCCAACCGGCGAAACCCTAGTGCCGAACCGAGGCCGCAAAACTCTATTGGCACCGATTGCTATGGTAGCAGTGAACGGGAGGCGAGAAGCTTCACGGTGCAGGAGCTGAGGCCAACCAGCGTCGGTGGCGAAGTGGCGAAGGTGATGGCGCCGCGAGTGCGCACCGGCGTCGGCCATTTCGAGCATCCGGCTACGGGGGTTGCGACGAAACTGGGCGAATTCTAGGGCAACAGCGGCAATGTTGGGGCAAAGGGGAAGGGCGGAAGGGGCGAGGCAGGCTAACTGCGGGTACGGAAGGAGGTAGAACGTAGAGAAGAGGGCGAACTCAACGATGTCCTTTCCAAGCAATAGCAGCGGCGAATGTCGGGCTACACCAAGGGGCGCCTCGCGAAGAAGAGGTGGGGGTGTGAGGAAGACGTAAGTGGAGCTGGAGAAAACAGCAGAAAGAAAGAGGGAGAGATCGACATATGCAGCAAGTGAGATTTGGAATTAGGGTTGGTGGCGAGGGAGTAAGGTTCGGAGTGAGGCTAGGAAAGTACTATTCATTGAATAGTAACCCAGCATGGCATTTATATATATTAGATATATATTAGATTAGATTAGATATATATACTGTTCTCTTTCTGATAATATAATCACACTGTTTGTTTCATTATTACAGTGAATTCATCGGACAAATTCTACAATTTGGAAACAGATACTTAATGGTATTGCAAGCCACTTTAATTTCTGTATGTTGCTTGGAGTTTTTGGACTCCTATCCTATCCTATCCGATGCCATATTCTTCTATACGCTCCTTATAAGCCAGATTAACCATCCTTACAACACTTGAACGTACACATTATGTGATCATAAATTAAAATACACAAAACAACCTCCACAAGTATGTGATGATGTCCATTATGAAATCCTTGTAAAAAAAAGAAATTATTAAAAAAGTCAAAAAAACGGCGTGGCTTCATATTAGAATTCGAGGTCAACTCTTTAACATAGAGAGCAGGAGGATCGGATCGGAGCTCTGTAATATTCACTGACTCAACAATAATAATGTTAATATTTAATCATGTAGTATTAATGATTTCTTTTCTTGCTTACGTACCTACCAATTTTTAAGTACTAAGTACTAATTTCTTTTACTATATGCTATGATGCAGTGTTATGATTTCACTGTAATTTGTTATTGAATTATTTAATATAGGAATTTTAGCTAATGGGTATTATTGATACTTATAAATTAAAGGATTACATCTTATTTCTTTATTCAATTTCGGGAGCCTCTAGTCTAGCATATGTATTACTTCATATATATATAGTGTAAAAGCTTAGGTATAAATAAATTATTGTACCATCACACTGTACTCTGGTAAATTTTTAATGAAATCATTCTCTCAAAATGTTTGATTGCTAATTAAATGGCAAAAGAAAAGCCTTAATTGCTGGATTATGATCAGTTGTTTGCTTATCTATCTACATGCATGTCATTTGTCTTGTTATAATTTGCCTTATAGTTGTGGTTATGGAATTATCTTTCTTTCTTTTTTTAAAAACAAAAGGTTGTGGTCATGGAATCTGTCTTCACAATATTTTTGGTGATGACCTTTTTTTTTATTGGAAAAAAATTTAAAAATTGTCGTCCTTTATTTTATAGTCACTGCCCTTTGGTGGCATGGAATGACCCATTTTCACTTAAATGGAGTAATTAAATTATAGATATCACGGGTATCATAGAATTGGGGGTCCACTTAAACTCTTTTTTTTTCCCCTTACTATGGGTTTTGAAAATAAAAAGGTCATTTCATTTTTCTTTTTTGTGTTATAAGTAAAAAATTTTATTAACTTCAACATCTTCCCAATACAAGTGTATATATGGTGATTGTTGAATAAACGTTTATGAGTTTGTAAATAATGTGGGCGTTGTATATACTTCTATGCCCTAAATATATAGTTTACTTGTTACCACGCAAGGTCGTGATGAGATTTTTCAATATTGACCTCTTTTTTGCCTTTTTGTGAAGATGTCCTTTGGGGACAAATCTTGTATAAAACCATTATTTTAGCAATTCATTATATAATTCTCCACAAATTATTGGTAGTTAAGAGTTAATCAAGAATGTCACATAGAAATTAATTCTCAATATGATTGAAAAGATAAACAAGAAAACTGATCAACACGTCAAAGGGACAAGAGTTTAGCTTCCATTGATTTGTTGCTTGATGAAACTTTCACTTCATCAATTGATACTTTTTTTTCCTGGAAAATAAATCAAACATGAGAAAATACCTAAATAAAAATAAAATAAAATAACGATAATAATAAAAAATAAAATAAAATTGAAGCTCAATGATAAGCTTGTATACACCATTCATGGTGGGTGCTTTTAGGCAAATCTCTTTGCCTATCTATTCTCAAGTACTATCACTGGCCGATCATTTATGACCTTAGCTTTTGATTTGAATCGATTCTAATAAACAGTAAATCTATCATAGCTTTTCCATAAATTCCTAATATGCTATAAATTCATTATTACATCCCTCGTTATTTCAATTGTTAAATTTCATTCATGTGTCTCAATACGAATTAGAAACTAGATGCAGCAATTATCAAACTATTTCATACGTATTTCTTAATATTGCTCTCGCTCAATACATTTATTCCTTAGAATTCAATGCAATCCAGAACTTGTTTGGCATCAAAATCAGGATATATGGATTAGAACAAATTAAAGGCATGCTTTTAGCTCTACCACTGCATCCGTTGACTCAACCTCCCCAAATTGGATCAGTTGACATTTCAGTTCCCCCTTGTTTTGTCTTACCCCTTAATTAATTAACTGAGGACACGAAATAATACTGTCCACAGTTGACATTTTCAATAATACTTAATAAAATTATAATCAAATTCAAATCCAAAATATTCATTATTGTGTGTAACCCTCACCCAAAGACATATATGTGTGAATTGAGTGGTCCATTCTTGGTTGTCAAAGGTCGGATAGCAATCCCCTCGTCGCATGTATATAATTCCATTTAAAATTTTGTCACTGTCGAAATCATAAATGACCCACAAATTAGAACTCAAAATCCCTTCTCACATCTAATATCTTAAAACCTCCAACCACACTACAAACCATTTATTAGCCATCACTTTGCAATAATTGTACTAATAAACAAACCATGTTGGAATTGGTCTCCCTCCAACTGCCACCCAAATCAATGTCACCAAAACCCTCTCTATAAATACATAGAACCTCCCACCAAGTCATCCAATCCCAAATCTCAACTCAAGGAAGAAAAAAAAAAATCCCAAAAAAAAGAAGAAAAATGGTTCGACCCATACCACTATCCCATGTTGATATCCACAGTCTATCATCATACCCGATCCCTCTTGCCTTAGGATTATTCGTTTCGGTTACTTTACTCGTGGCGGTATGTGCAAAACAAGCTGGAAAAAGGGCGACCTTGGAAGCAGGGGAGGAGCCAAACACGACTCCTAACAAGGCAAAGTCTGCCTCTCCCAAAAAGCTTATGGCTGCAATAAGCCACAAGGCGATGGTTCCGCTATTGCACGCAAAGAAGTCGTTGGCGATCATTCATTGTAATAAAAGCAAGGAATCGAGGGGCTGCGATGAGGAGTTGGATGAAGAAGATGTTTGGCGGAAGGCTATTATGATGGGGGAGAAATGCCAGCCGTTGGAATTTTCGGGGGTTATATTTTACGATTATAACGGGAACAGGGTTTCGGAGATGCCAAAGTCCCCCAGGGCCAGCAGCCCATTCAGGGATTTCAGTTTCCCAACTGGACTGCAAGGTTTGGACAAATCAAGTGTTTGCTGATGTATGGATTGATGGGTATGGAATTGTGTGTGTGTTTGTAAGCTTGAGCTGAGTAGTTTGATATGATTGAGAAATTTTGGTGTGTTGTGTGTGCATATATATATATATATATATATGCCTTAAATTTTGACGAAATTTCTGTGTTGTTGTTGTTCTTGGCAAATGTTGGGAGGCAACAACAAGATAGGAGAAATAGGGAAAAATGTTTGGAGGTTTTCTATTGGATGAAATATTCACAAAACAGATTCCTCAGTTCACCTCCTTGATTTTGGTCAACTATTAGCTACCACGAGTCATCGAACCATGTGGATTGGTTTAACACGATAATAACTATGCACCAATGAATGATTTATAGGACATTGAGGAACTTTCGAAACAATATATGCATATATAAATGTAGAAAATATGGGATGATCTTTTCTAGAATTTTGTGCATAATTTGGTGGAACCGCTACCTTTTATGATAGGAAGGTAACATTATATATAGAGAAGTGATTAGGAGTTGCTATTCACCTTAAGTTTCATATAGTATATATTAAATAAATAATATATAATAAAAATATTAAAAATATATGTAAATAAAATAATAGGACGAAGGAGTATATAATTATATATAATCTTATAATGTATCTATCTATACTATAATAAATCATGTAACAACATTTCACCCTATTGTTCACCAATAAAACATTTCCCCTTATTTCTTGATTTACCCTTTTTAATTCTTTTCCATTACATATGACATACATCTCTTATTCAATAGTTGTGTAGTTTATTTGGGAATCATTTGGGATATGACTTGAATAATATATGACACAATTTTCATATATATTTAATATATAATATATAAAAAATATTAAAAATATATATGTAAATAAAATAATAGGACGGAGGAAGGAGTATATATAATCTTATAATCTATCTATCAATCTATCTATACTATAATAAATCATGGAACAATATTTCCCGCTATTTCTTGATTTACCCTTTTAAATTCTTTTCCATTACATATGACATACATCGTTTATTCAATAGTTGTGTAGTTTATTTGGGAATCATTCGGGATATGACTTGAATAATATATACACAGTTTCTTGTATTTATATCGTTTTCACTAGCGTCACACATTAATTCAAAAGTTAAATGCAGTCGGGTGATTGTACTATTGGTGCATCAGTTAACTTTTTTTTTAAAATGTTTGAAGGCGTTAATGCATTCTTCATCGACTTTGAATGGTACATCTTTATGCAAAAGATTACACAGAGGTCTTAGAATTTTTTCTTTAAATTCTTGATAAATTTTCTGTAAAAATCCGAATGTCCTAGAAAGCTTCTAACTGCTTTTAATGATTTTGGGATTTGGGATGGTGTTGAATCTATTATCAAACGAGAGAAAACGAAGAACTTGACTAACTTGCATTTCATTGATAACAGAATGAGAGAGAAACAAATGATAACCGTTCTTCAAGGGTTAGCTCAGGAAGCAATATATAAAGCTATACAAAGGGAAAGCGTAAACACGCTTTAAGCAAGATATGGGCTGATAATGGCCAGAAATGACCATTATTTTCAATCCATTTCCGTGTCTTAAACGGGCATTTGATCGCATTCCGGTCTTACATTAAGTAAGAAAGCAGTCGAATTGGACTAATTTATGCATAATTGTAAAAATAATAAGCTGGTGTGAAAAAGGCATAAATATGTAATTTTATTACATATTTATGTTAGAAAAATCCAAAAACATGAGAAAAAGAAAAGGAAACAAAAAGATGGGAAAAAGATAGAAAAGCCCACAAAAAGAATATTTTCGGCCCATCTGGCCCAATCCAGCAGGCCCAGGAAAACCTTTGGCGCGGAAGCCCTTTGTCGCGATGCATGGTTCCACGACAAAGGAACGCTCCGCGACCAAGCAAGCTCAGATGAAGAAGACCAGCCAAAGCCCTCTGGCGCGATACCCTTGTCGCGATGCGCTGTTCCGCGACAAAGGTCCATTCCGCGACCAAGATACATTTTTAGAGACACAAGACCCAGTCGAGAAGCTTTGCCACATGCAGTGTGTTCCGCGACCAAACTTGGTGCTCCGAGACAAAGCTGTGATGTGTGTGATGTCTTGAGACACAGTGGGCTCAAATCAAGGCCCATGAGCTTAGGGTTTCCCCTCTATAAATATGAGGTGTTTCCTTTGAGCTAAGGGAGAGGAAGAATTTTAGAGAAAATACTCACTCTTGGAGACAAGTGGGAAGTTCAGTAGTTAGTTTAGTTTAGGGTAGTTTAGTTAGATTTTTTTTTTGTATTATTTAATTTATGCACTAGTTAGAAGTAGTTTACTGCACTTGGGTTAGATAGCCAGTTTTACACCTTGTTCTTGTCCTAAACTTTTGCTTAAGGGTTTGTGGTACCCAAACCATGGGTATGAACAGCACCGTTTAATAATATGGGAAAACATTCTCCATTTGTGTCCCAAAATCATGAAATGGGTCTCACACCCCATGGATCTTACTGTTTTCGTTTTCCTTGGGTCATTTGACCCTCGTTTTGCATTTTAATGTCACTGCTTGGTGACTTTTTCTTGGGATAATGTTGCATGCTTATGGGTGATCAAGCTCAGATTAGGGTTTCTTAAGTTTTAAGTTTGTTTTGTTTCTTTTATGTTCAAGCATGTTCTAGCTAGATTCAATTTCTGTTTTGTTATTTTGAGCTTAGTTTAGCTTTTGAATCTGAAATGGGTGAGATCACACATAATGCATGCCACTGTTCCACTTTACTTTTCTGACATGTGTACTGGACACACTTTTGTCGCGGAACAACTCTTGTCGCGGAACCACGTTCCGCGACAAAATGGTGCTTTGGCGACAAAGGTGCCAAAGAACATTTGTTGACCATTATTTTAAAACCCTTGGTCGCGAAACACCCCTTGGCGCGGAACCACGTTCTGCGACAAAATCTTGATTAGCGACCAAAGACCCAAATACTTGTGATTTTATTCTGGAAGGGCTTTGTCGCGAAGCAACCTTGTCGCGGAACCACGTTCCGCGCCAAAACCTCTTGTTCCGCGACAAGAATTATGCCTTGTCCAAATTTCAACCTTTTTGTCGCTATGCCCTTGTCGCGGAACCACGTTCCGCGACAAAAGCTTCTTTACTTAGCGACAAAGCAAACCCTAAGTTTTCAAAATTCCATTCCTCTTATTTCCCACCCCTTTGTCGCGAAACCTTTGTCGCGGAGTCGCGGAGCCACGCTCCGCGACATGAACTCTGCATCGCGACAAGGTGGCACCTTTTTGCCAAGTTTTCATTCTTCATCTCACTTCATTAATTAATTGAACCTTTATATTAATATTTTGAGGTTGAAATCCAATGATCTCAACCCATGATTAATTTGATATAAAGAACTTTGTTCAATTTCCCATTAAAAGATTCTTCTACAAATGATTAAACTCTAATGATCTAAGTATATAATCCGGACTGTAGTTAATTAATTAATTATGGAATGAGCGATTATTTAGACATGAAGAGTAATTATGGATTTAATTCCATACCCTTGCATGAGAAACCAATGTCTCTCATGCAAGATGACCCAAAAATATTTTCTTTTATTTTATTCTGTCTTTTCCGTGATGTGTGAAACAGCTAGTAAGGAATATATCAGATTAATGTTGGCGGGTATTCCCACACGGATAACTAGCTCGTGATCTGTATATTAATTACCAGTTGTTATTTTGCATGGTCCGGATAGTGGTCGGTGGAAGCCTTGGCGCTTCGTCCCTCCGGGATTATAATAGCTGCTCAGCTGACTCCCATCCGGATACAGTTTTCTTTTCTTTAATTTCAAACCTGAATCTGGAGCTGTAGTAATGTTAGATGATATATGCCAATGTCGTCTAATGATTATTGCAGTAATAGAACATGTGGGTTTTTATCCAAATTCACAGATAGTGGAGTCTGAGATGACGGCGGCAACTGTCATTTGAGGCATTCCACTGTCTAAAAATCATCCCACCTGAAATGATCAGGACCTGGATAGCAGATGTTTGCAGTCCGGATTACCCTGATTATTCTTGTCATCTTTTTAGCCAAATAAATTCTTCTCATCTCCGGCTATTTCATCTCTGTGTTTCACATTCTGTCTAAACCCACCTTATATTTTGGGTTATTTTATTTTACACTTCTCTATAAATTTATGCATGATATTACTATGTAGATAGTGTGGTCATATTATTTTGGGATCCTTCCCTTGGACATAGAAGTCTTGATTTAAATCAGATGTTTCATATTAAATTTCCAACAAAAATTCCTTTATAAAATCCGGATCTGAGTAGGGGATAAATTCAACAGTTATGACTAATTCATATCCGACTGGGGGTTGATTTTGGGAAATTAGAAGCAGAGTCAGCGATTAGGTCTCACCTAGACTGAAAGGATCTGTGTTTTAATTGAGAGTCTAGTACCTGATAGGGAATGATTTTCAGATTTATTATTTTCCAAAACTGATGTTTGTTGGAAATCTTGTATTAAATATTGCACTGGGTCAGATTCCACTTGGATTCCGGTAAGGTGTAATAGATAATACTAGAGGAACCACATTCGGCCCTTGGTTATCTTCTAAGGTAGGGTTGAGTATTCTTTCAACTGCTATCTTCTTCTGCCAAAGTCTATTTTTGAGTCCTGAGTGAGTGCATCCGGAACGAACTAATTTTATTAGTTCGTTTCATTAGTTTGTATCTCATAACCACCCGACGAGAAGTGAACACTGCGAGCGGTTCACCGAGAATAGGGAATTCTTGATCCACATCCGGTCATTCTGACTGGGGGCTTTCTTTTACTACCAGGGTCAGACTTTCAAAAACCTCCGAGTGATAGGATTTTAAATGTTTTCTTTATCGCTTTCTTTTAAATGCTTTTGTTAGAGGTCACTCGGTTGTATTGAGAGTTGTGTAACTGCTACTAGAATTGAGAGTTAAGGGATAGTTCAGGGTTTGATTTGAATCTTCGGGTGTGACATGGGGGAATGATAGCGGTACTTGCCACTTCAATAAATGATTTGTTAGGTGTTGCTTGTCCACCACAGATGAATAACATGCCTCCACACGGCCGTGTGAGGGCAGTTGTGAGTCTATGGTATCTTAGATTTTGCTGTCTTAAGAGCATGTAACCTCTTACTGTAAGTACCTGTCTGTTAAAGGGAACATGGTATAGAGAGCATGAGAGTCAGCTAACTGAAGGATTATCCCAAGCTAAGATCTGTGTATTAAAATGGAAGTTTAACTGTGTTTCATCTGAATCTTGTCCAACCTTTATTCTTTTCTTCCTGTCTCTTCTGTCTCATTTTAAATCTGCTTTCTTAGAATAATCTTAATCGCTTTCTTAGATTAAATTTAATTCGCTTTCTAGAATAATTATGCCTGCTTTGTTTTAGGTGCTTTCATAGCTTAGTTTAAATTCTGTCAAGTAGTTGTTAGTCATTTAACACACTTGAATCGAGTACCGAGTGGAAAATCTTAGTAAATGACGTGGGCCCTGCTTCCATCGCACATCCTCCAGTGAACGATCCGGTCTTACTATAAATTACTGCAATTTTTGACACCGTGCGCTTTCGGGGGCACAGTTTCTTAAACACGAGCAATAAAAACATGACTACGTATAAATATATCCCTAATCACAACACCGCCATCATAAATTGGTTTCGTTAAATAAAACCTAAACCAGGACCATGATTTTTCGGAAAATACTCATGTAGTGGGAACCAGTCAAAAGTTTCATGGCAGGAAATCTTATGGCAAGAATTGATGAGAAGTATCATGGCATATTTGCCGGGGATCCTCAGTGTGACAGGCTGAAGGTCAACCTATCCCGGCTATGCCATGAGATTTGTCAACATTTCATGACAGAGAGGACCACAGCGCCATTTGAAACCAAAGCACCACACTTGAGTAATAAAAAGACTAATAATCTTGATGTATCCCTAAACCCTTTCCCGTGAATCATAACGCTTTTCTTGTAATAAATCTAACCTGGTATATTTCAGAAAAAGCTCGTGGGACGGAAATTGTCAAAAGTTTCATGGCGCCGTTGCCGGGGAGGATGCAGCGTCGTTTATTAAGAGGATTACACTCCTGATTACTCCTAGATTAGCTTAGATCAGTCTAGTTTAGTGTAATATATCTAATCCAGAACAGAAAAAGTACCCTCAAGATTAATTGAACATTTAGAGTACCAAGACTCTAAATGTGAGGATGTTGAACTGAGGAGAAAACCTAACCCAATGGGTATTTATCTGTCTTGCAGGAAATTCGGAACCAACCAAAAAGAAGGAGCAGAAAAAGCAAGGAAAACCAGGTTCTTGGTTGGGAAAATTCCACAAATCTGAGAAATTATTTTCGGAATTTAAAGAAATTTAAGATCCGGAATAAATCTTGCAGATAAATGGAACTGACCCAACCTAATTTTATGCAAGTAGATTATTCTAAATAATGGCCCAATGATTTGAATTTACTTGGACTGAATTCATTCAGGTCCGACTCAAATAAAATGGACGCAGGCCCAATATCACACTCGGGCCCAATTCGTTGAAAATTTGAAAATTCAAAAAGTTTGTCGAGGAATGACCATCTTGTCGCGGAACAACGTTCCGCGACCAAGTGCCACTCCGCGACAAAGATCTCCTTATCATCAAACCTTGTTTGTCATTGTCGCGGAGTGATCATTTTGTCGCGATGCCCAGCATCGCGCCCATGTGCAAATTCCGCGACAAAATTTTACTCGCCCCTGAACTCTGTTTGTCCTTGTCGCGGAAGCCTTTGTCGCGGAGCACTGCACCGCGACAAAGCTCCTATTCCGCGACACGGGCACATCACTCCATTCTTCCTCGCCATTTTGTCGCGGTACACTTTGTCGCGGTGCATGACTCCGCGACAAAGTCTCACACTCCGCGACAGATCTAATGTCGCCAAGCCTGGTCGCGTAGTCCTGTTCCGCGACCATGGGCTAGGGTTCCGCGACCGGCCCATTAGTATTTAAACCTCTCCGCCTCCCTCTTCTTCCCCACGCTCCCACACTTAGAAAATTTGCGAAAACTGCTCGTACGCAAAAGCCTTTTCCGAAGAACACCACAGTGTTCCTCGCACTCGTTTTCCACCACTTCCAGGCGTTACTCTGTCCGATTTTCGCAAACCCAATGGAACCTCCATCTTCATCTTCGCCCCCGAAGGAAGCCGAACCCTGGTAACCCTTCTCCCTTGCATTTCGCGAGTGCGCGCAGGCCCCTGTTTTGCCATTCTTGTTTTTCTTTTTCCATTTATGTAAATAGGGCTGTTTTATGTTCTTTCCCTCTGTTTTAGTTTGATTTTAGGCGATTCTCGAAGTGGGCTTAGTTTATTTGAGGATTGCTGTGATTTCTTGTGTTGGCCGAGCATGTTTTGGAAGAAGTGTGTTCTTGTTTGGGGTTGGGGAAGATCGATTTGGTATGGGGCGTTCGATTTTGAGAAGTTAGGGCTGTTAGAGAGCTCAGACAGCAAATTCTCACCATTGTTGGTTTTTCAAGCTTTTAGTGTTCACAGGAATAATTCACTTTCCAAAGGGAACTCGGTCTTTATCTCATTTAATTGCTTCTGTGTGCATTCATGATTTGAGAAATCTGAGCCTTATCTGTCTGTCAATGAACATTTGGTTATTTTTATTTTTTTTATTTTTTTTTTGGATAGCTTGGTGTTATTGATTGTCTCGATTTTGCAAAGCATGAGTGTTTTTGTTGGGTCGATTAGTAAGAAAGCATGCTGATTTGATTAATTTGACGTTCTTGCTGAGATTTTGAAGCATGTTAGTAGGTTGATCTTATGTTGAGAAAGAGCATGAGCATGTGTTGATGGTTTGCTTTGAGAGTTCATGTTGTTTGCATGCCAATGTTCATTTAATGCCCCTCCCCTGATTTTGGCAACTTGTGTGTATGGGTACAGCAATCTGCATAAAAGTGGGTGTATGGCCTTCTTATGGCAATTCCAGTGCACCATCCACTTTTCAGCAAGAATAACTTTTTCACAAAAGACAAAAATAGTACTAGGAATTTTGGTTGACAAATGTGTTTTTGTTCCCAATGGAACTAAAAAGTGTGAGTTAAGTAGCAGTATTTTGCCACCTCAACTGCTACCTTTTTACAAAAATCCAAAAATGGGACCACACACATCCCACTTTTCATTAAATAAAATCAAGTCAGCCTTTTCAAAAATTAAAAATAGTGTTTGCATTTTCTTGAACGTTTTAACTGTCCAATGACAGTCCAAACAATCCGGAAATAGCGAATCCAATCCGCCATGCCTCCATTGCACATTCCATTTTCGAGCCATCCATTCCACCATCATCATTTCATTCCATTTTCAACAAGTGCCTCGTGCTTGTTTAAAAAAATTTTGGAAAAACAAACTTTTGGGCCCAATGGCCCATTAAAAAAAAGGGAAGTTTTGGTCCAATGACCACTTCATTTTTATTTTCATTTATATTTCCCCCTTTTGATTGGACTCAATAATCCAATTAAGTTATCTCCTTCTAGGTCCTAAGGCATAGTACCTTATCTTTGGATCTTTTTATAAACTCAAGATTAAATCACTCAAATCACATTTCGAGCTTAGCAAAGCTCAAAATGTGAGGATGTTGATTTTCGCACCTGAGTAGTCTTTGAAAACTTATAAAAATTTGGATGTATCTAAACACTTTGACCATTTTCAGGAATGCATTGGTAGTGCACTCAGGCATCGGGTTACCTGACTGCACATATGAGGCTGCTGGCAAGCAGGCCTCAATTGATCGAACAAAGATTAAGGACGCAAGAGATGCCATCAAATCAGTTTACAAGGTACCTCTGGACCACACTACGGACGAAAAATTGAAACTTTCTCCGGGATGGGACGTGCATACCCCTCCAGAAGAAAGGTCGATAGTCGCTGCATCGATAGAAAGGGACTACTATCACTTCCTGAAGAAGTTTTGGATAAGGATGATGGAGCATGCCCCTCAAGACGAAAAGACAACTCCTGAAGTCCATCATGAGCGCATCCAATTGAGGTTCAAAGAGCACAGGGCTGTGTGGAATCGGCATGTGGAAAAAGGAACGAAAGATCCAAATATAGCTGACTTTGACATCATCATCCCTAACCAGATCGTAGATCCTCAAGTTCGGATGGCCTTTGAACACAAACATATGGATCTAAGTAGGGTTATCAACAGTGGGGCCATCATGATGTATGAAGCATTTCCATTCAAATGGAATCCATATCTGTTTGAAGCAAAAGGACCAGTGGAGCAGAGGTGGATTACAGATCTAGCTCGGGCCAGGCACCGAGAGCTGACCTTCAATCTGTACAAACGCCTCAAAAATGCTGAGAAATTTGAACAAAGCCGCAACACCTCACTGTTGAACACAATGAGGAAGATGATCAAGGATGCACGCGATCAATGGGACGACTTGACTACTGTCTGGGGAAAAGGCAATCCAAGTGTCACTAAGTCCTTTCTGGAAGAAGGAGTAGTATTACCTGCAGATGAGGTACTTGAAACCATCTTCACACATAGAAGGTATGGACGGTACGGAACAAACAAAGATGATGAATTTCCCCAGCACATAGCAGTATTAAGGGACCAGCTGCAAGTGGATATACGCAAAGGTGGCTGGAAACCCAAAAGGAAAAATGAAAGGCAGTTCAATTTACTATCCAAAACTGAGGCTGGGTTGTATCTCACGTACGATTCAGCAGAAGACATGTCCTACCTAGAAGGAATTCAAAAGGATCTGGTAGGGGGCATGATGAATCAGTACAGGGACTCCTACTGGGAATTGATCATGGAAATGGACAAGTTTGCACTTGAATACTGTAATAGTACGGCTAATGGGAAAAAGGTCTTGCACTACAACAACAATGTTCGGAGTAAGTTCTGCTCCAAGATCAAGAATGACTGGGAGGACCAACTGGGGAGAATCACTCAAAAGAGTTTCATTGAGGATTATTTACAGCGCGCCGAGAAGCAACTAGGCTACGAGGGTGAACCAAACAGGGAAGAGGATCCCGATGCTGAGATTGATGCATACTTCTCCACTCCCCCTGAAGCCAACCCACAGCCTACCCAGCCAGCAGTACAAGCTTCGGCATTACCACCAAGAGGGCAGACTGAAGTACAAAAAGTTGCTACGTCCGAGCCAGTGGTGCAGCAAGAAGCAGTCCGGACTCCAGTACAGCCAGCTCAGACTGAAATGACAACATCTGCTGTAGCACCTGCCACCACTAAGGCACCCATACATCCCGAGAAAACCTCCACCGCTGTTGTTACATCTGAAGGTCAGCCAGCACCTCAACCGGGAACAAGGAGAAGGTTGATAAAGTCCACTGATAAGGATAAACCAGCAAGAGCTCCGGAAAAGAAAGTGGAGATCAAGGAACCTGAGCCAACTGTCAGGAAAGTGGTAGAGCCCACAGATCCCAAGGACAGAGATAAAAAGCCGATGCCGCCACCACCCCCGAAAAAGAAGCACCAGGTGATATCCGATGCTGAGCTAGCCAGAAAAATGCACAATGATGAACTTGCATTAGCTGGTTTGCTGGATCAAGTAACAGGTGGTTCGGGAGTAGAGAAATTCACTGAGGAAGAACGCTTGGCAATGGAAAAGAAAGCTGCAGAGGAAGAGCAGATCAGAAAGAATATCCAGCAGACCAGGGATGAAGAAACTGCCAGAAAGATGCAGGCTGAGCTGGAAAGCAGGAAATCTGGAGAGGTTGAGCGGGGTGATGAGGAAGATTTCGAACTGAAGATCACTGGTGGAGTCGAAGGAAAGGGATTGAAGATCAAAGAAGAGCAACCACCAGGATGGACTGGCCCCTCGATTCGTAGTGCTGAGACACTTCGGAAAGAATTGAGACAGAACATCAACGAACAGATTGAAACGAGAATTAATGCTGGAGAAAAGCCAAATCAAATCAGATATCAGACAGAAGTGGGTCAATTGATTGATCCCCTCGTGGGCACGGCCAGAATTGAAGAATTCATCACTCACGAAGGCCCGTCGCACCAACCTGAACAGTCAGAAGGACCACAAGACTCCATAGATCCGGTAGCACTGGCCAAAATCTTGAAAAAGCAGCCAGGCGACCATCTCATGGCCTCTGCGCTTAAGGAAAAGGTTCAAGGAATTTTGACTGAAGCTGCAGATGGGAATGATTCAGAAGAAGAAGCTCAGCAAGAGGAGCAAGAATTCATGGACCAAATGGCGCCTATTTTCCAACGTCCAGTTGGACGAGCTGCAAGAATTAGGGAGGGGGAGGAGGTATCAACTGATGTTGATGGCCGTAATTTTCATGTAACTACATCTTCTTTGCCTGTAAATTGTGAACTCAATACGATGAAACATGTAATTAAACAGGTTGAGGAGGAATTCGGAGATGAAACAGCTCATGGAGAGCGAGAGCCAAGTCAGAGGGGAGATGAGGCTGAACCAAGGGATGACCAGCCACAGGAGGGAGAGAGAGGAAGAACGCCAAGAGCGCAGGAGAGAAAAGGAAGAGAAACGGAAGGAGAAGCAGGAGAAGGAAAGGAAAGAGGCGGAATTCAGGCAAATGATGATGGAAAGGGAAGAGCGCATACATAGAGAAAGAGTGGAGAGTGAAGAAAAGCAGCGCAAGATGATGGAAACACTGATGCAAGCACTCATCAGTCAACTCCCCAAGCCACCCCCACCTCCATCAGGTGTCGCAGAGCCGTCGAATCAGCCAGAAGAGAAAACAGATTGAGCGTGTAATTGTCATTTCAATCGAGCATAATTGTAAATATCATATAAGAGAATTTCATTTCCATTGTGCAAAATCGTTCTGATTGCAATGAAATCTCTTGTAATTGATATCATTCACTGTTTTAATTTTGGAATTTTGCAGTCCAAACAATTTTATTCTTGAAAAGATGCCTGCACAGTCCGAGATGAATAAGTGACTGTCAGGCCAAAAATATGCTGTTGGCATACTCAGTATGTCAGCAGTGCCTCTTTACTGCTTTCAATTAAATAACCAGCAAAAATATGCATAAAATTGCTCTAAATTCACATGTTGAATTTAGGCTTGTGATTAAATTTTCAAACTTTTAAATTGGGATAATATAATTGAGAACATGCATGACATGAATTCCTGAGGTTTTGAGCTATAAAAATTTAATGATGCGATCAGCTTATTGGGTAATAAATCTGCATGTTAGAGATTTTGATTGAATAAATTGTTAGAATTAAGCTTCGATTAAATTTGAGAATATTGTATGACATGAATCAACCCAACCTTGTGAGATTTGAGCCATGAGTCATTTTTACTCATTCATTTTCTTTGATGTGTGAATCATTTTGATTAAAGGAAACTAGAACTTGCGATTGGGACCGATTCAAGACCATGCCATATTCCCGAAATCGAGCATATGATCGAGGCACTTAGAAAAACCCAAATTTTTGGCCTTCTTTTGAATTCCAAACCCAAAAATATTTCCCTTTAGAATTAACCACTTTGAGCCTTTAAGCCTAATTTTTCTTTGAAGCCCTTTATATTATTCCAAGCCTTCTAAAAAGACCAAAAAAATTCAAACCCAAGTGTGCAAGAATAAATTTTATCAAGGCATTAAATTTATGATCATGAATTCATCAAATCGGTATTCAATAAACCGATTCAAAAAAAAAAAAAAAAAAAAGAGAGAAGTTGAATTTCATTCAACATCAATAAATTGCAAATGACAAAGCAAATTAGACATAGTCTAATGTCATGCAATATGAAAAGAGAAAAGCAAAAGAAAGAAAAACATATTGATGATCATAAACTTTTAAATAAAAATATGCCATGTTATGATAATATTAATTCTTGCCACTTCTTAACCCAATAAATTCCTTTTCCTACCCAATGTTACAACCGTACGCCCCGTTATAACCCTTAAATAAGACCTCGTGATCTCGATTTGAAGAAATGAGCCGGTGGCGAGTTGGTCTGATTGCAAGCATATGGGAGAATTTAATTAAAACTGATTATGAGCGTTCACTGACTGAACCCCAATTGAGAGTGAGTGATCTTTCCGATTCTCTTATAAGTGAGGCTCTGTTTCATTAAGAATATTCATGTCATGCCTTAATTCTAATTTTTAATCTTTGCATCTTTCAAACATGATGTTCATGAAGGATTGATAATAATGTTTGATTTGTAGGCCCGATATAGTGAGCAAGTATCATTTCATTAAACACTGCAATCAAGGGAATTCAATGCTTGTAATTTTTGATTGTCTTATCCCAATCCATAAAGGATGTGATTTATGAAGCCACGAAAATGAATTGAATATGTAGAGTCCGTGTTCTTAGGAACATTGACTCTGACTGCTCGGGGACGATCAGTATTAAATGTGAGGATGTTGATAATGGCCAGAAATGACCATTATTTTCAATCCATTTCCGTGTCTTAAACGGGCATTTGATCGCATTCCGGTCTTACATTAAGTAAGAAAGCAGTCGAATTGGACTAATTTATGCATAATTATAAAAATAATAAGCTGGTGTGAAAAAGGCATAAATATGTAATTTTATTATATATTTATGTTAGAAAAATCCAAAAACATGAGAAAAAGAAAAGGAAACAAAAAGATGGGAAAAAGATAGAAAAGCCCACAAAAAGAATATTTTCGGCCCATCTGGCCCAATCCAGCAGGCCCAGGAAAACCTTTGGCGCGGAAGCCCTTTGTCGCGATGCATGGTTCCGCGACAAAGGAACGCTCCGCGACCAAGCAAGCTCAGATGAAGAAGACCAGCCAAAGCCCTCTGGCGCGATACCCTTGTCGCGATGCGCTGTTCCGCGACAAAGGTCCATTCCGCGACCAAGATACATTTTTAGAGACACAAGACCCAGTCGAGAAGCTTTGCCATATGCAGTGTGTTCCGCGACCAAACTTGGTGCTCCGAGACAAAGCTGTGATGTGTGTGATGTCTTGAGACACAGTGGGCTCAAATCAAGGCCCATGAGCTTAGGGTTTCCCCTCTATAAATATGAGGTGTTTTCTTTGAGCTAAGGGAGAGGAAGAATTTTAGAGAAAATACTCACTCTTGGAGACAAGTGGGAAGTTCAGTAGTTAGTTTAGTTTAGGGTAGTTTAGTTAGATTTTTTTTTTGTATTATTTAATTTATGCACTAGTTAGAAGTAGTTTACTGCACTTGGGTTAGATAGCCAGTTTTACACCTTGTTCTTGTCCTAAACTTTTGCTTAAGGGTTTGTGGTACCCAAACCATGGGTATGAACAGCACCGTTTAATAATATGGGAAAACATTCTCCATTTGTGTCCCAAAATCATGAAATGGGTCTCACACCCCATGGATCTTACTGTTTTCGTTTTCCTTGGGTCATTTGACCCTCGTTTTGCATTTTAATGTCACTGCTTGGTGACTTTTTCTTGGGATAATGTTGCATGCTTATGGGTGATCAAGCTCAGATTAGGGTTTCTTAAGTTTTAAGTTTGTTTTGTTTCTTTTATGTTCAAGCATGTTCTAGCTAGATTCAATTTCTGTTTTGTTATTTTGAGCTTAGTTTAGCTTTTGAATCTGAAATGGGTGAGATCACACATAATGCATGCCACTGTTCCACTTTACTTTTCTGACATGTGTACTGGACACACTTTTGTCGCGGAACAACTCTTGTCGCGGAACCACGTTCCGCGACAAAATGGTGCTTTGGCGACAAAGGTGCCAAAGAACATTTGTTGACCATTATTTTAAAACCCTTGGTCGCGAAACACCCCTTGGCGCGGAACCACGTTCTGCGACAAAATCTTGATTAGCGACCAAAGACCCAAATACTTGTGATTTTATTCTGGAAGGGCTTTGTCGCGAAGCAACCTTGTCGCGGAACCACGTTCCGCGCCAAAACCTCTTGTTCCGCGACAAGAATTATGCCTTGTCCAAATTTCAACCTTTTTGTCGCTATGCCCTTGTCGCGGAACCACGTTCCGCGACAAAAGCTTCTTTACTTAGCGACAAAGCAAACCCTAAGTTTTCAAAATTCCATTCCTCTTATTTCCCACCCCTTTGTCGCGAAACCTTTGTCGCGGAGTCGCGGAGCCACGCTCCGCGACATGAACTCTGCATCGCGACAAGGTGGCACCTTTTTGCCAAGTTTTCATTCTTCATCTCACTTCATTAATTAATTGAACCTTTATATTAATATTTTGAGGTTGAAATCCAATGATCTCAACCCATGATTAATTTGATATAAAGAACTTTATTCAATTTCCCATTAAAAGATTCTTCTACAAATGATTAAACTCTAATGATCTAAGTATATAATCCGGACTGTAGTTAATTAATTAATTATGGAATGAGCGATTATTTAGACATGAAGAGTAATTATGGATTTAATTCCATACCCTTGCATGAGAAACCAATGTCTCTCATGCAAGATGACCCAAAAATATTTTCTTTTATTTTATTCTGTCTTTTCCGTGATGTGTGAAACAGCTAGTAAGGAATATATCAGATTAATGTTGGCGGGTATTCCCACACGGATAACTAGCTCGTGATCTGTATATTAATTACCAGTTGTTATTTTGCATGGTCCGGATAGTGGTCGGTGGAAGCCTTGGCGGTTCGTCCCTCCGGGATTATAATAGCTGCTCAGCTGACTCCCATCCGGATACAGTTTTCTTTTCTTTAATTTCAAACCTGAATCTGGAGCTGTAGTAATGTTAGATGATATATGCCAATGTCGTCTAATGATTATTGCAGTAATAGAACATGTGGGTTTTTATCCAAATTCACAGATAGTGGAGTCTGAGATGACGGCGGCAACTGTCATTTGAGGCATTCCACTGTCTAAAAATCATCCCACCTGAAATGATCAGGACCTGGATAGCAGATGTTTGCAGTCCGGATTACCCTGATTATTCTTGTCATCTTTTTAGCCAAATAAATTCTTCTCATCTCCGGCTATTTCATCTCTGTGTTTCACATTCTGTCTAAACCCACCTTATATTTTGGGTTATTTTATTTTACACTTCTCTATAAATTTATGCATGATATTACTATGTAGATAGTGTGGTCATATTATTTTGGGATCCTTCCCTTGGACATAGAAGTCTTGATTTAAATCAGATGTTTCATATTAAATTTCCAACAAAAATTCCTTTATAAAATCCGGATCTGAGTAGGGGATAAATTCAACAGTTATGACTAATTCATATCCGACTGGGGGTTAATTAGAAGCAGAGTCAGCGATTAGGTCTCACCTAGACTGAAAGGATCTGTGTTTTAATTGAGAGTCTAGTACCTGATAGGGAATGATTTTCAGATTTATTATTTTCCAAAACTGATGTTTGTTGGAAATCTTGTATTAAATATTGCACTGGGTCAGATTCCACTTGGATTCCGGTAAGGTGTAATAGATAATACTAGAGGAACCACATTCGGGCCTTGGTTATCTTCTAAGGTAGGGTTGAGTATTCTTTCAACTGCTATCTTCTTCTGCCAAAGTCTATTTTTGAGTCCTGAGTGAGTGCATCCGGAACGAACTAATTTCATTAGTTCGTTTCATTAGTTTGTATCTCATAACCACCCGACGAGAAGTGAACACTGCGAGCGGTTCACCGAGAATAGGGAATTCTTGATCCACATCCGGTCATTCTGACTGGGGGCTTTCTTTTACTACCAGGGTCAGACTTTCAAAAACCTCCGAGTGATAGGATTTTAAATGTTTTCTTTATCGCTTTCTTTTAAATGCTTTTGTTAGAGGTCACTCGGTTGTATTGAGAGTTGTGTAACTGCTACTAGAATTGAGAGTTAAGGGATAGTTCAGGGTTTGATTTGAATCTTCGGGTGTGACATGGGGGAATGATAGCGGTACTTGCCACTTCAATAAATGATTTGTCAGGTGTTGCTTGTCCACCACAGATGAATAACATGCCTCCACACGGCCGTGTGAGGGCAGTTGTGAGTCTATGGTATCTTAGATTTTGCTGTCTTAAGAGCATGTAACCTCTTACTGTAAGTACCTGTCTGTTAAAGGGAACATGGTATAGAGAGCATGAGAGTCAGCTAACTGAAGGATTATCCCAAGCTAAGATCTGTGTATTAAAATGGAAGTTTAACTGTGTTTCATCTGAATCTTGTCCAACCTTTATTCTTTTCTTCCTGTCTCTTCTGTCTCATTTTAAATCTGCTTTCTTAGAATAATCTTAATCGCTTTCTTAGATTAATTTTATTGCTTTCTTAGATTAAATTTAATTCGCTTTCTAGAATAATTCTGTCTGCTTTGTTTTAGGTGCTTTCATAGCTTAGTTTAAATTCTGTCAAGTAGTTGTTAGTCATTTCACACACTTGAATCGAGTACCGAGTGGAAAATCTTAGTAAATGACGTGGGCCCTGCTTCCATCGCACATCCTCCAGTGAACGATCCGGTCTTACTATAAATTACTGCAATTTTTGACACCGTGCGCTTTCGGGGGCACAGTTTCTTAAACACGAGCAATAAAAACATGACTACGTATAAATATATCCCTAATCACAACACCGCCATCATAAATTGGTTTCGTTAAATAAAACCTAAACCAGGACCATGATTTTTCGGAAAATACTCATGTAGTGGGAACCAGTCAAAAGTTTCATGGCAGGAAATCTTATGGCAAGAATTGATGAGAAGTATCATGGCATATTTGCCGGGGATCCTCAGTGTGACAGGCTGAAGGTCAACCTATCCCGGCTATGCCATGAGATTTGTCAACATTTCATGACAGAGAGGACCACAGCGCCATTTGAAACCAAAGCACCACACTTGAGTAATAAAAAGACTAATAATCTTGATGTATCCCTAAACCCTTTCCCGTGAATCATAACGCTTTTCTTGTAATAAATCTAACCTGGTATATTTCAGAAAAAGCTCGTGGGACGGAAATTGTCAAAAGTTTCATGGGCTAAACAAAGAACAAAATTAATTAACTAATAGTCCAGAAGTAAAAGCCCATTGGGTAGGCCCATCAACCAACTCCAGCTTTGTTGCTTTGTGGAGCATCCTTGCTCCTTTCATACTCAACATCCCCCCCCCCCCCACCCCCACAAGCTGAAGGTGTAAACAACCTCAGCTTGGGACAAAAAGATTGGAAAAGCTTTGGATTGAGACCTTTGGTAAAAAAATCAGCTAGCTGCACAAATGAGGGAACAAACTCAGGCACTATGTTGCACTTCTTGTAATGATCCCGAACAAAATGGCATTTAATATCGATGTGTTTTGTCCTCTCATGATGCAAGGAATTCTTGACAAGTTGGATGGCAGATTGGTTGTCACTGAGCACAGGAAATAGTCGAGGGAGGGGAAGCTTAAGCTCTTGGAAAAGGGATCCAATCCATAGCACTTCCTTGGTGGCTGCACCAATACTTCTATATTCTGCCTCTGTCGAGCTTAAGGACACTGCATTCTGCTTCTTGGTTTTCCAAGAGATAAGACTCTCACCAAGAAAGATACAAAAGCCACTCAATGATTTCCCAGTATAGGGACAATTCCCCCAATCAGAGTCACTATAAGCTTTGATTTCCAGAGGCAAAACAAAAGGGTAGAATAAACCAATGTGTAATGAGTTTCTGAGATATTGCAAGACCTGTATAGCAGCATTCCAATGAGCTTTTGTAGGGGAGTGCATAAACTGACTGAGCTGTTGTACAGAGTAGCAAAGATCCGACCTTGAAAAACCAAGATACAATAACTTTCCAACAACCTTTCTAAACAGTTGAGGGTTGTCAAAGAGTTCACCATCAGGGCCAAGAGATGTATGTGGAGTTCCAGGAGTATGAGCTTTGGAGTTAGGATGAATATCAATTTCAGCTATGAGATCTGAGGCATATTTTGTTTTGAGAAATGCTGTAACCAGTAACAATAGAAGATATTTCCAAGCCAAGGAAATATGAGGCTGCTCCAAGATCCTTGATTGTGAATTTATCATGTAAAGCTGCTTTGATGGAGTGGATCTCAGTCAGATCATCACCAGTCACTAGTATATCATCCATATACACAACAAGAAGCACAATACCTGTTGAAGTAAATTTAACAAAAAGACAAGTATCACTGTAAGTTGGTTGGAAACCAGCCTCTGTCAGAAAATCCCCTAAGGCAATGTACCATTGTCGTGGAGCCTGCTTGAGACCATACAAAGATCTCTTGAGTTTGCAAACATAACCAGAGGAAGAAGCCAATCCTAGAGGACACACCATATATATATCTTCATCAAGATCACCATGTAAGAAGGCATTGTTGATGTCTAACTGGAAAAGTGACCATTGAAAAAAACTGCCAATGCTATAACAATTCTTACTGTGACTGTTTTGGAGACAGGTCCATAGGACTCATTGTAATCTTGGCCAAACTTCTGATGAAAACCTTTTGCAACAAGTCTTGCCTTATGTTTATTTATAGTGCCATCAGAGTTATGCTTCACTCTAAACACCCATTTGCATCCAATGGGTTTCTTCCCATGAGGGAGTCGAACTAAATCCCAAGTATGGTTTGATTGAAGAGAATCCAATTCATTTTGTACAGCTAGATCCCAATGTGGAATTCCCTGAGCTTCTGTAAAAGACCGATGAATAGTTTCATGATCATTCACAGATAAACATACGTAATCCTTGTACCTCGCAGGTCTCCTAATTTCCCTTCTTGGCCTGGATGGTGCTAGAGCTGTTGGAACCGGCTGCATATGTGTGCCATCAGTTGAAAGATGTTGGTTTGTAGAATACAAGCCAACTGAGGTAGAGGTATCACAGGGTACCTCATGAGAGTTATATAAATACTGGCTCTCAGTGGGAGAGGCAGCTGAAGTATTGTGAGTATTACTCAGTGGACGAAAAGAGGCCACTGGAGAGTGCACTGGACTCAAGGGTACAGTAGGTGCCCTTAAGGAAGTTTGTGGTTGAGCTCCAGTGGGGAAATCAGGGGAGTCAGGGATAATATTTTGGATAGAAGGGTAGTGACATTGAGGCATGGAGGACACTGGAACATCATTTATACTGATTGAACAAGATGATGAGGGAGAATCAGCAGATGTAGTAATGGATGTATCAGTTTTCTGGAAAGGGAAGATGTCATCAAAGAATACTATATCTCTAGAAACAATTACTTTTCTGGATTTTAGAAGTAGGATTTTATAGTCCTTTTGGAGAGAAGCTATCCCAAGGTTTACACCCTTAATTCCTCTAGGATTTAATTTTTCTAGACTAGGATTAGGATCCTTAACAAAGACCAAACATCCAAAGGTATGAAAGAGATAAAATGTCAGGTTTTGATCCATTTAGAATTTCACAAGGTGACTTCTATTGTAACACTTTGGAAGGCATCCTGTTAATGATATAGGCAGAGAATATCATAGCATCACCCCAATACAATTTTAGTAGGGAGCAGGTGAGAAGAAGGCTTCTTGCTACTTGAATTAGGTGTTGGTGCTTTCTTTCTACCCTCCCATTTTGCTGAGGTGTGTAAATACAAGAGGTTTGATGTTTGATGTATAATCCCAAGGTTTGATAAAAGATTTTTGGTTTTAAGATTGCAAAACTCACTCCCATTATCTGTTTTCACAACCTTAATGACTTTGGAGTACTGAGTTTTTACTAGAGATATGAAATTTGATAGGGTGGTGAATGTAGCATCTTTGGAATGAAGAAAATATAACCAGGTAGCTCTAGAGTGGTCATCAACAATAGTTAATATATATTTGGAGTTAGACCTATCACAAAGAGAAAAGGGTCCCCATAAATCAAAATGCACAAGCTCAAATATGGAAGAAGCATGAGAAGAAATGGAACTAAAAGGTAATCTGTGGAGTTTTGACATTTGACAGATATCACAGGGCATTTCATTAAGAGAATCAACACATAGACCAAGTTTTGACATAACAATTGCTGAAGGATGACCAAGCCTAAAATGCCAATCAAGAACAGACTTCATAACAGAATTTGTGGAGTTAACAGAATATATCAAAGATCTCTCACTTATTCTAGCATTACAAATATAGAGTTTATTTAGTATCCCAGCTTTAAGAAGAGTCTTTTTAGAGTCCCGGGCCTGAAATGTACAATAGGATGGGTCAAAAATTGCTATGCAATTCAGATCCCTAATCAGCTGACTGATAGAAATAATATTGAGCATAATCCCTGGAACATAACAAACATTAGGGACAATGAGTGACTCGGATAGCATGACTGATCCTATATGTGTGGGTTGCTTCGAAGTGCCATCTGGCAGGATATTTGGAATTTAATAGTCAAGGGTTGAGGGTCAATCAAGAAGGATAATTTTGCACAAAGATGACAGCTTGCACCAGAGTCTAACAACCATTCATTGCTCAAAAAGTGAGAAGAAGGAAAACTACATGTTATCTCCACAATGCCTCCAGCAAAATCAATTGGAATGTTTATGCCATTTCCTCCAGCCCCTCTAGTCAACAATTCTTCAATTTTAGCAAGTCTGGTTTCTGCAGTAACCTGCAACATTATCAAGACAAAAGGTAGCAGCAGCAATAGATTTGTTTTGTACCAATCTGGTACAATCCCTGTGAGTTGGAAGCAGTTTGCTTTGCTGTGACCATTCTTTTTGCAGTGTTCACAATAAGCGTTCTTATTTGCTAATTGAAAACATTTCTCTCTTGTATGGCCAATCTTCTTACAATAAGAACAGGTAGGACGCCCTTTGTCTACTCCTCCAATTATTGTAGGCTTATCAGTTACTGCTAGTGCAAAACTTCCAGTGTTATCAACTCCATTATGATTCTGAGTTTCCTTTTGACATTCAATGTCACACAACATCCCATGGGCATTACTAACAAAAGGCAGTGGACTCATCAAAATAATTTGATTGCAGGTATGAGAGTGTTCATCATTCAAACCACTAAGAAATTGTAGCATCAGCTCCTTGTCATCAGCTTGGTTTAAAAGTCTCAATAACTCGAGATTAGAGGTAGGAAATGAATTCATGGCTCTATAACTGCTCCACAGCATTTTTAATTCAGTGTAATATTCGGTGACTGTTTTACTTCCTTGAACAAAGTTAACAACCTTTTTCTTAAGATACAGAACCTTAGGACCACTTAGCTTCCCATAACTATCTTCTAATTCAACCCAGAGAGAACGAGCAGTATGATTATGAACAAATTGGCACCTAATATCAGGTAAAATCGAATTCCTTAACCAGGCTAGAACTAAGCAATCAACTCTTTTCCAATTTATATACAATGGATCATCTTCAGGAGGAAATAAGAATGTACCGTTGATGAATCCAATTTTCATTTTGATGATCAGCGCATTTTCAACTTCAATCTTCCAAGCAGTCCAGTTGGAAGCTCCAATCAGTTGAAATGAACAGAGATGCAGATTCGGTTGATCAGATGAAGAGATGTGCAGCTCTTCAGAGGTAAGATCAATGGTTGATTTCGATGTGGACGATTTTGAAGTAGATTTAGGATAACTATCTTCAGACATTTTCAGAGGTAAAGGAGAGGCAATATGCGAAATTCAAGATGAATAGGGAAAGAATCAAAGCAAAAGGAAAGATCGATGCTCTGATACCATGTTGAATCTATGATCAAACGAGAGAAAACGAAGAACTTGAGCTAACTTGCATTTCATTCATAACAGAATGAGAGATAAACTATTGATAACCGTTCTTCAAGGGTTAGCTCAGGAAGCAATATATAAAGCTATACAAAGGGAAAGCGTAAACACGCTTTAAGCAAGAAATGGGCTAAACAAAGAACAAAATTAATTAACTAATAGTCCAGAAGTAAAAGCCCATTGGGTAGGCCCATCAACCAACTCCAGCTTTGTTGCTTTGTCGAGCATCCTTGCTCTTTTCATACTCAACAGATGGGTAGTTTTGAAATTATGGACACTTATCTACTTCAATTCCGACTTTAGAGATTTTATGACCCAACACAATTCCTTCTTGTACCATAAAATGATATTTCTCCCAATTTAGTACAAGATTTGTGTCTTCGCATATTTTTAAGATTTTTTCCAAATTTTGTAGACAATTATCGAAATCATCTCCATACATACTAAAGTTATCCATGAAGCTTCAATGCATTTTTTCGATGAAATCGGAATATATACTTATCATCCATGAAGAGCAGCCGGTGTGGAGCTTGGTCCCAGGGCATTTCCATAAATATCAGTTGGGGTGAAGCATGGTCTGGTGACAGTTTCGTAAATATTTTAGTGTGAGAGAGTGCGCCAAAAAGTGGTTTTTGTGAGGGGAAAAATATGCGGGAAACTAAGTGTGTGCCAGACTGTTTTAGTATAAATTAAAGAATGCCAAAAAGTGATTTTTTGTGAGGGGTAAAAGAGAGCGTATAATATAGATATCTTATATATACATATATGCGAACTCTACAGTAACTTTTGCACGCAAAATATCAAAAATACCCTTATCCCTCTCACATGTGGCGTGTTTTGATTTGTTGACTCCACAATACATTTTTGCTGTGCTTTATGTCAGACCAGCTCCCCACCTCCCCATTTTCCCCATTTCCTTTTTCTCTTCACCATCGAAACCTAGATTCACTTTCCTCTTTTCCTTGAACAGCTGTGTTGCTCTTCCTCTTCATACTCGTCCTGGTCGTCTCTGCCTCTGCTGTCGGCTCCCCAGTCGACGTGACCGGCAGGTGGCCACAGGACGTTGACGGCAGCGGCGCTCTCTCTCTCTCTTTCTCGTTTATCTCTATCTCTGTCTTCTTTCTTCTATTTTTTTTTTCCTGATTTCTGGATTCTATGTATTTGAGAAAATTAAATGGTGGGGTGTTGTGTTGGTTGGGCCGAAAATGGTGGTAGCACAACTATGGCGATGGCAATTTTGGGGAAGAGGGAAGGATGGCAGTGGGTTGGTGGTGGTGGCGCGGAGCTGGCCAGAGGAGGCGGGCGATGGCAAATTTGGGGAGGATTGAAGGGATGGTGGTGGCGACAATAGGGGAGGACGATGGTGGCGGTGGAAGGCCGGGATGATGATGCCAGAGGCGCGGTGATGGATTTGGGTGGCTGGAGGTTGGCGGAGGTGGGAAGGCGGCGCCAGCGCCGGAGAGGTGGCCAGAGGTTGGGGTTAAGTTAGGTTTGGGCAAAGGGTTGGGCTATAAGGGCTTTTGGACCAGACCCAATTTGTTTCGGGCTTGGACTTAATCTAATTAATGTAACCAATTGGACTTCTTGTTCAATTAAAGATGTGACCCAACCAATAGCCTAATCCATGTACTTAATTATCTAGATTATAGATTTAATTGGCTTAATTTGTTTAATTGGTCGACTTAATAATTCTTAATAATCTTACATTATAAATTAATTTGCCAGACTTAAATCAATTAATAAATTGATATTATTGTTTAAATAATCAAAATCCTAAATACTAACGCCGTCTTATCGCTATAAGCTAATCCGATGAACTATTAATTTAATTCATCTCGTAGTCGATTTTTATTAGTAATTCAGCTCCACACTTCAAATCCTTTCATTTAGGACAACTTGTTAATAAACAGGCCGACCTTGATTTTCCTAAACTAATTGGCTAGGTATTCTAATTTAAATCTTAGTGATTAATTGATAATAAAATTTATGTCCCTTACTTCATTGGGATTGATTCGCTAAACGCTCATTTCCGAAAAATATAAATTCTTTTTCTCTAATGATCGTTAAAAATAAATTTACGAAACGGTTTCATGTAATTTTTATTATTATTATTTTTTTTTGAATATCTGTTTATTAAAATACAAACGTTTATTTGAAATCTTAGGGAGTGTTATAAGCTAGGGGTGTAACCAGATACCCAGGGTAAATACTGCTTTTTCTGTGTATTATTTGAATTCTTCAATATTGATTCTTATTGTCTTTTTCTTGGAGTATAACCAGATCTCATAATTAAATTTATCTTAATTTTGCTTTTATTTCAATTTTAAATGTCTTATTACAAATTTTTATAATAACTTTTCCTCACCGGGCGCGCGCGCCACATAAAAATCCTAGTATGTATATATATATATATATATATATATATATGAGAATAATTGATTTTATTGGATTAGGTGCATATCATTTATTGTAATTAAAATTAATTATATTCTATTTGTTTAGTAAGAGTAATATATTTATCAGAACACGATTGGATGATAGGAAATAAAAATAAAGAGTTAAATGTAGTATTTTTTTTAGGTCACTGTAAGGACTCATTTTTGTTTTTGGGCCATCAGTTATTTCAATTATGACTTTCAGGCATTACAGGGCATTTGGGCTGAATTTAGGGCCAATTTGACCAAATCACAGCCAAATGGATCGTGTGTGTGCCACTCTCCACGTGATGACTCGAAAATGGAAATGATCGATCTCCATGTAGTAGCCTATTTCAGTTTTTTTGTAATTAATATAAATAATATGTATCTTATTATTTATGTCTCACTTTCCTTTTTCCGCCCAATATTTTTTGTCTCGATTTCATTATAGTAAATAATTAAATATTAATCACTAAAACTGCCACATCACATCAATAAATAAATTAAAATTTAAATCTCATTACTATTGTAAATTCTAATCCACAACCATTAAACTATGCATAAATAAATCAATTAAAAATTCAAATTTACTACAATCACATAACATAAATTTCTAATTTATACTTATTTTAAACACGAATTTACCCTTACATCAAATGCTATCTATCCCTAAAATACCGCTCCCAAAAAAACCCCTACATGAAATAAATATTTATAAAAATAATAATAAAATAAAAATAAAATAAATATTTTAAAGTAAAATTTAAAAAGACATAATAATAAATAAAAATTAATTATATTAATTGATAATAACATAAATAATTAAATTATAAAATAAAATTACATGAAATAAAATCTAATAAGTAAAATATAAAAACTAAATGAAATATAATCAAATTTAAACACTAAATGAAATATAAAAACTAAATTAAAATTGATTTAATTTATTTATATTAAATGAAATATAATAAAATAAGTAATAAAAATTTAATTGAAGAAAATAACAATAAAATGGTAGTAGAAAAAGTAAGAGCTCTCAAACCACCCGGAGAAAGTAAAACATAATTGAGGATCATGAAGGAAATGGGTCTTCAATGAGAATGCACATATTGTTGTGCTACCAAAACTCTTAGCAACCTCATTTTAACAGTTGATATCGAGATCTTGATTTGGCACGTTATCATTAAGCAATTACTTATTTTCATATAATTACCTACTTATTTTATCTTAGTTTTATCATAATTTTTAGCGTAGTTTTTAACTTAATTTGTAGTTGATAATAACTGAAATATATGAGATCTGTTAGGGTGCCGCGACTTGATGTGTTGCGGCACATCATAGTCGTTCATTTAATTTGTAAACTAATGGTTGAGATCAACTTGAAGGGTAAAATAGTAAATTTTATATATTCCTCCCAAATATAGTTTAGTACATTCAGCGACAGCTTAAGTACATTTCAGCGATATGTTGATCAATAGCGACAAGCTATAATATATTTCAGCGACATGCAAAGTATTTTCAGCGACGACTTCTGTGTATTTCAGCGACGTATGATAATATATATCATCGACGTGCTATAGTAATTTTCAGCGACTTGATAATGTGCATTTCAGCAACTTCGTAAAGTTGCAACTCTAATTCTTTCGTTTAACATATTTCAGCGACGGCTTCTATGTAGTTCAGCGACGTATTATAATATATTTCAGCGACGCGCTATAGTATTTTTCAGCGACTGGATGATGTGCATTTCAGCGACTTCGTAAAAGTTGCAACTCCAATTCCGTGGTTTAACATATTTCAGCGATGAGTTGTGTGTATTTCAGCGATATACCATTTACAACATTATATGTATTTCAATGACGAGACCATTATACATATTTTTTGACAACTTTACCCTTCTCCATTTACAACTCTTGGAGGTAAATGAACGGTTGTGATTAATGCATTGATGTCCTGTGGATTACATGATTGCACTATAACCGAACCCATGTTTTATATCCAATTTCAATTTAATACAACAATAATAAAATAAAATATTGGGACGGACAAAAAGTATAGAATAACTAAACGTATGTCGGGAATATTATTTATTTTAATTATAAAAAATAAAAATTAAAATAGACCGTCAGAACGACACAATTTTCACTTTTAGGCAATTGAGTGGAGAGTGAATACATGCGGCCCATTGTGGCGATGATTTGGTCAAATTAGCCCTAAATTCGGTTCAAGTACCATGTCATGCCCGAAAATCATATAGGAATATACACAACGTCTCGAACCCGAAATCTTTGCTTAAGCTGTCAGAGCCCCATACCACTCAGGCAAACTGTGTTTGGTATCGTATATGAATAATTGATTGCCAAAAAACATAAATGACTCATTTTAATGGGCTAAAAGAAGTATTTAACTCAAAAATAAATAATTTTTGAACTATTCTGTGGTAATATAGTACTCCCTCCATTCCGCGAAATGTGGCCACTTTCTTTTGGGCACCGTAATTTAGGTAGTGGGGTTTAGTAGTTAAAGTAGTGTAGGCATTTTGTGTTTAAGATTCTAATGAATTTTGATACTGTTTATTGTTTAACTTTGACTTAATATTATGTAATGATACAATTAGAGAAAAATATTCATGTGTGATCTTGTTAGAATCGTCTAATCATGTAGTTTCATAATATATATTTTATACAATTTTTATTTATACCAATTTTGAAATATGAAGAATTAAAGAAATGCTAGGGACTTTGTGTAGAAAATTAAAAGTACATTGGAATTTGTGCAGAATAGTAAAAGTAAATACTTTTAATGTGATTTGAGAACAATTAAAATTCTAATCAAACTTATAGTATTATTTTAATTTATCTAAAAATGGAAAGTGACTAAATTTCGTGGGACACCCAAAACATGAATAGTAGCCAAATTTCGTGGGACGATGGGAGAAGTAGAAAATTTTAACTTTCGTCGCCCAAATTGCAAATTAGTCCAGTAAATTACTACATCTTGGGTTTTTTCACCCCCCCCCCCGACTTCCGAGTTTCAAGTTGTCAAGTTCGATCTTCACTGCAACCCCACATTCATCTTCCTTCATCTATGGCGGCCTGCGCTCTACCGCTTCTTCGCCATTCTTTTTTCCGCCTTCCCATCATCCCAGATTTATGCTCCTTTTATTCACTCGGATCGGATCAGAAAAGACCGCGAAAACCAAAAAAGAATAGGGGTTTAATTTGGACTGTAGCCGCTGCCATTGCCACAAATTCCGCGGCTGATTATGATAATCCCACAAGGCTGGTTACATTCCTCGGTAAAGGAGGCTCCGGAAAAACAACTGCAGCCATTTTTGCGGCTCAGGTATTAATGCAACCATATACTACGTCAATGTGTTCATTTTCTGTTTATTTCTTTAGTATTTAAGTTTCTGGATAAAGTGGATTGCGAGTATTGTCTGTTCAATTGAATTTTGCATCAATCTCTTATGTGTGTATCAGTTCATTTTTTTTCTTAGTTATATTGTTTTTGCTTTGAATGCTAAAAAAAAATTGATTTCTCTGCTTTGCCCTAGTTAGGTGGTTCACTCTTTTCTTGTTTTAATCCGTTCCTTGTGTATTGATCTCCGTGGTGCTTGCATTGTCTATGCCCAGCATTACGCAATGTCGGGCCTAAAGACGTGTCTGTTGATACATTCTCAAGATCCTACAGCTGAATGTCTTCTTGACTGCAAGATTGGGTCTTCGCCTACAAAATGCAATGACAATCTATCTGCAGTTAGGCTTGAAACAACAAAGGTGTGTGCTTTGCCCTGTATCACTGTCAGATTATGTAAGTCCTTCCTGAGTGCAGATAAATCAATGGTGAGGTAACTAGGTGAGATTGTTTTTAAATTTTAATGAGTGCAGATGATCCTGGATCCCCTTAAGCGGGTTAAGCAAGCTGATGCACGTCTGAACCTAACACAAGGTGTTCTTGAAGGGGTAGGTACGTAATGAACTTCTGGAATAGTCTGCATATCGCACAATGCAAATTATTGCCATCTCAAGGATACATTGGTGTCTCTGTTTTGTGATGTTGTAGATTGTGGGTGAGGAGCTTGGTGTTCTCCCTGGAATGGATTCAATGTTCTCTGCTTTGGAACTTGAACGGTTAATTGGATTCTTAGGTATTATGGCTGTTAGGAACAGTGAAAAGGAACAATTTGATGTTGTTGTATATGATGGCATAAGTACTGAGGAAACAATTCGATTGATTGGTGCCACAAGTAAAGCAAGGTTAGTGAACTGAGGAAGCTCTTTGTTCTGTCCCCGCATCCAAAACCTTCATACGCTTATTTCATTTGTTGTTTGTTCCTTGCAAAGACTATACTTGAAATATCTGAGGATTCTAGCTGAAAAGACTGATTTCGGGAGGGTAGCAGGTCCCTCTCTCTTGAGACTAGCAGATGAAGCTCTGAGTCTAAGTGGAAAGGGTGTCGATCTAAATGGAAAGCTGAGTTCTGAAATATGGGATTATCTCGAACAAAGAATAGAGGTGAATTAATTATTATCTAGTCTTAGTTTTTCAGAGCAATTTGCAATTCCCTAATTGTACTAATTTCCATAATACTACATGTTTCTGCAGAAAGCATCTTCAGTCTTTTTAGAACCTCGTAAGTTTGGCTGCTATCTTGTGATGGACCCAACCAATTCTTTGTCTGTAAAATCTGCATTGCGCCACTGGGGTTGTGTCATTCAAGCTGGAGCACAAATATCCGGAGCATTTGGTATAGCTCCACAAAATTCTCCTACAACAGGAGTTGAAACGGTGAAGAATCACTTTTCACCCTTACCTACCGCTTTTCTTCCACATCTCAGAATGAGTGATCAGTTGCATTGGGATGAGATCATGTCAAGCAGTCAAACTGTAGACGCCCGGGATCTACTTTTGGAAACTGCCAACAAGAGCTTCTTGCCTTCAGTGCAATTTGATCCGGCAAATAAAACTGTGAAGCTTTTCATGCCAGGTTTTGACAAGTCAGAAATCAAACTGTATCAAGTAAGTTTTAAAATTAGCTTTATACTAAAGCAGTGCATGTTGGTGTTTGGAGTCTTGACCAATGATATAGGAAAAGATAAAAACATAATTCACTGGTACTTGGTTGAGAATAAACAATAGAATGAAGTTAAGAGAGTCGTGTAAAAATAGTTGTAATACTCATGAAGAATGAAAAGAAACCAAAGCATGGGACTTTGGACTTTTGTGATCAAATTATTAGTCCAATAAGTTACATTTTGATATGAAGAGTATTCTTTTGTGATCAAGTTATTCTTGAATGAGGTTATTCTAAAAAGGGTCTTATTATGCATATAGGAATTTAGCAGCAGCATATATGAATATGAATCCTCGCAGAATATAACTCAAATAGACTTGCCTTTCATTTTTAAACGATTCGGTTATTTCCATGTGCTGTTGGATTAGATAATCACAAAGCAATGCTTCTTCTGTTAAATTTCAAACTTTGCAGTTCAGAGGTAGATCAGAGTTACTGGTGGAAGCAGGCGATCAAAGGCGAGTCATACGTCTGCCTTCACAAATTCAGGGAAAAGTTGGAGGTGCCAAATTTGTAGATACAAGTCTCGTGATCACAATGAAATAAATGGCACACTTCAAATTTGCCTGTCCGAGCCTTGTAAACGCTGAATATTGATGTCCTCCTGGCAAAGCATTTATTTATTCTCTGTGTGGTTGGATGTTGGAACTTCCCCTCCCCCTCATCATTTTTTCGTACTGGAAACTATTCAGCGAAGAGATATTGAGGTGTGTATTTTTCGTATAAAGTTACTTTTAAAATATAATAAAGCATAAATATATGTCAAAAAATTTCATTTTTTTTTGTTTGCTGAACAGCCTATCAAAAATTTTCATTTGTTTCAGTAAACTTCAAATTATTATTATTAAAGAAAGATACAGTATGTTTTAAGCAAAAGCTAAATGCAGTTAAAAGAAAAAAAGAGTTAATCAAACACTAGCTAAAAAATAAGAGGTGATAAATTGTGTCTTTCATGTTGGAATTAAATCTAGATTAGCCCGTGGGTGCAAAGGTGAAGTTTTCTAAAATATAAATCTGGCCATTGTATTTAATTCGAATACTTTATAAAATAAAGAAATAAAGAAGCTTTAATTTCCACTTTATAAAATACCGATCAAATTTCCGTCCACAAATCAGTTGATCGCTGACCGAGCGTAAAGCATAAACTATTTCAGAAAAACATTAAACAACAGACCCATCTTCTTTAGTAAAACCAAAGGTAAGACAAATTAAAAAAAATTAAAAAATAATAATAATAATAATAATGAACATAATTAATTAAATAAGTTTTCTTAAAATTATGTTCACCAAAAAAAAAAAAATCTTAAAATTATTAAATTACCCATCATGAACCCAATTCAAAATTAAATCAATGATTGAGAACTTTGGCAGTAAATCATAGTACCAAATAATATCTTGACTGTAACTTCTCCCCTAATTGATTATTTGGTCACACCAGAGATCTGACCTTTTGCTTTAAGCTATTACCCTAGTGTAGGGCTCAACCCCATTTTCATTCTTCATTCTTCCATTTCCGTTTTTACTTTTTTTTTCTAAAAAAAAAAAAAAAAAAAAAAAAAAAAAAAAAAAAAAAAAAAACCTTCCCTTCCTGAGCTAATCAAATATGAGTTCTGCTTATTCCACATATTAAAAGCCCTATCATATCAACAGGACCGGCAAGTAGAAATTCTATCATTAAAAATCATAAAAATAAAAATAAAAAAGGGCTCACTCATATAGTCATAGCCAGTATAGGGGAATTCCTGGGAATCTTAATACAATCTCAGGCAACCAAAATTAGAAAACATATTCAAACTGCGGATAAAACTGAATACTCTTACTGCCACATCCTAATCCTCTTGATGTAACTACCCACATAAATTACATATAACTTACATTACAAGTACCTCATAAATCAACCATGTCCCAAGGGGAAAAAACCATCAGCTGTTACTCAAGATAGTAGTCCTGGTGATCTACCAATCATGATTGTACCCACCTCGACCACGACCCCTACCTCCATAGCCATATCCACCACCATAATAGCCTCTTCCACGGTAAGTTCCATAGAACCGGCCACCTCCACGACCCCCTTGATAACCACCCCGATACCTTGAAACTTCTCCAAATGTCTGCATTGATGAAAATATGATAAGACACCACTTAAAGATGATCAACGTAATTAAACAAGACCTAGGTGTTGTTCTTTTTGAATAAGTGATAAGCTATTGATGCGTATTTCAGTATTGATTGATAATGGTTGTGTTGAATGACGATTACTGAATCAATACTATTATATAGTTATAATATTATAATAAATATTTAGATACATAAATAAACATTATTACTCCCTCCGTTTCATCCAAATGTCTCACTTCTTTTGCACACATTATTCAATGCAATATTTCAACGGCTATTATATCAAATTCTATACAATTAAAAATTTATATAAAATGTACTATATTCTAAAACTACACAATTTTACAAATCTAACAAGACTAAACTCGACTATATTTTTTCCTTATATAATTGTGATAGTCAAAGTTGATCAATGACTAGTAACAAAAGTCAAAATGGAACACTTGGGACGCAACGGAGGGAGTACTAATTACTTATTTAAAAGAAACACTTATTGGGTCATTTCACTTATTGAACAAGCAGAATGGCCCAATAAGTACTTATTGCGTAAAAAAGAACGACGCCTTACCTCCGTATCTAACTTCATTTGCTCAGAATATCTGCCCCTTCTATAGTTGGGGTGGTTGTCCAGGGCGTTGCAAGAAATGGAATCAAAAAAGTCGTCCTTATTGTAAACAGACTGAAAAGGGAGAAAAGTGAGACACATCAATGTGAAAAATGGCGGACAAAATCTCAGTAATCAGTACCTTGCCCCCAGAATTTGGCAATTCAACATCAGGTTCATTCTGTGCATAATCTGCATCATTGGCATCTTGTGGTTTATTGCTTTTTCCAAGATGACCCCATACTTCATCTTTTTTAAACTTCTCGTTCATTGCTGTAAAATCAAACTCTTCAGTGAAATTTGTAACAGGGCGTGAAACCTGTAGGCATGAGAGAGGCAAATTATAAATATAGTTTCTCAAGGACAACCAAATGTGCCAGACACACAAGAGATTGAAGTAGGTTCGAATCTAAAATATAAATAAATAAAATCTATGTTTTAAAAGAAATAAGCATCTAAACTCGAGGGTGGAATTACGATGCCGATAATTCATGAAGCAAATATTAGTAGTAAATAGAAGCAAGTTCTTACACCAGATCCTCGATGACCCTGTCCTCTATAATTGTTGCCCGTATAAAAAGAATCTGCACTACGCTGAAAGGACAAGAAAATACAGCATTAGCTCAAAATGCACAATATAAGTCCAACTCCCAATCACATTTACAGGAGTTCACTTCAGTAAACAATGTGAATAAAAGCAATGTTAATGGATGACCACTTTTCAATGGGAAGGTATAAAAGATCTGTTGTATGTGAGATTGCAGTAACAAACCAGAGAAGGTATTCTAGAGACGTCAAAACTGATGCATTGCAACATTCCCAATCCCATACCTCACCCACCGCTTTGACTCCCTGAAGTTTCCTTTTATATCCATCAAGTAATAAAATCCTAGGTATAGTTATATGCAATTTCATCAAGTATAACCAATTATTCCTACATCTTGCCTTAGAGCCTCTGGAATTTCAAAATTATAAATAAATTCAGAAGAGGCAGTGCAACAAGTTTCCTGACAAAGGTTTTCTTAAAATTAGCAATGCATAAAAATTTGTAGCTGCATTGCCACAAGTGCACATTGTGCCCCGTTTTTAAATTGTTCGCAATACACCTCTTTGTAACATTGATGCCGCTAAGAATCTCCTAAATACTATCATGTGGCCAAAATTATTGCTGAGGCAATGGGAAATACCTAACATAGTGACACTCAACCAGAGGTTAAATTTGAATGCTAATAAAAGAACAAGGCAAATGCATTTCTAGGCATCCAATAAAGAAAGAAAAACCTGAATTTGAGAGTTCGATGGTAAAGGCAATATTGGTGGTTGAGCTTCTTTTACTTCTGGAATTGAAGTTTCAGATGGTGCTTCCAATGATGCTTGTCCTACCTCCACACTGTTTTGTGCAGTTTGAAAACTTTGGGGACCAGGAACAGTAACTTGTCCAGGATTCAGAAGTTGTCCAGGCGTTATGAGCGAAGGAGTCAGCGTATCTGTAAGAGTTGAACCAGATGCCCCAGCAGCTAATATTCCAGGATGAGATATAGTCTGCTGCGGCAAGACAGTTGGACCCATTATTGCATTAGGCGTGCTAGAAACAGAAGGTAGTCTGGCATTATCAGAAAGTGAAGGAGGAAGATGTGATAAAGATGGAAAGCTAGAGCTTGGAGCTGAAGTAGAGATGGCTGCAGGAGGAGCTTTGTTTGACAGTGGATTAATCATTGTTTCTGATGTGAATGACGCAAGTTGCTGAGAAGGTACATTTGAGGCCAAACTTGAAGCAGGTGGATACGAACCTAAACCAGAATTTGTGACCTTGGGAGCTAAGCTAGAGTGGTCTGGCACATTGGAAGTGGGCATACTGGACCCTGCCACTGGCAAAGTGGAATTGAAACCAGAAAATTGCATGTGTTGCATTGAAGGAGGAACAGACAAACCAGGAGATGGTTGATAAAATGACTGTTGTGCTGGCTGGGGAAGACCATTAGTTGAACCGTAATACCCATGCCAATACGCCGGCATGCCTAAGCCACTTCCACTTGCATTTGGAGGAGAGGGATCCTTTGTGTTCAAAGTGCTACCAGGTTGATAGAAAGGCTGAGCACTTTGGAAGGCTGTCCCTGACAGCCCTACAGATGCTGAAGGCAAACTTGACGTCGGGATAGTTGGATGAGGATGATTAGACTGCACCAAATCTTTGAAGGTTTAACATCAAATTTCTCCATCAATTATATTCATATATATATATATATATTTACGCTTTCCTTGCCTGAATAATTGCAGGGTCATTGTCAATAGTTGGTGCAGTTTGGACTGGAGGAGAAGCTTTGACTTGTAAATCCTGTGTGAAAAACATATAGTTGAACTTTAAGCCATCTGGCAAGGAGTAAAAATGCTAGTAATGCAGTAACCAGAGAACAAAATTATCACCCTAAGCTACCGTTGACTCATCCAAAATCACACAAGCACAATCAAATCTAAGTAAACTGCTATCGTATACGCTCAAACTTGAATTAGTAAACCAGTAATAAGAAAACTAGTAAAAACCACTTACCATAAAAAGCAAAAATATCACTACGTAGACTTGCAAATGTTCAAAATGGACAAGACAAGCTTGCAAAGTCAAATCAGTACCTTGACATCACTCCCTCTGAAAAGAATGTATTCATAAATTTTATCACTGGGGGGGACTTGTGGGCCATCCTTTTTCCGCCCTTCTGTACCAAATGAACGCACTGCAACAAGGCATTTTGAGCACCAAATTAGCGTATTATAGTTAGTGTGCATCAAAAAGGAGAGTTGTAAAATGAGATTAGTTCTTCACAAAAAAGAGCAGGCATTTGAGTAAAGCAATAGCGTGAACTTGCATAATGAACTTCAGAACTTCAACAATAGATTTTCTGCAAGCAAAATGTTACATGCATTGAACCAACCTCAAACTATTCCAATCTCTAGCAACGGGAAAAATCAAGATGAATAGGCAAAATCGTTGTTCAAGTACGCTTAACCCAAGTACCCAACACGGAGCCACAGATCATACCACCAGATATGGAACCATAAAGTATTCATATTTGAGAATTTATCGATCTATATACCCTATCATACAGAAGAATTTGCTTAAAAGCCAAAGCAGCAAAACCCTTTTCTAAACATAAAGCTAAACCAAGAATAATTAGCTTCAAACAACATTCAAAAACGTGTCATTGCATGACCTAAAATCAACCAACAAAAATGCCCAAAAAAGTACACATCTCAGCTGCCCTAAAGAAAGAATCACGAGCACATCTTAAATGAGTTATAACCCTAACCCCTATAGTTCCCTTTCCCTTAATCATACTCACCGTTTCGCAGGCCGATGCTGGACTCTTCAGTGCTGATGTTGTAGAGGACGCCTTCGTACCGAATCTCACTCTTCGAAGTCAAGCTTATCAGGCTGCCGATATATGAGTCCGCCGATGATCCTCCGCCGCCAGATCTACTGCTCGTCGCCGCGGTTGCATCCGCCGCCGCCATACTTCTCTAGACCAAACTAGTTTCACACAGTTTATCAAACTACGAGCACGTTTTCTAACAAAAGAAATCAAGATGAGCTTGGAAATAGTAAGAATTCAACACAGCAAACTTTCAGGTGGATCGACAAAATTAGTGCAGAATTTGCGCTCCTTGGAGGAATTGATCCGTCAAGACGAGATGACCTAATCTGCGCCAGTCCAATGGCGAATGCGGAAATCAATCTGCTGTGCACCTGCACCGCTGCACCACAACATGGCGTCCAATCCGATGTGTACACGTAGCAAGACCCAGGAGCGTCAAGGCGTCAAGTTTAGGTCCGACTCGTTCGATGGAGTCCACTCGGAAATTTTGGTCATGATTATGACTCTATCTAGCTTAATTGTGAGATCATTTTCCTCGCATTTGAAAAGAAAAAATGAAATATTATGAAATCATCTTTCTCACATTTTATAGTATTTTTTTTAACTTATACTACCTCCGTCTCAGTATAATTGTTACGCACCCTTCCGACACGCATGCCGATGCACATTTTAAACGGTTAATAACTTAAATTTTGTATAACGAAAAGTTATAAAAAGTTGATTGTCTAAAACTAACAAGATCTTATTTGATTATATTTTTTCTTACATAATTATGATAAAAATTTGAATTAAAGTTAAACAGTGAATAATGTTAAAAAGTCAAACGTAACAAACCTCCTCCATTTTTTTAGTGCTATATATCTCACTTTCACATATATCAATGTATATATTAAATCATTAATAATTCAAATTCAATATAAGTAAAAAATTTAAAAGTTTGATATTTGAAAATTATAAGACGAAATGAATCCGATCTCACTTTGCTATATTTTTTCTTATATAACTATAATAAAAATCGAAGTCAAAATGTTACAATGAATAATACCAAAAATAAAAATGTAACACTTAAAAAAAATGGAGGAGAATAATTTAGGGGAGCTTCCGTGCGGTTCATCAAAAAATATTCTAAATATTCGTCAAATTTTTCTTGGGTAAACATTGTCACTCATGTATCGATAAATGTGTGTAGAAGCTCAAGCCAATCAAATTACAAAAGAAGATAAATAAGAGGGATAGGGGTTAGGTTGGGTTATTGATAGTACTAGAAATTAAAATTAATTATGGACTATGGCTTGTGTAGGTGGAGGAGAGTATATTGAAATACTATTAGATTGGAGTGGGTCATGGATGATGGTAGTCTATGCGTCTTTCTGCGTAGGGTTGTAAACGAACTGAATCGAATCGAATACTACAGTATTCGCTTTGATTTGATAAGCTTATCGAATATTATCGAATCGAATCGAATTATTCTATAATGTAATTTAATATTTAATAAAATTAATTTTAATTATTGAACTTAAATCTTTTTTTTGGGTAACACGAACTTAAATCTTTAGTTCAATATATACATCAAATTTTATATTTTAATACTTATTTATCAATATATTTATATTAATTTGTAAATATAGTAATTAAAATTAAAATTTTAAATTATTTTCTAAAGTTAATTTATATATTTATATATAATTTAATATATAATCAAATATCAATCAAATATTAATCGAATATTAAAATTTTAAATAATTTCGAATAAAATCTTGAAACGAATCAAAAATATTTGATTTGTTTACACCGATGTTGTCTCCAGTTGACGAGGAAAGGCCACGGGTTGGTGTCAAATTGTTGAAGCTTATGGTAATCCTAAAGATGGCATAAATTAAAGGAAGGGAAAATTAGAGTCTAGGCCCCCTTTTAATTTGTTTGCATTTATAAAAGACCATTCCTTACAATATTTTAGATAAGGCCCTCTCCAAAATTTTGACTTACCTTTTAAGCCCCACTATTTTCCTAATCCAAATAACAAACTAAACCTAACTAGTTAAATTAAACCAAAAAGAAGAGGAACAACGAGAGAGCAGAAAGCGGCAGAAAGCGAGAGGCGAAGAGTGGAGGAAGAACACGGGAGAAAGAACTTGCAAGAGACTGAGAGTTGATCGAAAAGATTTTGAACCTACTCCCATATTTTCAACCAACTAATTATTTCAAAAACAAATAGAGGATGAAGAATGGGAGAGCAGGAGAAAGGAGAAAGACGAAGAGAGGACGAAGAAGGGAGAAAGAACGACTAAGTGCCCGACAGTTGAAGAAGAGGATTTCGAGCTTACCCTACATTTTGAAGCAACAATGGCACCAAGAAGAAGCCCAAGCAAACCGAAGAGGCCGAACAAGCAATGGGTATGACGTAAATTTAAAAAAAAAATAAAATTGTGGGATTGTTTGTTAGGTTAGATTTTATGTGAGTGGTAAAATTGCAAGTTGATTTGATTTTTGTAGGACTATAATGATTGTGCTTGATTTGGAGAGTTTATAGGAAAGTCATTTGATGTAATTTGAACACAATGTGTTCGATGAAATGTTACCATTGTTTTGTTGGTTTAGAAGCCCCAAATTTGAGTTACATTGTTGTTTTAATTGAATGTGCTTTTATGTTATTTGTGAAATGATCATTTCTATGCAGATAGAATGTGTTAATTGAGATTGGCTTTGAATTTCTTGAAAATCTAACTATACACAACCAATAGAATGTGTTGAAGTTATTTAGAAATATAAGTTCGAATCTGGAATGAAGAGTAAGACTCTGGCCAAGTTAAAGTTGAAGTTAAGACCAGAGTTGGGTGTTTGCCTCTCCAGTGGACTTGCTCCAAATTTGGGCTAGTGTCTTTTGTATTGTGGTCGTTGGCTGTGATGTTTTTTTGCACATTTTTGTTGGATATATTGATGAACATAGTTCTTTTTTTTCTTTCTTTCTTTCTTTTTTTCCCCCTGAAATCTAGAGGCGATTGGATTTACAAAAGAGATTGGAAAATCTGTTGAAAAAATTAATAAAGGTAAAAGGTCCAAAGAATTGAAATCGGACGGTCGTTTGGACGGTCTAAAATCCGTCCTTTTAAGTACAGCATACTCCAGAGACTTCCGGACGGTATGTAAACTGTGTCTGGCAACCGTCCTTGTAAGCGTCCACTATATGTTCCTATTGTATGATCCATGGTAAAATCATGCACTGAACATGGTAAAGAACAAAAGACCAAAGTTGTAATCCATAATGCATGGGTTGGTAAACCATTTGTTAGGTATATGGTAAAGTAAGTTATCTTTCAAGTACATGGTAAGAGTTAGGGTATATTCGTGGTAAACCATATTTGTAGATCATTGTAAACCATATTGGTGGATCTGGTAAAACCCAATTTTGTGTTGGTAAACCTTAAGTAAAAATGTGGTAAATGGCATAATTTTAACGTGTTAATCTCTATACATTGGAAGGGTAGTAACATACACCAAAATACCCATAGTGGGAATGGGACGGTCCTGGGAGCAACTCGGACGGACCGTCCCATAAACGTCTGCAACTCACTGATTCTTTGGCATATACGACTATACATTGAGATATCATTCTTTACCACGTATATGACTACCAATTTACCATGTCGGACTATCATTCTTTACCATATAAAATACACCACATCGAAGTATAATTCAGGACGGTTAGTGGACGCTACCAGGGAACCGTCCAAATAACCGTCATCCACCCCCACAACCTTTCCATTAAATGTTTACCAAACCCATCTTTTATGCGTTACCACAATCGGATAAATCTTTACCATCATTACTTGTGCGCAGTTACCACATTGTTAAAATTTGGTTACCACGTTTTAGCATATACACTTTTACATTATGGTATAATGGAATCAATAAAATCACACGCAACAACCCAAACAAGAACTTACCACGAGAGAATAAAGCTTGGAAAAAAAATATAAAAGCTACGAACGTTGAATATCAACCGAAGAATTTAGTGAAACAGTATTCGAAAATAAAAACTAGTTCGAATTGACGTTCACTATAAATACTAATGAAGTACTTATAATGGTAGTAGTCACCATTGCAATTGTAAGATACGATTAAATGCAGATATTGATAGTTAATTACACATTTGGAACTTTATTATGAGTACTTAGATGATTCTCTTAATGAAGATAATGCGATATGTGAACCTATATGCTTCTTTCAAGTATATACATTCATTTAGATTCATGGTCTTAATACTTTTGGTCAAAATTTTAATGAATTGAGATAATATAACAATACATAACTCATTTAGACATAATAATGACTTCGATTTTGAACCCTAAACCCTCAAATGGATAAACTTACCACGCTGGCATATATGGTTTACCACATCTATACTACATGGCATACTATAAATATTGGATAAGGTTACCAAATCTTGTTGTACTACTTACCACACAATTCTTGAAAACCCTAAACCATACAATCTTAAAAACCGTAAACCCTACAATCTTAGAAACCCTAACCATACAAGCTTAAAAATCCTAAACTCTACAACGGGGTAGTGTACACGAAGCCAGGTTTACCACAATAACATGTCCATCTTACCACATAAAAACCCTACACCCTAAACCCTTAAAAAATCATAAACCGACAATCTTAAAAATCCTAAACCTTAATGGTGTAACAATTACCACACGTAGGATTCCAGCTTTACCACAATAATATGTCCAGCTTACCACATAAATGGTGTAACAATTGCCACATATAGGATTCCAGCTTACCAGAATAATATGTTCATCTTACCACATAAATGGTGAAGAAATGAGAGATTGCGATTGAACGTTGGGGTAGGGTTTTTTGAGTTTTGAGGGGTTTATTTGTATTTTCCATAAAGTAAGGGTATTTAAGTATTTTCCCACATTGATTAAATTAGTTTAATTAAATTGGGTTAATTTTAACTAATACACAAACATAAATGAGGTCCCTATTTATAACATGTTTGGGAAGGGGTCTTTGACCTTTATTTATGTTTGTGGAAGGTCCCTATATGTAAGAAACCCTTAAAGGAACGAGCTGCTTCATGCACAAAAGAGTTATAGAGCCTGTTTGGATTGGCTTTTTTCCAAGTGCTTTTGGCTTTTGCTTCTACCAAAAGCACTTTTGAAGGAAAAAGAGTGTTTGTTTTGGCTTTTTAGAAAAAGCAAAAGCACCTCGAAAAGCTGCAAAAGTGCTTCTGGGAGAAGCAGCCCAGGTGGTGCTTCTCCGAAAAGCAGAAGCCAAAAGCACCTAGTAATGTGTGCAGAGTCATAAATGCCCCTATTAATTTATTTAAATTACACTATAAATATATACTATCATATATAAATAGCATATCCTTTTTGGTAATTTACACATTTCAAAAGCACTTTTCACTTTTATACATCCAAACACACTATTGAAAAAAAGCTGTTTTTTAAACATTCCATCCAAACACAAAAGTTAGCTGCTTCTGCTTTTGGCTTTCACTTCTGCTTCTGCTTTTGGCTTCTGCTTTTTTTAAAAGTCAATCCAAACGGGCCCATAGGCTGCTGGCTATCCGTTCTTATCTGATTTTTGGGCCTTCTTCTTTTTATCATATGTAATGGGCCTATAATGGGCCTAGCCCTCTTTGATTTGTTCTTGGTTTTACTTCTTTTGGCCCATTGTATTTGTATTTAAGTCTCCTTTTCGTATTGGTGAACGTTGTACTCATTCATATTTCATCAGATCAATTCAAAAACGGTTATTTACTTTTGGTTTTCTCTCGATTGTTCCTGAATTCTACACAAATCAATCCCAAACCCTAATCCCCAAATTTCCCAAATCACATCTTCCTCTCGCAGACGTGCATTCCGACCGGAATCTGGGTTACCTGACGATGACAGAAACTGAGGTTAAGCTGCCGCGGCCGACCCGGGTAAATAACAAAACGCCTGCGTCAATCCAAATCACAGCCGAACAGATTCTAAGAGAAGCGCGAGAGTTCCAAGAAGCCGAAATCCGCCCTCCCAAGCAGAAAATAACTGCCCCAACAGAGCTAGGGGAATATCGCCTCCGCAAGCGAAAAGAATTTGAGAATTTGATGTGGAATAATAAAACCGTTTCGGTCAAGTACGCAAAGTGGGAAGAATCTCAAAAGGACTTTGCTCGAGCGAGGTCGGTCTGGGAACGCGCGCTCGAGGTGGATTACAGGGATCACGCACTATGGTTGAAGTATGCTGATTTTGAGATGAAGAACAAGTTCATAAATCACGCCAGGAATGTGTGGGATAGGGCAACGCAATTGTTGCCTAGAGTAGACCAGTTATGGTACAAGTACATTCATATGGAGGAGATGTTGGGGAACGTGGCTGTTGCAAGGCAAATCTTTGAGCGTTGGATGAAGTGGATGCCCGATCAGCAAGGCTGGCTCTCATATATCAAATTTGAACTGAGGTACAATGAGATCGAAAGAGCAAGAGCAATTTTTGAACGGTTTGTGGATTGCCATCCGAAAGTTACTGCGTGGATTAGGTTTGCTGAATATGAGATGAAGAACGGAGAGATAGCACGGGCTAGGAATTGCTATGAGAGAGCTACAGATAAGTTGGGTGATGATGAGGAAGCGGAGGATCTCTTTGTGGCTTTTGCCGAGTTTGAGGAGAAGTGCAAGGAAACGGAGAGGGCAAGATGTATATACAAGTATGCGTTGGATCATATTCCCAAAGGGAGGGCAGAGGAACTTCACAAGAAATTTGTTGCATTCGAGAAGCAGTATGGTGATAGGGAATAAGGAAAGGGCCGAGAAAGTGTACGAGTGGGCTATTGTAAACATCCCTCCTGCTTTAATGGTAGCGGTACATCTACTTGTGGTAAGCCACTAAGCCCTACATTCGACCTTTAATGAGTATTGGGTTATCTGAAGGCTTAGTATTGGATGTTATTTCTTTGCTATGTATTTGTATAGTATTAATTACTAGAACTTATTTTTGAGGATTAATTATGTTTTATATGAGGAGCTTGATGCTCAGGATGTGGAGCGAACAAGGGATATATATATACAAGTAAGATAGAATTGCCCTATTTCGAATTTTGGATCATTAACCATCTTGAATGTTTATTCTTTGATAACAAAAGAAATGGTAGTGAATTCGAACAGATGCTTGCGTTGGAATATGTTTGTGGTCTTTTCTTTCTGAATCAATGATTGTGTGTAACATGTTGGGTTCATTAAATTTCTGGTTGCTTTTATTTTTCCACGGAGATTTTGGTATGCACAAGAGCTTGGCTTAGGATTTGTCAATGTTTGTTTAACTACAGTGGATGTTTTGTGGAAGGCATTGCTGATTTTATCTGCAATTATTGAATCAGGAATAGGAATTTTGATGAGGCCATTGCTTATGGGCTTATGGTGTTGGCTTTGGTCCTCACATATCTAGTCGACACCTTTGATGCTCCGGTGAAGTCATGACTTTGATCATGCAATGTTCCTTACTGGGTTTTCCTCGATTTGAGACTAAACATGAATGCTTTGCTGCATAGAAATGGCTGACATATAATGACTGCATGCAAATACGTCTAACATGGAATGGTTTGCTCTTTTAATCTATTATAAATCTTTTGGAAATATGTCAGAGGGTTGATTCTGATAATTTTATAATACTAGAACTAGAATGCAAATAAGTTGAACAAACTGTTTGCTTTTGATCTAAGGATTTGAAAAAGGAGGTAGTAAAAGGGGTCACTTACCGATACACATGCCACCTAGTGTATTTTAACTGTGGGTATAATGTACAGTATTAATCTTACATCTAGTTGCATACATTTACCATGAAGATGCATTTGCACCGCAGCAATGCCCCGACAACAATTTACTATTTCTTCACTTTTATTCGAAACTACAGTACCTTTTATAGACATAACTTAGCTCTAGGAACATGTACAGTAATGAATATTTTTAAACTTTTTAAGATTGTTTAAAATTGATATTGAATACTTATAAAATTTAAAAGTGAATCTATTAAAAAATAGTATTAATAAGGATTCTAGTGTGTTAATTGGCTCTAGCTCTTATCGTATTAAGGATTCTGGTGTGTTAATGTCATCTACAAGTGATAGCTAACCTTTTGTTGTGCATGATCGGTCAAAACTTAAATAAACCCTATATTCACAATCGTTCAACCACAGCATGAAATCATTAATGTGATGAACTGTGTTTGTTGTTGCTGCCAATATTGCTCTTGATCGTACTACTCTTATTCAATGAAAAAAAAAAACAAAGTAATAATAATATTAATTTAGTTTTTAACTGTGTAAATGAAGTACTATTAATAAATTGATGGCGGAATTAATGTGGGGCATTGTCTGTCGGTAAATGTAGGGGTGAAAGCGGTACGGTAAATATCCGATCGATCCGATGCCGTATCCGATTATATTCGAATCCGAATTCGTTTTCGACTATCCGGCTGGATATTTCAATATTCGTATCCGAATCCGAATCCGTATTTTAATATCCGCATTCGTATTCGTATCCGAAAATACTTAACCGTATCCGAGAATATCCGACCGTGTCCGAAAATTGATAGGATATTATTCGGATTTTAAATATGGATATCCGAATATATTAATATATTATTATTTAATAATTAAAAAAATATTAATAATTATAAAAAATATCAAATTTTCAAAAAATATTATAAAAAACTTATCCGATAATCTGTATCCGATTGAATCCGTATCCGTCATATATCCGTCATGTATCCGTACCATATCCGTAATCCGAAATATCCGAAACCGTATTCGTATCCGGCCCATCCGTATTCGATACCGAATTCGACAAAAAAATATGGATAATATCCGTATCCGACACTATCCGACCGTATCCGTACCGTTTTCATCCCTAGGTAAATGCGATCTGTTTTGAAGACGACAAACACAAAATCTCACTTCACCTCTTGCCGCTTGACTTTTTGAACTCCATTTTTTTGTTTTTATATTTAAAAATTTGACCATAACAGTTTCTGAATGCATTCTTCTTCCAACCATTTTTTCTCTCTCTTTCTTTTCTTTCCAAATGGGACAGTTCCCCAAATTTACACTTCTAAAAACAAAATTCCTTATTGACTTACTTTAAATAATACACTGTGTACATCGATAATTCAATAATTTGATAAATAGAACTTCAGTGACTATTTTTATTTGAAATTGAAATTAACTAATTAAATTAGTATCAGCTTCAATTTTACAATTGAGATTTAAACTTTTATTGGATAATTTTGGCGTTATATGATATTGAACGATACCACAGCACAAAACGGGTCCTAGGCGGCACCACTGCACATGCAAATATGCAGTGGAAGGGATAGTCTATAGGAGTTAGTATATAAACTTATATTTAGGGGTGAAAGTGGGACGGATAATATCCGCCCGATCCGATGCCGTATTCGATTATATTCGAATTCGTATCCGAATTTTACTATCCGTCGGATATTTGTCGGATACGGATACGGATACGGATATTAAAAACCGGATACGGAACCGGATATGGGATTGGAAATATCCGCCTGTTGGGGCCATATGAAATAATGGGCCGCGAAGAGCTATTGGGCCATAAGGTGTGGGCCAGAAGAGAGAGAGAGTTCGAAAGAAAGATGGGCTCAGGATCAGTAGGGCCGAAAGTCCATAGTAAACTGAAGGAAGGGAACCGAGATTGAAAGAGATTTCGGCCGAAATGGGAAGAAACAGCCGAAACTAAGACAACCGAAATGAAGAAAGAAAGAATTCGGCTCAGAAGGATTGGCCGGAGAGTGGTTACTCCAGCTCCGGCTATAAATAGGGGTCGACACACACAAAATAGGAGAGATCAATCCAACCCCCAAATTCCTTTTATCAAATTTAATTCCTTGTTATCTTTACTGCTTTCTTTACAGCTTTCCTTTACAGCTTTCCTTAGAATCTAGCCTAGTTTGTAGCGGTTACCATTTCCAAATCCACCGTTGCTCCTTAGGAGCTGGTAGTTTGGTTCCCTGTTTTTGGTGAATTCCGCCGTTGTTTCTTAACAACAGGCAGATTCTCCGTTATATCTTGTTATTTTTTATCAATTCAAAGAGGATTTAGTCAATTGTGGGCGCATTATTGTTAATCCGGACCCGTAATCGGTTTGATCCTTTTCCGATAGCCTCCCTTGAGGAGAAAAAGGTCCTTGGCTACACCCGAGCCAAACAGTGGCACGCCCAGTGGGACTCAGAATGGCATTCGAACAAGCAACTCCAGCAGCAAACACGGCGGCGAGGACTGATTTGCCGCCGATTCAGGAAGAACGTGCACCAGAAGCCGGAGAATTCCCCCCAGGGTTCCCCGGACCATCACACTTCCATAATCAGGAGTTTTCAAACGATGATTTAACCCGGCGATTCCGAGATCAGGTTCAATTTATGGTGGAAGCGGCGGTTACCAATTCGGTTCGCCAAATCGAAGGGAATATTCTGGCAGTGATGCCAGCAATGTTCAAAGCTGAAATAGCGAGGAATATGTATCCGATGGGAACGCAGCAAGCTCCAGTGGCGCAAAATCCACCACCTGCGATGCAAAATCCTCTCAATTTTCAACAGCAGGCCTTTCGGCCGCCAGGAGGGCACGGAGCTCGGCCTTTTGTTCCTCCGCAGCAGAGGTACGATCAACAACAGAATCAACCGCCTCAACCAGCTGTTCAACCGCCTGCTCCGGTGGTTCAGCAACAATACGCACCACTTCAGCAGAATCCACCACAACTGGTTGACAGAGAGCTCATTGCTGAGATTATTCGTACACAGTTTGGAAATCTCATCGGCCAGGAGAATAGGCCGATGTATCGGAAACCTTATCCAGATTACATTGAGGAGCAGTATCCACTGCCTAGAGGGGTGAAGGTTCCAGATTTTAACACTTTTTCTGGAGAAGTCGGCCGTTCTACAATTGAGCATATTGGCCGATTTACAGCTCAATGTACCAGAATCGCGCAAAATGATTTTCACAAGCTGATATTGTTCAGCTTGTCGTTGACTGGCCCAGCATTTGAGTGGTACATTAATTTGCCAGCGGGATCGGTCAACACTTGGGCCGAAATGGAGCGGTTATTCCATGACCGATTCTATAATACCAGTCCTGAAGTTTCGGTAGTTGATCTGACGTCAACCAAGCAGAAGGCGTCTGAATCGGTTACTGAGTTCATTGAAAGGTTTTATGCAGTCAAGGCTCAGATGAAAATAATGCTACCTGAGCATGAATATATTCAAATCCTGAAGCAGAATTTGAAGTTTGCTATCAAGGATAGAATGATGGTAACAAGACCAAGGACTGTAGCCGAATTAACGGCTGAAGCTATAAGGATGGAGACTTATTTGGCAGAACAAGCGGCTTTCAAATCAAGCCGAAGTCAAAGTGGAAGATCACAACCTATCCAGTCAGCTGCCTCATTTGCTGAATCTCTAGATAGATGTGAAGTCCAAGAGGAGTACAACACGGACGACGTTCCCGCATTAGCCGAAGTTGCAAGGGCAGAATTAATCATAAAAAAGCCTATGACTTGTCCAGCACTTCGGCCAGCTAGAGACAAGGAGAAAGAAGGAGGAGATGAATCTCAAAGGTTTTACTCTTTCGACTTGTCACAAATGGATGAAATATTTGATTATTGCCAGAAGAACGGATTGCTAGAGTTTAAAGGAAACCATCCACGCCTACCAAGGATCAGTTGGAAGCCGGATGGTGCAGATTCCATGGATCAGCTACTCATTCTACGGCGATTTGTGGACATTTTAGGAAGCTGATTCAGAAGCATGTCGATGATAGGAAGCTGAAGTTCCCAGATAGGCTTATGGCGATTGATAAGAATCCGTTCCCTGTTGCCAATATGGTGATGGTGCAGCCCGACCAGAATAGATCTGTGCATGATCGATTGGGGGATCAAACATCATCTAGCAAGAGTTCTGTGCACGATCGGCTTGGGGATCGGCCATCGGCTCAGAAGTCGGGAGTATGGAGAAGATTAGGATCTCTGAAGGGAAAAGAGAAAGTTACAGATGTTTTTGACCGATTGGGGAATTATGAGGTAAAAGAGTGGGTCAAGCAATCGGAGAGACATCAGGAGATCGAGATCGGAGATAAGAGCGAGAGGCCAACGTTGAAAATCATAACTAATGGATGGGACTCAGAGATGAAGTTAACAGCCGACAAGCAGAATGGAAAGACTGTGATTCAGATCACAGTCCCTGAAGAAGCGGTTAGTCCCGAAATGAAGAAGCTCAGAAGGCCACCAGCAAATACTCAGGTAGGCCGATGGGTCCAAAACTCTCCAGAGAGAAGGCATTTCGGCCAACGCCGGTCTGACCATTCAGCTTGGAGGGCAGAGGAGAGAAAAGTCCCGAAAGGAAAGGGATCATATCGTACTTTCAAACGAAGAATGCAACGGCTTAAAGCAGCTGCTGTTTCTGAGCAGGAGGAGTATGATATGATGCATATGGAAGAGGACTTCCCTGATGATTGTTCGTTCTCGGAAGGAAGAATACTCAATAGAGTATTTTCGGCTCGTTTGAAGTCCGAATCGAAAGAAGAGAGGAAGCCGAAAGAAGGACAGGATCGGCTAAAGAACAAAACTAAATTTCGGCCGAAAGTAATACAGCCGAAAATTGAAAGTGAGCAGCCGAAATCGAAAGAAGAATTGAAGCCTAGACCAGTCCGAACCAGGGAATGGAAACCAAAGACAACTATCATTCCGAATAGTGATTCACTCCCTATCGGGCAGTTTAAATTCGACTTTGGATCTAGCGCGAATATGGTGACGGTAGCCACCGAAGAAAAGGAAGAGTATTGGTCGGATTCTGAACCAGCTGTGGTTTTCTGTCACAAAGAAGGGGAATACTATGGTGATGAAGAACCTATAGTGGATTTTTGTTTCGATAAACTTGAGGTATTTCGGCCGGAAGCCGAAATAGAGAAATCATTTGAGGAAGGATATAAAGCATTTGTTCCAGAAGCTCAACCAGGTACGATTTTGCCTCCAACAGCGAAAATGTCTCAGCATGTGAGGCCTTTATACGTTAAGGGTTGGGTCAATGGGAGACCTCTCAGAAGAATGTTTATTGACGGTGGAGCCACTGTTAATATCATGCCGTTATCCACATTGACGAAGATAGGCCGTTCGAAGGAAGATTTACTCCCTACTAGAATGAAGGTAATGAGCTTTGTGGGAGCTCAAACTGCGGCTGAAGGATGTATTTTGGTGGATGTGACGGTCGGAACGATATCAATTCCGACCATGTTCTTTGTGGTAGATGCAGAAGTCCCGTATGCGGCCCTACTAGGCCGATGCTGGATTCATACATCCCGATGTTTGCCATCAACGCTTCACCAGAAAGTATGGTTCTGGAAAAAAGATGGCACAGTGGAAGAAGTAGATGGTGATCAACCTCCGTTCCCAGTCAGCTCAGCCGGCCGAATTGACGCGGTGTTATACGAAGAACCCATACAACCATTCCTAGCGGTGGTAGGGGATCGGTACCCGCAGGTGGTCGAGTGTGATTGGACAGATTTGGGGTTTGAGATCAGATATCAGGCCGATGAACGGCCAGATGAAAAGAGAGTAAATGATGGATGCACAACCGAATCAAGCGATCGAGTTTGAATCGGCCGAACTCGGAGTTTCAGACGACAAAGCAGAATGGAGCGACTTAATAGACGCAATTCCAAAGCGAACGCCGGATTTCAAAGCTCAAGACCCCTTGAAAATGGTCAATGTTGGTACAGACGAACACCCGAGGGAGATCCCGTTGAGTGCAAATCTAGATCAGCAGATGACAAGCCGATTCAAGGAGGTCCTAGTCGAATTCAAGGATTGCTTTGCATGGGACTATACAGAGATGCCAGGATTGGAGCGATCGATTGTAGAGCACAGACTGCCTATTAAAGAAGGATTCAGGCCGTATAAACAGCCGGCCAGGAGGGCAGCGCCCGAATTAGTCCCAAAAATAAAAGAAGAAATAGAGAAATTGTTAGCGGCCGGGTTTGTTAGGCCAGCTAAATATGTAGAATGGCTATCAAATATTGTTCCTGTAATAAAGAAGAATGGAAAGTTGAGAGTTTGTATTGATTTCAGGAATCTTAATATAGCCACTCCAAAAGATGAGTATATGATGCCTATTGTTGACTTGTTGATTCATTCGGCCGCAAAACAGGGAATGTTATCCTTCATGGATGGATATTCAGGATACAACCAAATTTTTATGGCCGAAGAAGATATTCACAAGACTGCATTTCGGTGCCCTGGTGCCATAGGGATATACGAATGGGTGGTGATGCCGTTCGGACTGAAGAATGCAGGAGCTACATACCAAAGAGCCATGAACTATGTTTTCCATGACCTCATAGGGGATTGTGTTGAAGTGTATATCGACGACGTCATGGTCAGATCCAAAGATATCGAAAGCCACTTGAACGATTTGCGGAAGGTGTTCATAAGGATGAGGCTGCATGGAGTCAAGATGAATCCAGCCAAGTGTGCTTTCGGAGTACAGGCAGGAAATTTTCTCGGGTTCCTGGTACATAACAAAGGAATAGAAGTTGATGCGAACAAGACCAGGGCTATCCAAGAAGCCAAACCTCCACATGATAAGAAGAGTCTACAGAAGTTTCTTGGAAAGATCGGTTTCCTGAGACGATTCTTAGCAAATGCGGCTGGAAAGTCGAAACCACTAACCGATTTATTGAGGTTGAAGAAGGAAGAGGAGTTCAAATGGGGAATCGACCAACAAAAAGCCTTTGAACAGTTGAAGCAGGATTTGATGAATCCACCTGTGTTGGTTCCTTCGATTTTAGGACGGCCATTGAAGTTGTATATAGCAGCGGCCGAAGGATCTATTGGAGCATTACTGGCACAAGAAGATGATGAAGGAAGGGATCGGGCGATTTACTATCTTAGCCGAATCCTAAGGGACGCCGAAGTAAGGTACTCGCCGATTCATAAATTATGTTTAAGTCTTTATCATGCATGCCAGAAATTAGAATATTATATTCAACCGAGGCAAGTGATAGTGGTGGCTTCGGTTGACATAGTTAAGATTATGATGAATGATCCAGTCAGTAGCCGAAGAATGGCCAAATGGGCCATGAAATTAAATGCATATGATTTGAGATATCAACCTTTGAGGGCTATGAAAGGACAGATTGTAGCCGATTTTCTGGCTGATCATGTGACATATCCGATAATCGATGACATCGACCATCAAGATCAGCCGAAAGAAGTCGATGAGATAGGAATTGTATACTTGCAACCATGGGTGATGACGTTTGATGGTTCTAAAGCCGCTTCAGGGGTCGGAGCAGGGTTTACCCTACAACCACCGGAGGGCAAGGTATACAAGTATTTCGTGCAACTTCCAGAGTCATATACGAATAACCAAGCTGAATATAAAGCGTTGATTTCGGGATTACAACGGTTGATAGAAGAAGGAGTCAGAGCAATCATTATCAGAGGGGACTCGCAAGTAGTTGTTCAGCAGTTATTAGGTGATTTTTCGGTTAAGAGTTCTCATTTGATTAGATTGTACGAAGAAGCGGTTAGCTTGCTAGAAGAATTCGATGAGGTATACATTGAATATATCCCGAGAGAAAAGAACGAAGTAGCCAATGAATTGGCTCAGCATGCAGCTAGATATCGGTTGATGCCGATAGCAGGAAATGTGGAAGTACATTTGGCCGAAACAGAGAAGGCCGAATGGATAAAAAAGATAGCACAGACATTAGAAGATCCTTCAGAGGCTAATCCAGCCGAAAAACGGAAAGCGATGGATTACGTCATAATAGGAGGATTATTATTCAAGCGTGCTATTGATGGAGTATTGCTCAGATGTGTCGGAAAAGAAGACGCCAGGAGGGTAATGGGAATATGTGGTGCACATCGGGCAGGAAAATCGATGAAGTGGAGTATTATTCGGCTAGGATATTATTGGCCGAATATGGGTCCTGATTGTGAAAAATATGCGAGAGGATGCAGCGAATGTCAAAAACATGGGCCGATTCAGAAGTTACCGGCCGAAGAATTACACATAATGATCAAACCATGGCCATTCAGAGGATGGGCCATGGACATCATAGGAAAAGTTCATCCCTATTTGTCGAAAAGGCATGAGTTCGTGCTAGTGGCAACAGACTATTTCACGAAATGGGCCGAAGCTCAGGCGTATGTCAGCATTTCACAAGAGGAGGTGATCGAGTTTATCAATAGACAATTGATTTATAGATTCGGGATCCCACAGACGATTCTAACAGATAGAGGAACTGTATTCGTGGGAGAAAAAGTCAAGGCCTTTGCAGATGAATACGGAATAAAAAATTGTGCATTCGTCACCATATTACCCACAAGGAAATGGACAAGCAGAGGCCACAAACAAACAGCTGATAGGAATTATAAAAAAGATGATCGAAGACCAACCAAGAAAATGGCATGAGAAGTTATCTGAAGCATTGTGGGCTTATCGAAATGCTAAAACTTCAGCTACTGGGTTCACACCATTTCGGCTGACTTATGGAATGGATGCAGTGTTGCCAGCCGAAATAACAGTGCCGACTTTGAGAACAAGCCAGGCGGATTCAATGTCGGCCGAACAGTATGATTGTGCGATGAAAGATGAGTTATTGGAGATTAATTCCAATCGGGTGCAAGCCTTTGAGAATTTACAGAAAATAAAGATATTGTGGCCGATTGGTACAATAAGCGAATTCGTCTTAAGCGATTTGAAGTTGGAGATTTAGTTTGGAAAGTTATATGGCCACCTAAGCAGAAGGATGGCCGATTAGGTAAGTGGAGTCCCAATTGGGAGGGACCATTTATTGTTCATACCAAATTACCGAATGGAGCATACACTTTGGTGGACGAAAATGGTGAGCAGATGTCAAATCCAGTTAATGCAAGATACATGAAGAAATATTATCCATCAGTATGGGATTAAACATTAAGTGATGCGAAAAAGTAAATATTTTATTGCATGAACGAATAAGTACAAAAAGGGTGCTATTTCGGCCGAAAGCGGCGTCGATAGCCCGAAATTACAATATACAAGGGAAACATCCTATACTAAGCAGGCATATACAAGGGAAAGGTCCTTGAGAGATATTCAGCCTTGTAGAAATGCCGCTAAAACTATCGGCAAGACAGAAGCAGGGCACAGTTGCTTGCCCCAGAACAGTATTGCCGATTTAGGTCCGACCACCGAACTTCTACTCTTGGATACGATAGAACGAAGAGTACAACGTCCCAGAGGTAGAAGTCAAACTCGGGTACAGCATCCGCACGACCTCAGACAGAAGAAGGAGGAGTGCAGCGAGGCAGTCACCCAAAAACGGTGGAAGGGGGAAAGGAGGGAGGAATAACTAGGGGTAGTTATTCCCCCCACTAGAAAAGGTCCGACAGGATATGCAATCGCAAAGTCGAAAAAGGGCACACCAGCATAGCCGTCGAGACCTTCATTTGGAAAAATAGATAAAGGTCGTCGCCCACACGAACATGGTGAAAGGGGCATTAGTTGAACTCGTGTTGCACAAGCAAAGAATTTTCGTACCACGTCTGGAAATCCTTGCACAAGAATACTTGCCAAAGACCATGGAGGAACTGGAGACAGGAAGTTGAGCAAGGAAAAAGGGAGATCCATATTATTATAGAAAAAAGAGAAAAAGGAAGTGATAGATAAGTATCAACAATGCCGGGTATTTATAGGAAGAGATAAGTGCTCAGCGGAAGAAACGGTCAATAGTAAATGTTATTTATGGGAAAACGTTACAGCTGATTCCCGGAAAAAGCTGCTAATATTCAGAAATTAGCAATAAAGGAGACCGAAAACAGTGGAATTAACGGGATACGAATCGCATTGCAGAAGATACAAAAGATACGAATCCAAGTACAATGTATCGGCCAACATAGTCCAAAAAAGGCCGATTACAGCTGTCAAGAGAAAAAGAGTGACCGAAATTTACACTTGACAAAAGACAAGTCAAAACACAGAATTGATATACAAAAGCAAATTAGTGGTCTTCCTGGTCATCAAAAGGAATAGCATCATCCAGGCCCCGCGAAACAGCGGTAGTGGGATTGACCGAAGATGTCATCAGATTCGGACTCGCTGAGGAAGAGGGGCCAGCAACTTCACCAGGTAGGAGACGAACGGTAGATGAACCAGCACCGCAGGAAGCACCAGTTTTCCCTAGGAGAGAAAAAGGAAAAGTGGGAAAAATAAGTAAGGGAGCATAAAAGAAGAATCACAACAGGAAATAGAAAGGAACAGAGTACCTGAAGGAATGGTTGGCAGAGGTGGGTTATCACCGAAGGGGAGGACTCTATCTCGGAAGGATCCAAAGGAAATAAGACATGTGGAGAAGAGACGTGAACAACACTCTGCCCACCAAGGCTTTTGATGGCCGAATCCAGTTGACCAACTAAATACTGGGTTTCGGCCCATTTTTCTTGGAAGGTACCAAGAATGAAATCGTTGAAACTGATCCGCATGGCCAGATAAGAAGCATCCTCCTGAGAATCCAAGATTTTGGCCCTGGGAGCTTCGGCCGATCGACGAAGGGTTTTGATCGACTGCTTCAGATCGGCCAATTTTCGCTTAGTCTGAGTCAAAATTAATTCCAAATCCTTCTCTTGTCGTTGGAGCTTGGCTATCTCAGACCGAATCAAAGAAAGGTCCTCGGACTGTTTGTGTTCCTGAGATTCCACTTCGGACAACTTACTCATTTGAGCCCGATACTCTGCAGAATAATTGTCGAAGATGGCTCGTGAAGAATCCGCAGCTTCACGTTCGGCGGCAAGTCTGTTCCGCATTTTTAAATGAGCCATGAGTTCCTGATCCATTGAGAGGACAGACTTCGTAATCATCTGAAGAGTGCCATTTAAATTCAGAGACACCATCTCGTCATGAAATTGTTGCTCAAGATGAGACAAGAGAATAAGGATCGGTTTAGGGTTGACGAATTCCACGTCAGATTGCCGGCCGATTAGATTACACAGCTTGGCTAAACAATCGCCAAGGTGAACAGAAAGATCCGACGGACGAGAAACTAGAGAAGCAGGAGAAAAGAAATCGTCCAAAACATGCCGATCAGGAAATGGCGATAAAGGGACCTGATCGGCAGGGGCTTCATCAGCAGTCATACCACTAGATGGGGGGTCAGTCGGTTTCGGAATGACCGAAGACGAGGGTGTGACAGAATCCGTAATAGGCTGAGGACGATCGACTGAAAGAGGGACGGAAGGGCCGGCCGGAGTAGAACTTTCAATCAAACCCCGAGGATTAACAGCAGAAGAACCAGCATAAACAGCCAAATTACTGGTACTGGCCGATGTGCGAAATTCGGCTACAGGAGGGGCCGAGACCACAGTTGAAAGTGGGGGAACATCGGGTAGTGGCAAAACAGGTGGGACCTGGCAAGAATAAGAAAAAGAAATTAGTCGAAAGAAAGGAGCCTGGAAAAGGAAAAGAGTAGTGTAACAAACCGCAAAAAGGGAGGCAGGGATTCTGCCAAGCGGTGAATGAGATGAACGCCTTTTGGTCTGAGTAGGAGGGAGAAAGTCGATAAGGGAGGCCGAAGGCGAAGCAGGCCTCTTTCGCCCAGGTTCCGAAGTAGAAGAGCGAGGAACATCTGAAGAAATCGAATAAGTGAGACAAAAAAAAAGGAACAAGCAATGATCAAAGAAGAAGGGGAAATAAAAGAAACATAAGGGCGAGAAGCGGAAGACGAACCGAGAATGCGCTGAGGAGTGGAACCCGGAGATGATGAAGGGAAAGAAGAGAACGCCAGAATAGGAGAGAAACCACCCCTCCGCAGAACCGAATCAAGGTTAGCTCTAAAAAAGGCACCAGCAACACCGTCCCACCAAGACTGAAAGCGGGAGGTAACGCACCCCGGACGAACAGCAAACTTCCAAACCTTGAAAGAGATTAAACGTTTATGGTAGAGGGAGCATTGCTGACGGCTGGCAGAAGCAGAAAGGCGTCTACCGGCTCTGAGGGCCTCCACTAAGTCTTGACCAAAGCCGAATTGACGGCTGACCAGATGGGGATTGTAAACTTCGAAAGGAATAGCAGACTTGGCAGATATAAATGTGGAACCATTGAAGATCGGACGGGGTAATATACACCTATTCCAGATTTGAGCAAAAGCTAAAGGAAGGGGAGTCCCGAAGGGGGAAGTAGCAATCTCCCTGACCCAAGCAAAGTCAGTTTTCCGGTAGTGATAATGGGAAAAGGATTGTTCGGCAGTACGACCCAAGAAATAGTTGATCCAATGAGGAATCGACAAGGGAGGAAGGGATACTCTAAGAAGATCAGGAGCGATAAAATGATTAGGACGAATATCATGGGGAGTAGGGATGGCAATTGGACCCGGTCGACCCGAGAACCGACCCGGACCCAACCCGTCTAGCTCGGTTCGGGTCCACTTATTCGGGTCTGGGTCGGTTCTTGGGTCGGGTCTAATTTTAATTTTCTCGGGTTGGGTCGGTTCTTGGGTTTGGGATTGGACCCGACCCAGACCCGACCCGAACCGACCCGAATATATATTAGGGTATAGGAGCCCTATTTTTTCATATGTTCTACAGCCGCACAGCCTTCCTTCATTCCAAATATCGATCTCGACATCCCCCACCACAGTCCGCCCTCCCCCACAGACCGCCGCTCCCTCCAACCCTCCCCCACCCACTCCGGCGTCGCCTCGCCCGCCCCCATGCTTCGCGCTGCTGGTGTCTGCTTACAGCTGGCTTCAATGTAAACGCTGCTTTCAGCGCTGCTTTCCACTCTCGGTCTCCAATCTCCGGTCCATTCGCTCGCCTCCCTTTGATGCTCATCTTCCTCTTTCCGTTGCTTGTCGTCTGCGGACTGCCGTCCTCCGCGTGACCGCATCTCTCCAGTCTACCGTGTTCTCGCTTGTCATCCTTTGTTGGCTGCAAAAAGAGGTAAATGTGCAAGCTTTGTTGGGTATAATTATAGATTAGTAATGTAATTTCTACAATGTTTTGTATTTAGATGGATTTGAGTTTGGATTTTATAATTAAGTTAGATTTTGTGGATTGTTGGTCCTAATTTCTGAAATACCCGGCACAAAAATTACACAGTTGAAATTGCTTTGTTCACTCAACTATTTAATTAATTTGAAGATTTATAAATGGACCTGACTGTGTCTCACAAAATACTATTTTGAATTTCAGGTTGTTGTACCTGAACGATGTAGTTGAACAATGGAAAATACTAATTAAATAGTTGTGTTAAGTTAATTCCTTTGTCGTTCTATGAATTTAATTGAACTTTAATACTAATTAAAGTTGAACAACTACTATTTTCTAATTAAAAGTTTGAATCAATTGCTTTGACTGCAGATTGCTGTGTTAAATGATGTTTTGATTGTAATTGTTTAAATGATGTACTGGAGTTTGTATGTTGGATTTCCTCATTCGATTTGCACTGCGTTTTTAGAACAGGTTGTATGCTGATGCATGTTGAAGTTGGTTTTTAGAACAGATTGTATGATCTATTTGCTGGTGTTTTGCTTATGAAGCTTGCTGAGCTGTTGTTATGTTGTTTTTGTTTTGTCTGCTTAATGCATCATCTTTGTATTGTTGCTGCTGTTAGTGTTTTTTTTTTCATCGGGTCCGGGTCGGGTCTGCTTTTATTTGCCTTGATGTGAAGTCTATCGGGTCCACGGGTCCACGGGTCTAGGTCCGGGTCCTATCGGTTCGGTTCTGCTCGGGTCCAATGACTACCACCTCGGGTCTGGGTCGGTTCTTGGGTCCTGGAATTTCTCTCGGTTCGGGTCTTGGGTCCGGCTGGACCCGACCCAGACCCGACCCATTGCCATCCCTAATGGGGAGGAAATTGAGAAATGTCGCGAAAGTGCCAAACCAACCACAAGTGGAGGAACCATAACGGACCACGGGCTTTATCAGACGAACCTTTTTCCCAACCCAACACAGTAGCCGAAATACCAGCATATAGATGAGCAAGGAAGAAATCGGCTGAGGGCAGAGTCACATGATTAAGAAGTGCCGAAGCCAGAGAGTGTGTTTCGAGGAGAACACCCTTAGAAGGAACACACCAGAAGAATTTTGTAAGAAAGTACATCATGAAAGCAAGAGGCTCTGAAGGATGTGGAGCAGGCGAAACAGGATCACTCTGATGGGAAATGATCCAATTGGCAAAGGAATCGCCAGAGGAAAAGCCGGTATTTTTCTCCTTGGGCAACGACATGATGGCAAGGTTATCTCCACGAACAGAGAGGCCTAGGAGGAGTTTCACATCTTGAATGGTGGGAGTCATCATCCCCCAAGGGAAACAAAAACAGTTCACAGAAGGATTCCAAAAACAAAGAAGGGCTTGAATAGGGCGAAGATCTGTGGGAAGTGGCAAGGTACTAAGAGAAATCATGCGATGAACATACGATTTATGCCAAGAGTCATGACAGTGGGGTTCGAGATGATGATACCACGCCACATAATCGGGAGAGGCCGAAGACCAATTAGCGAAAGATGAGGGGAAAATCTTGGAAGAGAAACAAGGCTCATACAGAAGAACAGAACGATTATCGAAAATCCGAGCAGTACATTCATCAATATCCTCAGGAATGCCCAACGGACCTAAAGAATAGAAGCCCTCAGGCAGGAGACGAACTGCGGAGTGAGAAGCAAAGGAATTCTCAACTCTGAGAATATCAGCAGAAAGAGCAGTAACAGGGGCAGGGGGATCCTCCATTGGAGAAGGTGGAAAGAGAGAGAGAAAGAGGAGAAGTTGGAAAGGCAGTTCACTCCAAAGACGTGGTAGGCTACGTAAATAAGGGAGTGATGGAGAGTATCCTCGAGAAGAAGAAAATAACCGCCAAAAGAAAGAAGAAAAGGAGATTACTTGGGCTCCTTCTCATATGAAAGAAATTCGCCCAAGTAAGGAGGGCATCTGTTGGGGCCATATGAAATAATGGGCCGCGAAGAGCTATTGGGCCATAAGGTGTGGGCCAGAAGAGAGAGAGAGTTCGAAAGAAAGATGGGCTCAGGATCAGTAGGGCCGAAAGTCCATAGTAAACTGAAGGAAGGGAACCGAGATTGAAAGAGATTTCGGCCGAAATGGGAAGAAACAGCCGAAACTAAGACAAACGAAATGAAGAAAGAAAGAATTCGGCTCAGAATGATTGGCCGGAGAGCGGTTACTCCAGCTCCGGCTATAAATAGGGGTCGACACACACAAAATAGGAGAGATCAATCCAACCCCCAAATTCCTTTTATCAAATTTAATTCCTTGTTATCTTTACTGCTTTCTTTACAGCTTTCCTTTACAGCTTTCCTTAGAATCTAGCCTAGTTTGTAGCGGTTACCATTTCCAAATCCACCGTTGCTCCTTAGCAGCTGGTAGTTTGGTTCCCTGTTTTTGGTGAATTCCGCCGTTGTTTCTTAACAACAGGCAGATTCTCCGTTGTATCTTGTTATTTTTGATCAATTCAAAGAGGATTTAGTCAATTGTGGGCGCATTATTGTTAATCCGGACCCGTAATCGGTTTGATCCTTTTCCGATAGCCTCCCTTGAGGAGAAAAAGGTCCTTGGCTACACCCGAGCCAAACACCGCCCGTATCCGAATTTTTTCGGATATTGTCCGGATATTATCCGGATATCCTATTCGGATATCCAGATTTCATATATATAAATTTTATTTTATACATATTATTATATACTTATCCTAACCTAATTCCTACGCATCTTTCCTCCCTCCCTAGTCCCTAATTCTAGTCTCATTAGTCATTCCAAACCACAAAATTGGAATCTGCTCCTGGGCTCCCAGATCCGACAGGCCTGTACTGCTGCCCCGACTCGCCACCACCAACCTTGCACCACCGTCTGCTTCACGTCTCCTCCGACCCAGCCGCCTGTTGTGCGCTGCTCTCCTCTCCTGCCTCGCCGTGCGCCACCCATCCTGCTTCTGCCGCCAGCGTCGCCTCTCTGTGAACTGCAACAGCACCGCTTTTGCTTCCCGCCGCCATCTCACTACGCCACTGCTGCTGCCGCCGGTCCCTCTCTTTCATCACTGTTATGCTTCCCAATATCATCCTTTAAATGTTCTACCCAGATTTGATGTATTCATATATATATTTTATTGATTTTATTTGGATTTTTGAATTATATGAAAATCATGATGGGGCATTAGATTATATAAGTGGAGTTGGGAGCGGCTGCATCGATCTTGCCGTTGTACAGTGTGGTGGCGCAGACGAGAATGACGATGTAATTGCAACCTAAAGTATCTTATTAAATGCCCCGTGGCTTGTTGAAGGAAGTGAATCACCAAATGATAACGAAAGGAACCACCTCAAAAATTAGATTTTAAAAATTATCCGATCATTTTATCCGTTAAAATCCGAATTCGTTATATATCCGTCATATATCCGTCCCATATCCGTATCCCGAAATATTCAAATTCGTATTCGTATTCGGGCTATTCGTATCCGATTCCGTATTCGACAAAAAAATATGGGATAGGATACGGGAAGAGCACTATCCGCCCGTATCCGTCCCGTTTTCACCCCTACTTATATTAGTATTTATCGGCAAGAAAAGTAGTACCAACATATTATTAAATACGATGTTCATTAGTTACCAAAAAATAAGGGTGTCCATTATAGTACTTCCTCCGTCTCATTATTTTTGTTACGGACCCACCCAGCACGTATGCCGATACACATTTTTAACGGTTAATAACTTAAATTGTGTACAACGAAAAGTTATAAAAAGTTAAGTGTCTAAAACTATACGATTAGACGAATCTAACAAGATCTCACTTGACTATGTTTTTTCTTACATAGCTGTGATAAAAATTCGAATCAAAGTTAAACAGTGAATAGTGTCAAAAAACCATCCGTAACAAATATACTGAGACGGAGGTAGTAACAAATATCGAGAGATATATGATATATATATATATATATATATATGAAAAAAGGCCAATATAGTCCTTTATTTTTACAAAAAAAGCCAAATCAGTCATTTTTTTATTTTTTGGCCCAATTGGTCCGCTACATATACTAATTACGTCCCAATCGGTCCTCCATCCACTAATTATGCCATAATTACATATTTTTGGCCAAATCAGTCCTTTTTTTCTTCAAAAATCTAAATTGGTCTGTTATTAATTTTTGCCCCATTTCATGCAGTCCAATGCACATTTCAAACCACTAATAACTCGAATTCGATATAAGTAAAAATTCTAAAATTTCGATATTTATAAACTACACGAAGTGACGAATCAAACAAGATCCTACTTGGCTCATTTTAACTTGTATATCTATTTTTAAACTTTAAGTCAAAACAAATGTGTGAATATTAGCAAATTAGATAATGTAATTATTAAAAAAATGGAGGGAGTATATCACATAAAATGGTGTTTCTACATAAAACGTAGTTATTAAAAAATGTAGTTATTAAAAAAATGGATCATCTTTTAGAGTTCGATGGTTTTTGGTGTTTCTCCATAAAATGAAGACCAATTGCGATATACTCCCTCCATTTTTTTAATAACTACATTGTCTAATTTGCTACTATTCACAGACTTGTTTTGACTTCAATTTTAAACATAGATATAAAAATTAAAATGAGCTAAGTAGGATCTTATAGATTCGTCTCGTCGTGTAGTTTATAAATATCGAAATTTTAGAATTTTTACTTATACCGAAATTGAGTTATTAGTGGTTTTGAAATGTGCATTGGACTGCATGAAAGGAGGCAAAAATTAATAACAGACCAATTTAGATTTTTAAAGAAAAAAAAGGACTGAATTGACCAAAAATATGTAATTAGGGCATAATTAGTGGATGGAGGACCGATTGGGACGTAATTAGTATATGTAGCGGACCAATTGAGCCAAAAAATAAAAAAAGGACTGATTTGACTTTTTTGTAAAAATAAAGGCTATATTGCCATTTTTTCCTATATATATATACACACTTTTACAAAAAGAAAGAACTACAAATTTAATTAATTAGTGAAATTTTAAAACACTGCTATATACTCCCTCCGTTCCTTTTTAGTTGTCTTTTTAGAGAGTAAAAAGTGTTCCAAAATAGTTGTCATTTTTAAGTAGTTATAGGTAGTTATGCTGTGTTTTTACTATATTGTCCTTCACTTTACATAAATGCTATTTGTTGACATTTATTAAGAATGAGGTTTAGTTGAAGGGTAAAAATGTAAATTTATGAGTTAATTAATGCAAACCTTGGTTATTGAAATTGAGCTGAAAGAGACAACTAAAAAGGAACAGAGGGAGTACCTTGTTTAATTTATTACTTCCTCCGTTATTTTTTAAATGTCACGGACCCACATTTCACGTAGTCTAATACACGTTTTTAATCCTCAATAACTGAAATTGCATACAAGTAAAAATTATGATAATTTCATATTCCAAATCTATGCGATTAGACGAATCTAACAAGATCTCACTTGACTATATTTTATCTTATATAATTGTATTAAAAACTCGAATCAAAGTTACTCAATGAACAGTGACAAAATCTCCAACGTGTCACTTATAAAATAAGTGAGGAAGTAATTGAATACTACCTCCGTCTCAATATTTTTGTCACGGACTCACCTGGCACGTATGCCTATACACAATTTTAACTGTTAATAACTTAAACTGTGTACAATAAAAAATTTATAAAAATTTAATTGTTTAAAACTACAAGATTAGACGAATCTAACAAGATCTCAATTGACTTGTTTTTTCTTACATAACTATGATAAAAATTTGAATCAAACTTAAAGAGTGAATAGTATCAAAAAAATCAAACGTAACAATTATACCGAGACGAAGGAAGTATTAGCAAGCAAGCATAAGACGGCACATATGGGGGTCACTTTTCATCTTGCAAAGCAAATAAGCCAAATACTATATTATTTCGGGTCAAATGATATAATTAATCTAGACTCATTGATTTTATCTTCATGAAATTAAGTAGGGTTCAGAAAAATGTAAATCTTGCAGGCGAGTGCTTACCTACATACATTTTATTTTATTATTATTATTTTTTTTTAAAGTTTACTTTCTCAAAGAGTAAGAAATACGAAATACATTAGTTGGATTTTAATCATGTTATTCTCCACACGCAACGAAAATTCGAGGAAAGAAATTCGATGTAGGTCGTCATTGAAATTGAAATTCCAATAACAATAATTATACTATTATAGTACTAATTATTTTCGCCGGCTTCCCCTGCAAAATTTCCCAAGCGTTGACATTGAACATTGAAATTTCCTTACATGATTACTATATTCTCTTAATCTTACGTCTCATTGTCCTAAAATTCCAATTAATCTATTCACCTCCACAATGTCCCTACACTGCCCTTCCACTCCATTTCCATTATATATAACTTCTTCTATATATATGCACTAGCTCCCACACAGATCTTTATTCCATTGTATATCCCCTAAAGTCCTTGAGGGGAAAAAAAAAATCATCAAGAAAAGAAGTTATCATCACCAATCCTATGGCAAAACTTGTTTGCAACATTTTTGTGTGCATTCTATTATTCAATTCTTGCTTTGCCACAAGGCCCGGGAAGTTGTTGGTGGTGATGGAGGACGACGAAGCTTATACAATGACAGCAACGAAGAACATTGTCGACGATAAGGAAAGAATACCACAAATTCGTACGTTGTATCTTTCTAAGTTTCCAAGAGTCGTCCCTGTTCCGCCCTCGGCTCCATCCGAGAGGCACAACTAATTAGTGTTCGTATTTAGGATCGAAATTTGTTTGATATTCTTTGTCATGGGAAATTTTAACTTATTATTATTGTATAGATAGATAGATGATTATATGTCTAGATATTTTTTGTTGCTTTGTAGATGAGGATGCTGAATTTGTTATCATCTATGTTTTGGTATTAATCTCTTTTTTTTTTTTTTGGGTTATAGTTATATTATCTCAATTGTATTGTTTTACTTCTTGTTAAGAGAATTGGTGAAATTTTGATGGCAAATGAAACAAATGATGGCCTATTATGAGTTATTCTCATGGTTTAGCTGAATGTCATTTTGTTTTTTGGTTTGATGAACAACGCCATATTCAATGTATTTTCTAGTATGTGTCGTATGTGTAGATTTTAATCTCCAAAGTTCAAACCATATCCTATATATGCATCATTGGTCTCACTGCCGGCCACTGTTAAGATTTCACAATTAAAATATTTCTAAAATCGAGAAAACCCCTACCATTATTTCCATCTCTAAAATTCTAAACACAGTTTTCCCCTATGTCTTATCGTAACTTGTAGTAACTAGATATGGGCATCATCTCGGGTCCGTGTCGTGTAACGAATAATGAGTAATACAACTATTCGAATTTGATTTGGAAAAAACTCGATCGTAAAATTGTACTCAAGCAAAGTAATCAAGTATTCAGTCGAGTATCGAGTACTTGACTCGTTTTTTTAATTAGAAAAATAATAGACAAAAAAAAAATCTAGCTCAAACTGCTCGAGCTCGACTCGACTCAATATCACTCATAATATTCAGTATATACCATAATATGCCGATATATATATATATATATATAGATATATATAAAATTTTGGTATTTCGATATGCTTCTATTTGTTTTACTATGCAATACACCGACGGTATACTGGAAAATTGGTACTGTATCAATATAAAATATTTACATACTGAATTTTTTGGTATATTCGAAGGTTCAATATATACGACATCGGTATGAATTTCTCCATACCGTAATTTTCTGTATAGTCCAAGGTATGAAGAAATTTAATTTTTCCGGTGTGGATGTTTGGGAGTCAGCAAATTTGGAGAGCAGATTGTGAGACAATTTCTCTCCGGATCCGCTATCCGCTAGCGGATCCGGTGGCTCCCAAACATCCCGGTATATCATTCTGATCCATCCACCCACCCAAACCAACTTGTTCCGTGTTGGTTCATACTGGTGGTCATGTCGAGTTAAAATTTCCACCTCTAATTTTAATACTCCAAACCAATTTTTCCGGTATATCATTTAACTTGTGATATTTGGCTTCTGTACACATTTTAATACATTTTTCCAACTGTTAATCTTTCAAAATATGCACAACAAAAATTTATATAAAATATATATTCTAAAACTATATAACTATACGATATGATTGTACTGAGACCCAACTCGACTATTTTTTCAATATATATTTGCAATAAAATTAAGTCAATATTAAATAATAAACAATGTAAAAAAATCAAACATAACACAATAATTAGAACAAATGGAATATTTGTTTCTGATACTAAAATAAAATAACTCAAAACCATTTAACAAAACTGAAAATCAACGGCAATTTTAGTATTACATAACAAAACAAAATTAACTGAAAATTAACGGCAATGTCATACTAGTTTTATTTAACAATCCGGTTTCTGTAATGTCATAACAATTGCCAACAGATGCAGGCAGCGCTAAAAATGATGTGTAGCCCTTTGTAAAGTGATGTATAAACCTTATAAAGTGATGCATAGATGGTAGTTTATTTTTTTATTAGTTTTTTGTCTATAACCTCCATCCATCACTTTTTTATGCTCACACGTCATTTCATATATACATACCCATCACTTTTGAATGTGTCAGCACCTACAGGCCGCCAGCACCCAAACGATTTCCTCTATTTAACAAAACAAATTAACGGCAATTTTGAACTAATTCTATAGCAGTCCACCTTAGCTTCTTGCGATGGAGGTCAAATTGAAAATTACATAACCCCCAGTCTACACGCTAGAAAAGTAAATATCGAATATTGTTAGAAAAAAATCAAAGATAAATATTTATTTTTAGAAAAATACACTTCACACAGTATTGTCAATTGTCACAAAATAAATATAGTTATATTAGTAATAATTTTATTAAAACTTCTTGATTACAGTGATTTTGATTGAAAGTTTTGAAACACATAAGTCGTCAAAAATATTTTGATTTTGATTATTGTTATATTAGTAACTATTAATATATATTTTACATAATTTTTCATTAGACATATATTGAGATATTGACGGTTAAAACAAATATTTAAGTTGTGTGCAGAAGACAAATTTGCTGGGACAAATGAAATTATTGATTTGTAAAATCTTTTTTTTTCTTTAAATAGTACTTAAAAATTGTTATATAGGGTGGTGGTTAAGTGGTTTTGTTCCATAGTTTTTATTATTCCTCAGATTTGAAAATTGGAACTACACCATCATCAATAGGGGTAAATGTTAAAAAGGGCCATAACAAGGAGGCTATTCCACTTTTAGGCCATAACAAGTTGGAATTGTAAAAACAGGCCATAACAAACACACTTTGGCAAAATTTAGGCCATAGGATCTATTTGAAATTAATAAATGACCCAACAACTTTTCCTTCTTTCATTTCAACCCCAAGAAAGTTTGACTTTATTTACTTTAATCCTTTTTCAATATACTTAATTTTTCATTATATAAATGACACCCAACGCGCATGAAAATTGGTATCAGAGCCTAGGTTTTATTGAAGAACATATTAATTATATTATTTATAATATTTTATTTCTTAATGGAGAAGATTTAATTATTTAATGGATTCAATTAATTTGAAACCCACAAGTTATTTCCAAATTCTGGAAATAAAAAATAGAAAATTCCAAAGGAATTTCTTGAACTTGTCCCATGGACAAGATATTATCAAAATCAGTTTCTTTCCTAAAAATGAGAGGAACGGACTGGAAAGAAATTGATCCGGATAGCTCTAAGTTATCAAAAGACTTAAGAGAAATCCAAAAGACGATTCAAGATTTTGGTAACCGGGTATTAATTATACCTGGGAAAATAGATAACTTGAATCAGACAACAGATGAGATCTTGAAAGTATTTCAAGATCTAAAGAAAGAAATTTTGAATCTGAAATTTGACATTTCGGATATCAAGAAAAGGCAGAAGGATATTCCTGGATCTTCCAAGAATAACCAAGCCAATATTAGAGATGCATTCGGACCAGTACAAGCTTTACATCAAAAGGGTAAAGCAACTATGGTTCCAAAGCAGAAATCACAAGAAGAGCTTATGATCGATCTCCTGAAAACAGTCGAATGAGTGTTTCCAGGGCAGATCTATCAGATCTACAAGAATTAGCAGAATCATTTTCCCAACTTGGGATTATGGATCTGGTTAATGTAAAACCCAATGAAGTCCTTCAATTGGGTTATACGGAAGGATCAGGATCCAACGTGACCCACGATGGACCGCCTGATGTTCCAATGAGAGAGAGTACAGACTTCTACATGAACAGGTATCCTGAGGTGCATCTCAATGCAAGACGAAACCCAGGACGGAACCCAAGTAGAGCACCAGAATCCACGCCGTGGGCCAAGACGATGTTACAACCATTAAATCCATATGGCATAACACTAAACCTCGACGTTATCGACTTCCGAAACATCGAAGACCTGATCGATGAATGGGTAGCTTCAATGAAGATTGCAGCAACTACCCTGGAACTCGATAAAGAAAACTTTGTCAGATTAATAGAGCTGAGTCTCGAAGGATCGGCAAAGCTGGGCTGGAAAAACTCCACGACTGCTTTAAAAGAGCAAATACTCGAGGGAGAATCCAAAAGCACAATCTGTGAAAGATTTGGCCTCTTATTCAAAACCCATTTTGTAGGAGATGGGTATTTTGAAGAACAGAGAACCGAAAAAATCAAGGTCTATACCCAAGCATTATTGGGTATGGAATTAAGAAGTATTTGCGCAGTAGACGAATACATCTACTGGTTTCGTAAATACTATTTTCGGAGTGAAATGACAGCTGAAGTAGCATGTCCCATGTTCTTTGCAAAGATCTGCAGCCCATGGAGAGAAATGTTGATCCAATCGTACACAGTACCCTCTGGTACAGTGGACTCAATAGCTCGAAGAATGTCCTTCTTAAAGGATAAACTCAGAGAATGGTGTCAACAGGCAGCAGCCCAAAAGAACATCAAGAAACTAAGAGGTAAAATAAAAAGAACTCCTCTTTGCTGTGAAAATAACGATTTTCCAACAATTATAGGAGAATCAGGAGAAAAGAGGAAAAAGAAGAAGAGTCGGGACTCATACAGTAGGAGTTTCAGAAGACCTCCATTCCGAAGAAGAAGAGCATGGTGGTCCAAGAGCAAGGCCAGATCATACAAAACTGGACAAAGAACGGGAACGGCGAAGAGTTCATCCCAAGGTTCAACTAGCTCAGCAGCAAGGAGCACGGGGAGAACGACGTCCAAGAGAACATTCAGACGAGCCCATACCCGAGCCAACGAAAGTTTCAAGGACTGCAACTGTTGGAAGTGTGGAGCCAGAGGTCATATCTCACCCGATTGCCCTCAGAATCGTGAGGTACGAATGTACGAAGCCACGGAGGATATCGTGGAAGCAGTCTACCATGGAAAGCTGGTACCAGTCTATCAGTTTGAGGACATCCCCTCGGATGAAAGCATCTACGAGGAAGAATTAAGAAGTGACTCGGACTCATATTCAGATGGATCTTCAACCGAGTCTGACTGAAGAAGACAGGATTCAGACCACTGAAAACCTGTCTGGATTCTTTTCAAGGATGACGATCTCGAATCGAACCATGGAAAGAATAATGCGACAAGATTCCAACCTCAGCCCATATGACGGATTCAGAATTGGCGGGATTGGACGAGTTCTTAACCAGATGGGACTCAACCAGAGAAGACATAACATCATCTACAAGGTAAGTGCAGGTGAGTTTGCAATTCCTATGGAACTTACTTGTAATGTTATGGATATGCAATTAATTCCTAAAGAAGAAATTCTTGAGGAATTAAGCAGAATGAAGGAGGAAATCGCCATTACTATGAAATGGATCCACATAGGAGCCATTGAAGTAGTAATTAAGGCAACCTTCAAAGAAGGCATTGATTCTGAATTGCATCTATCAGTCACTGATAGAAGAATCAATAACCTTAGAGATGGTCTTCTTGGAACTATGGTGGGAAATTTATATGCTGGGAAATTAATGTTTGACATACATCCCAGAATTTCCTATAACTTAGCTGACCAAGATTTTAGTAGAGTTCTAACCCTTCATCAGGATTTTAAAAGAAAAGATCTGATGAAAGAAGGGAACAGACCATATTCTATAACTTATAGAATCTCTTATGCACTTTCCAATAGTCATCATTCTGACTTATTTCTCAGGAAAGAATATATAGAAATTCCTAGAATTTTCAAGGAATTTGCTAAAGTCATGACTCCAAATCCTACCCAAATTCCAAGGTTAGGAGGAGTAGACATACAAATAAGAGATCATCCAATTCTAGACAGATCAACGAGTGCTAGAATTGAGTACGCAAGCCGTATGTCTTTTTCGGAAGACAGAATTATGGCATATAAAGGGAAGGAGTTCATCAAAGATCTAACTCCTCAATCCATTGGGGTAGATAATATAAAGATAAAATGCCCTGAAGGATGGAAAGAAATACGAGTAATATTCGACATCACTGAAAAGATTAACCGTTTTCCATGTGATGACTTATACTACTTGCAGCAGCCATCAATTGGAACCTATGAAGGAACAATTGAAATTGCAGGACACGAGATCAGAGTCTTAGGCACCGCCGGAAAAGACAATGGGGTTATGATTTTGGGATTAAGTTTTCTCGAAAATCATAAACCATGGGTAAGAAAGGATAATGGTATAGAATTTAATCTGAAGGGTCACACCATCAGAATTAAATGACAAGTCCATTCTCCATTTATATCTCAGTAGGGATAATATATGAAGAATATAAGTCAGAATATTTCGCAGCTTATATTGATTCAGGATCAGGTATTTGCACGGCAAAACCAGGAGTTTTCCCTAGCGAAGCTATGGAATCATTACCCATTATTGCAGGAAGAGATTTTTCCCAAAAAATCTTAGTACTAAATAAGGGTATTCGACAAGCCAATATCATGATTGGAGGAGCATTTGGTACACCTTGGTATAAGGTAAAAACGCCTCCTATTTACTTTCATGACACAGGAGCGGATATTTTGTTAGGAAACAATTTTATACAATCCTTTACAAAATATGTTCAAGATAACAAAGGAAATTTGTTAATATTTACCACAAGTTGTGGAAATGAGATACAGGTGTTGCGCAGGGAAAAGGCATTCAACAGGTTAATGCCTATATTATTTCGCAGCAAACGTGGTGATAATGATGCCAAACTAACCCATCCAAAAATGCAGGATAAAAGAAAGTTTGGTAAGGCTTTGTTGTCTTTTAGACAGCAAGGATTTGATGAAGCTTCTATTGAGGAAATTATAAACCTCAAAGAAGTAATGCAGGAAATGAAGTCATTAAATATAACTTCACTAGACATTGATGGGGAAACTAAATTGTCCCTCGAAAATGTCAAAAGACTTATCCAGAGAAACTTTAACGAGGATCCTCTGGCATGGTGGGATAAAAACAAGATCGAAGCCACTCTACAGGTAAAAGAACAATATAAATATGAGTATGTTCGATACAAACCCATCTTAATGAATATGCAGGATAAGAAAGATATGCAGCAAATTATCAAGGAGCATATTGATCTTAAACTCATCGAGCCTGGAGTCTCAGCTTATAGTAGCCCTGGATTCTTGGTAAGAAACCACGGTGAAATAAAGAGAGGTAAACCCAGGTTGGTAATAAACTATCAAGGTATTAACAAAATAATACAGTTTGATGGTTATTACATTCCGAGTAGAGAACACTTAATTGATTGCATCAAAGGTGCTAAAGTGTTTTCTAAATTTGATTGCAAATCTGGTTTCTATCAGATTAAGATGGAGAATGAGTCGAAGAAATTCACAGCATTCTCCACCCCACAAGGGCAATATATTTGGAATGTTATGCCAATGGGGCTTTCTAATGCCCCTCAGATATTCCAAAGAAAGATGGATAATCTATTTAAGGATTATCTAGAGTTTATGTTCGTCTACATAGATGACATTCTGATTGCATCTCGAAATATTAAAGAGCATATTAAACATCTTGAAATATTTTCTGATGCATGTCACAGGGAAGGTCTAGTTCTCTCTGAGAAAAAGGCCACTATCGCTGCTAACAAAATTGAATTCTTAGGAGTTCAAATTGATGAAGCAGGAATAGAGTTACAGGAACACATTGTGGAGAAAATCCGCAATTTTCCTGATATATTAAAAGACAAGAAACAACTTCAGAGTTTCTTAGGAGTTGTAAATTTTGCGGGTATGTTTATTAAAGACCTTGCAAAATATAGAAAGGATTTTAGACCACTCCTGAAAGAGACTGAAAGCTCTAGATGGAAATGGGAAGAAATCCATACCAAGAGAATTCGTGAACTAAAGCAAGTCTGTAATAGCTTGCCAAAACTCGCGATACCTCAGGATGAGGATGAGCTGGTAGTCTACACAGACGCCAATGATTTTCGATGGGCAGGAGTGCTCATGAGAAAAACAACTACGGGTCAAGAACCTTGTAGATACACAGGAGGGTTGTTCACTGAACAACAAGCCAAACTTTGGCATATTAACGAGAAGGAATTCTTTGCAGTATGGAAAACATTTAAAAAATGGCCTTTATTCTTACTTGCAAAGAAATTTGTATTAAAAGTTGATAATACTAATGTTAGGGCTTTTTTAAAAAATAAACTTGAATCAAAAATTGAAAAAGCTCGTATTATCAGATGGCAAGCTGAATGTCAATATTATACTTATGATATTGATGTTATAAAATCTCATGAAAATGTTCTTGCAGATTTCTTGACGAGAGATGGAAGCATTTGAAGCTGATTCCATCATTACGAGATTCAGGCACCTCAGAGAAAACCTAGAGGAGCTATCAAAGCATTTTGGACAGCTCGAGATCAATGCACGAGCAGCTGGCCAAATACAACAGAGCGATGTGGACATGGTCCGCAACAATATACGAACCTCCCATATAGCAATGACAGCACTATGGGAAACAGTATTAGAGCCAATCAGGAAAGCGTCAGCTTCCCTGGTAAACAAAGAGAAATGTGCCCAAAAAGTTAAAGTGGTCACATATGAAGAAGCAGATTCAAGCACTGCTTCAAAGGAACCATTGTCGGATACCGACAAAAATGTTGAGCAAGAGGAAAGTCACATTTCCGAAAGCTCAAGTCAACCCACTGCCTCTGGGGTGAAAGAGGAAGAAATTAACCTTAGGCCAATGACAGGCACCTCTAAGGTTAATTCAGATGAGAAGGTCCTATCTACTGCCTGGCTGGACTACCAAGGAAAATGGGAACAACTGGTTTCCAAAAAGGGAATTAACCCTAGCAAAACAGTAATCGAGACATCCGGGAGATACAACAGGGTATGGATGCTCGAAGGATCGAAACCAGAAGAAGTTCGGAAGTGGTATGACTTTGGAGCATTAGCATCTGTTCATACTACATCACCAGGGTTTCCGGAAATCGAAAAACTTCCAGGATGGATAAGTAGTGCGGTGCACGAATCATGGCAGAACAACCCGCACCTGCAAAGAGGAGATATTCTGGAGCTTAAGTTCATTTCAGCGGCACCAGAGATAGTCGGAAAAGGTTCTTATCCGGTCTTTCAATTTATTAAATTACAGAGACCTGATATGATTGCCTTCAACAGAGTTAAGTCTATGGATGAGAAGGCACCATTGGTATCTTCAATCAGCGAAGATGAAATCTCCACCCGACGAGCATGGGGATTCTGGGTCTGTCTCACCGAGATGGAAAAGGTTAAATATCCATTTAAAATATTCTCAAACAATTTAAATGGATCGTTCCTGGTTAATTCTTTAACAGGGAAAAGCACAGAGTTTGCGGAAACCTCATTTGAGAAGAAGAGGTTACTCATCTGGGAAAACAAGTTGCCAGCAACCGAGTCTACCAGAAAAAAGGCATGCAATATGATGCATGTTGGCCAATGGGATAACCACATATGCCCATATTGTGCAGAGCAGGAGAAACCCCTATTCGGCACAAAGATCCGGGTAACCCAGAAAAAATCCGGACCCGAACAGGACAAAGGGAAGAAACGTCCAAAAAACTTTCACAAGCCAAAGTAAGATTAGCTGGATGTAAAAGAAAAAGAGGTGTCGGCAACACTCATAATTAAAAGCCGACAAAGAAGGGCAGAGTGGCTGGCAGAAAGTGGCCGACAAGAGAAGGTGGAAAGTTGACAAAAGCCACCTAACGCAATAATTCAAAAAAGGACAATAATGTAGCCGGTGGAAATTAAGGCCAAGTGACGAACGCAGTGACGTCACAAGGATTTAGAGGAAGATTGGAATCCGGGGCTGAAGTCCGCGGGCGCCTATAAATAAAGGAGTTTGAAGCAGATGGAAGGCATCGAAAATCCTCCCAACTCTTCAAAATATTTGTAATATTTCTCTTTCTGCATATTTCCTTTCGAGTCTGTAAAAGTATGGGGTATTCCCCCAAGAGTCTTGTATCCTCCATGAGGAACTAAGTGTCTGTCTTCTCCGTTAGGGGAAATTATGTTTGAATAATATCTTTAATATTTCTTCAGTAAAATCCAGGCTTCCAAATATCCCAAAAAATCCCGATAATATAGTTAAAGCCCTTTATTCATATCTTGATACGTCCTAAGGTAGGAAACGAAATAGGACTGTGCTGTTTGTTGCTGAAGGAGCCAAGAATCGGCGAACCATCGGCCGTGGTTGCGTGGTTGGAGGAAGTCCGTAAAATCCCGGAGCTTAGGAAACCCGGCAACAAGGCGGTCAAAGCCAAGGTATGGAATTTAGTGCTTAATTTAATTATCGGAAGCATGATGGGCTTTAATTGGACTATATTTGATGAAAAATATAAGTTAGGGGTCAAAGTGTAATAGGGTAAAAGTTGAAGTCAACTGATGGGGTCAAAAGTATAATTAAGCAAAAGTTGTTAGGGTCAAGTATAATTTTAAAAGGTCTTGATGGCCTAAAATTGAACTAAAGTGGTTTGTTATGGCCTAAAATTCATAATCCAAGTTGTCATGGCCTAAAACCTGAAAGGCCTCCTTGTGATGGCCTATTTTGATAATTACCTCTCATCAATAACTACCCTTGCATGTGTTCTTATAATGGACCTAAATTTGAAACAAAGTAGGGCCAACCTCTTTTCAAAATGGTCCACTTAATGTCTTCAGCCCAAAATCTAGACCTATCCTTTTAGCCCATCACTTTGAATGGTACTCCCTCCCTTACATACTCCTATTTATTATGTCTTGTTTGATTTTTTGACACTGTTTATTGTTCAACTTTGATTCAATTTTATTGTAGTATATATTTGGAAAAAATAGTGGAGTTCGGTCATATTAGATTCGTCTAATCGTATAGTTTTAGAATATACTCCTATATTTTAAATAATTTTTACTTATACATATTTTGAGATATTAGCGATTTAAAAAGTAAATTGGATTGTATGCAGAAATCAAACAGGGCAAGTTAAATAGGACAGATGGAGTAATTTATTTATTAATCCTGAACTTTTTTGGTAAAAATTGACACTCATGTGTCGGCAAAGGTGTGTGTGAGTCCAAATCATACAAATTACAAAGGGGATAAAGGGGAGGGATACGGAGCCTGGTGAAAAATGAACCCCCAACCATAAGGTTGGAAGTCATAGGACATGACCACTGGGCCCAGTCCCTATTCTCAATCCTGATTGAAATTTTAATATTATTTCCCCTAATGTGATAGAGTATACTACCTATGTTCTATTGAAAATACAACATTCCACACCAACACGCAATCCTATACATATCTTTAATGATTAATAACTTAAATTGTGTACAAGTAAAAAAATTATAAAAAATTGATATTAAAAAACTACTCCCTCCGTTTTTAAAAAATTGTAACATTTCTGCGTTTCACGTTATCCAATGCACATTTTTAATACTTAATATCTCAAATTGTGTAAAAGTAAAAATTATAAAAATTTAATATTCTAAAACTACACGATTAGACGAATCTAACAAGATCTCACTTGACTATGTTTTATCTTGTATAACTGTGTTAAAAATTTGAATCAAAATTACTCAGTGAATAGTAACAACTATGCAAATGTTACAACTATATAAAAACGGAGGAAGTACAAGATATAACGAATCCAACAAGATCTCACTTAATTATATTTTTTCTTATATAACTATGATAAAAATTTGAATTAAAATTAAACCATGAATAGTAACAAAAAGTAAAATGTTTAACTATCACAAAAATCGGAGGTAGTATTTGTGCATGTGGAGAAGGAAAACAAGCAGGCAAGAAAAAGCAAGAAAAGGGGATGGCCAAGTATAAAGAATCACCCAGACACTGATCCCTAAAGCTAAAAGTCATAAAAGAAGAAAAAAGAGAAAAAAAAACTGCCACACTGTTTCTGTTTCTGATGAAAGGAAATTAGACAAACAGTGTCTGTTGTCTGGACATATTTTCCCCGAGCTGTCCCCAACAATCCCTGTTGGGCTTATAAGAATGTCTTCAATTCCATTGTGTAATGCCTGTCAATCTGAGCCTCGTTTTGTGATAAGAAAAAACATGTTTTATATGTATGTATGGATATTGGTACATGGTATCCTCTCTTGTGAATGTGTTTTTTATTCGTGAATTAAATAAAGAGTTAATAACTAAAATAACCACCAGAAGGAATCATTTTCACTTTTAGGCCACGATATTTTGATTTAGGAAAATAGGCCATTAGAAGGATTCCGAGCCTGAATTTAGGCCATTGGGCTGGAATTCGGGCTGCGATGGACTAAAAATGGAAATAACTCCTTTTGATGGTCTATATTTTATTTTTTTCAATTATTTTTTTATTTTATGTAATTAAAATAAATAATACTCATTTGTGTCATTATTTATGTCCTACTTTTTTTGTTCCAATATTTTTTATTTATTTTCATTTTAAAAGTAATTAAATATTAATCGTCAAACCTACACATCACCTTACATTAATAAATAAATATATTAAACTTTCAAATTACCCTCTACCATTAATAATTCCAGTCCACCCCACAACCACATATCAGTAAATCACACATAAATAAATAAATTAAAATTGTAAACTCATTACAATCATATGATATAAATTTTTAAGTTACTTTTTTTAACAATAATAATGTGACGAATGAAGTAATATAAGAAATAAAATAAATATTAATTCAAATATATTATAAAATAAGTAAAACAAACAGATATTCAAATAAATTATAAAGTATAAAATAAACATGTTTTATTATAAGTATCCCAAAATTTTCGGACATGGAACTTTATGTAGGGATAATTAATATTAAATACAATGATATATTTGGGTTAAAAATGTAGCTTAAGAATTTATATAATGTGGTTGTAATGAATTTACAATTTAAATTTATTTATTTATGTGTGATTTAATGATATATGGTTGTAGGTTGGATGAGAATTATTAATGGTAATGGGTTTGAAAGTTTAATATATTTATTTATTAATGCGATATGATGGGTATATTTGGTAATTAATATTTAATGATTTTTAAAATGGAAATAAATTGGAACAAGAAAAAAAGAAAGTAGGACATAAATAATGGTACAGAATGAGTATTATTTTTTTAATTAAATAAAATAAAAAATAATTCAAAAAAAACTAAAATAGGCTACCAGAAGGAGTCATTTTCACTTTTAGGCCATCGCAGCCCGAATTCCAGCACAATGGCCTAAATTCAGGCCCGAAATCCTTCTAATGGCTATTTTTTCTAAATCAAAATATCGTGGCCAAAAAGTGAAAATTACTCATTCTGGTGGCATATTTTAATTATTACCTCTTAAATAAATCCAAATTCATATCTGTAATTTAGATTACATATGAAGAAAAAAAAAATTGCTCGTATATAGAACCAGTGCATTCTTCCATATTGAATTTATTGAAATCTGATCATTTAAAATTGGAATTCTTATTTAGCTTTGAAAGTGATTCAAATGTTCTGAAGTTTAATTAATTCTTCTTCGGATTATTATTCTACGGGAGCCTATAGGACGATTGATGATAGTATCTCATATCTACAGTGGGACACAAATGTTGTATTAATGTGGGTAGGGATTTGGAGAATTTAAGCAACAAAGACAAGTGGTGGTGGTGTCCTAATCTGACCCCTATTCAAGAGACCATATGAAAAATAAAGGTGTCCTTGCACAAATTCCCCAATGGGGCATACCATCATTATACTTGCATTATTATGAGGACTTCCTTTTATTTTTAGATAATGATGGAATTATTACTTCATCTACCACATACCTATTCAAACATTGCATCAAGTTTATGTGCCATATATTCATGCCTTGTTTTTACTTAAATGGCCTTTAGGATAGAAAAACATATTATTAACAACTGTGCCTCAATTATTTTGACATACGCCCCCCTTCAATTTGCTTGAGACAATTGAAAATCAATCATTTAAGGAGGATTCTATTATTATTATTATTGTTATTATTATTATTATTATTATTATTATTACAACAAAAAGTAGTTGAAGTTTAAAACAATGTTTACTTACTTAAATACTCAAAATGTTAGTATATTTTAGCATATGATGATTTAGCATCAAAACCAATTCATCTGATTCTTACTCCATTAGATGGAAAATACTTCTTCCGTTCTCAAAAGAATGCTACATTCAGATGGAGTAAGAATCTAAAAGTACTACTATCCACCTAAATGAATTTCCATCTCTGAACAAGTGAACTTAGGATTTTGTTTTCTTAGTAGTGATGGAAAGAATATCTTGGATTATGCTTTTAATAATGTGTGCATTATTATTTGAAAAACAGAAGTGAAAGTAGTATGATTTGCCCGAGCTTATGGCCAAATCATGCCTAATCATTGCAACTACATATTCTTTTTTCTTGTAGTAGTAGAGTGTCTCCTTCTTCTCAAGTCTTGAATATATCCAATATTCAAATCCAATTTGACAGCACGCATTGTGGTCTCTAGTCAATAGTTCCATGTGAATCCACAATAAAATCTTGGCGCAAGATTTGTCTGGTGGACAAAAACAAAAAATTCCCTAGAATCCCACATCAACATCCCAAAGCAATAGCCAAAAACAAAAATAATAGTACTACTAGTGCTAACATACATCCACACCTCTTTCTTACAAGTAATACTCCTCTGTTCCTTTTTAGTTGTCTTTTAGAGATTAAAAAGTGTTTTAAAATAGTTGTCATTTTTAGGTAGTTATAAGTAGTTATACTATACTTTTATTATATTGTCCTTCACTTTACATAAATGTTGTTTGTTGACATTTATTAAGAATGTGTTTAGTTGAATGGTAAAAATATAAATTTATGAGTTAATTAATACACACATTGGTTATTGAAATTGAGCTGAAAGAGACAACTAAAAAAGAACGGAGGGAGTAGTAAAATTGTGGTTCTTAGTTCTTACTTCAAATTTGTGGATCTCTACAGTGTAATGAAATTTGTGGTTCTAAATTGTATAAATCACGGTGATTTTTTTTGTGATCAGATTCATTATGAAGCAATTCTTGATCAAAAGTAGTGTTTCCCGACAATTTTCTAATTCAAAATTGACTTTTGTGGCATTAACTCCAACACCAAATTTAATTCATAGTAAAAATCTAATCTTTAGTGAATTATTAAGTACTATCAATTGAGAAAGTGCACAAAAATGAACCAACAAAATTAAGAACAATTAACCGAAAGCAAGATCAATTATTACAGCGTTTTTATACACAGATATACCATCCCACCTTAAAAGTTAAAAATCCCCACACCAACAAACTACTACTAGTAAAAAAACAAAAAGAACACCAACCTTAACCAAACTACTCGAGATTATTACATCTAAACCTTAAACATGCTCAATCCATCATCATAATACTGTAATAAGTAAACAAAAACATCATCAGTTACTACTCCATCCGTTCTTTTTTAGTTGTCTTTCTAGCAAATATTACACAAACCAAGAAACACAATTATTACCACACAATCTTCCATTTCTACCCTCTCACTTTCCAAGAAATATACTTGGGGTGGAGAGAGAATAAATACCATTGGGGGAATAAAGGGGTAATATTGGAAAACTTTCATAGAAATACCCAAAATGACAACTATTGTAGAACACTTTTTCATCTCTAAAAAGACTACTACTTTGGAACGGAGGGAGTAGTTACTACCACTACTAGACTCGGAGCAAGTAGATACTGAGTTCGGGGCCTCCATTCCCATCCGGGTTCATCATGTACAACGCCTCCGAATCTCTGCTCCCCACGACCCTCTCGAATTTGGCCCTCATGTACATCATCTCCCCCTCCCCCTCCCCCGATTCCGGCCCCCCACCCGGCAGCACCCCGGCCCCCATCGATATCGGCCCGATCGCATTCAGGACCTTCCATTCCTCGGCCCCACACTCCCTCCTCATCGTTGCGTACCCACACTTTTTCCCATTGCAGTACGTTCTCCACGCCGGCTCATCCAGCAGCAGCTTATCGGCCTTCCTATCGCATTCCAGGGCGATCCTGACGAGCCCGGACGCCATTTCCCGGACGAGGACGCTCGTCGGGGTCGCCAGCTCGACCACGAAGGCCGGGCCCTGCTTGAAATCCTCCTGGAACGCGAAACGGACGTGGCCGCGCCTGCGGCCGAAGAGGGTCCCGATTAGCCTCGGGCCCAGGCCCGAGGAGAAACGGGTTCGGGCCCTGGCGAGGGCCAGGGCCGATTTCAGCTTGGACACGGCGACTACGTAGAGCTTCTTTCTTGGCGCGGCGCGTGGGGCGCGTGTGGAGGGAGAGTGCTGAATTATGGACGGCTCTGGTTTTTTCGTCCTTTCTTGGGATGATCCTGATGACGAATCGACGGCCTGGATTATTTCTTCTCCTTTTACTTCCATATCTTCTAATGCATCGTCTAGTTTCTTCTTCACGCCGAAATACCTCCTGGAAAACGAGAACGAATCTTGTGGGCTTCTTGCAGCCATGATTGTCTTCATCTTTTCTCCAATTTTCTCACAAAGAATTGGTCAGAATGGATTTGGTTAGGATAGATAGATAGATATATATATGCACGAGATGGGGTGCTTTGAAATCCAATTCCCTTTAGTAAAGAATGGGGTTTCGGGGGGGAAAATTAAAAATCCTGACAGGGCAGCCCCACAGAGGAAAATGCACAAACGAGGGATGCAAAGAGGAATGGAGACAAGAGTGACAGAGGAAATGCCACAAGATGGTTTGGATTCAGAATTTGAGAAAAAAAGAGAGGATGGATTTTAGGTACTATTTGAGTTGTGGGATTTGAGACAAGAAGTTTTTTTGAGGTTAAAAATGGGTGGGGACTGATATTGCAGGGGAAGTTGGAACAATGGAGGGTTCATTTAAGAAGGATGAGCAATTCTCAGATGCAAAAAGAAATTGGTTAAAAAAAGCTACAACAACACTATTAATGTTGTTTTTTTTTTCTTTTTTTATATACCCACTTTGGAGCATATAGCAGATAAAGTTAGTTCTTTTTTTTTTCTTTTCAGTTTTGGTTCTTCAATTAATGTTGGGAATTGGGATTAAATTTGTGGAGTGTGAATGAGTTGCTCATCAATTCACCTCTATTCTCTTCTCAAAACGTTTTATCTTTCATTTTTTTTAAAATGAAAATAATTACTCCAGTACTACTCCCTCCGTCCCGCGAAGATTGAAGCCTTTCTTTTGGGCACGGTAATTTAGGTAGTGGAGTTTAGTAGTTAAAGTGGTGTGGGTATTTGTGTTTAAGATTATAATGAATTTTGATACTGTTTATTGTTTAACTTTGACTTAATATTATCTTAGTGATGTAATTTGAGAAAAATATTCAAGTGTGGTCTTGTTAGAATCGTCTAATCGTGTAGTTTTAGAATATATATTTTATACAATTTTTATTTGTATCAATTTTGTAATATTAAGAGTTAAAGAAATATAAGGGACTTTGTGTAGGAAAGTAATAATGCATTGGAATTTGTGCAGAATAGTAAAAGTAAGTATTTTTAATGTGATTTGACAATAATTAAGATTCTAATCAAACTTATATTAAGTTAATTTTTCTAAAAACGGAAAGGGTTCAAAGTTCGTGGGACACCCCAAAAAGGAATAGGGTTCAAACTTCGGGACGGAGGGAGTACTATAAAAGGGGTGGATTTATTTGTCTGTCTGCAGGCTCTGGAGTGATTATTTGGGTGGATTCTTGGGGGTTCTGGGACTAGGACACCAGATGGATTTCTACCGTTGATCATGAGAATGATGCGGTTTGTATGGTTTTGATTGATCTGGTGTACGGAGGGTGCTCAGAAAAATGAGCGCCAGATTAATGGCATTGGCAGGTGTGGGACATATCTGCAGATGAGACAATAAATGAACACCAATTATTAATAATGATTGTATGAATCTGTAAATTACTAGTAGTGAAAACAGATTAATTTCACTTTTTTTTTTACCCGGGCGTTTAAGTTGAGCTTCTCAAAAAGTAAAGTAGTGAAAACAGATTAATTTACTAGTAGTAAATTACTTCCGTCTATCATTTTTGTTACATACTTCCTCCATTCTTTTTTAAATGATATGCATTCACATTTTATGCAATTCAATACGCATTTTAATACATAATAACTCAAATTGCATACAAGTAAAAATTATAAAAATTTCATATTCTAGATCTATGCAATCTGACGAATCCAACAAGATTTCACTTGACTATATTTTATCTTATAATACCTCCATCTCATTATAATTGTTACGGACTCACCTGATACGTATGTCGATATATATTTTTAACGGTTAATAACGTAAATTGTGTAAAATAAAAAATTATAAAATTTTGATATTATAAAACTACAAGATTAGACGAATCTAACAAGATCTCACTTGACTATGTTTTTTCTTACATAACTATGATAAAAATTTGAATCAATTTTAAACCGTGAATAATGCCAAAAAGTCAAACGTAACAATTTTAACGAGACAGATGAAGTATAATTATATTAAAAAAATCAAATCAAAATTATTCAATGAACAATGTTAAATTTCCAATGTGCATTTATATAGGAACGGAGGTAGTATAATTTTTTTTCGCTATTCACTATTTAACTTTAATTCAATTTTTTATGATAATTATATAAGAAAAAACATAGTCAAATGAGATTTTATTAGATTCGTCTATCCTTATAATTTTAGTATGTAATTTTTTAAAAAAATTTCATAGTACAATTTAAGTTATCAACCGTTTAAAAATATATACATACTGGTTTAATTAGATGTGTATGGAATGTGTATATTTATAATAGAGAATATTTATATTTATAAGAGAGAATGTACTATGTGTTTATAAAATACTCCCTCCGTCTCACTTTAGTGTCCTGTTTGATTTTTTGGTACTGTTCGTTGATTAACCTTGACTCAATATTATTGTAAATATATACAGTATTTGAAACAAATTAGTCGAGTTGGGTCTTGTTAGAATCCAAAATCATATAGTTTTAGAATATATATTTTACATAATTTTTTGTTGTACATATTTTTTGATATTAATGATTGAAAATGTATATTAGATTATGTGCAGAAATTAAACAATACATGATAAATGAGACGGAGAGAGTAGAATATGTATGTCTGTAGAAGATAATATAATGTGTATTCTTTAACCATTAATAGTAGTATCTTTATCGGTTAGGCAATTATAATTTTGTTTGCAAGTAGACATTCTGTCTATGGTAAGACGGCGAGTATGTTTTGATGTTAGCATATTGGGCAGCATATAGCGGATTAGAAGAGCATATTCTCTCACAATTCTCTTTCCAAATCTGTTATTTGCTAGCGGATCCGCTGACTCCCAAACTTCAAGATAGTACTATATTTTTCTATATAATTCCTCCGTTCTAGTTATTACATTTGACTTTTCGCTTTTTAACACTATTCACTATTTAACTTTTACTCAAATTTTTTTCATAGTTATACAAGAGAAAATATAGTCAAGTGAGATATTATTAGATTCGTTTAATCTTGTAGTTTTAAAATATCAATTTTTTTATAATTTTTTATCGTACACAATTTAAGTTAGTAACTGTCAAAAATATGTATTGGCATGCGTGTTCGGTGAGTCCGTAGCAAAAATAGAGAGACGAAGAAAGTACATTATATCTTAGTTTTTTTTTTTTTTTTTTTTTTTTAATTAAACATTCTATCTAGGATTGATTAGTAAGACATTGTGTGTCTCTTCTTTCCACATTTCGTATTTGGCATTATATATTTCTTCTTTACGCATTATATTTCTCTTAATTAGGCATTATATTGTAACATCATACTTCCTCCGTTTTTTAAAGATAGCTACGGACCTACTCAGGACGCAGTCCAATGCACATTTTAAACCATCAATAATTCAAATTCGGTACATGTAAAAATTCTAAAAGTTCGATATTTAAAATCTACAAGACGAGACGAATCTAACAAGATCACACTTGGCCATATTTTAACTTGTATAACCATGAGAAAACTTTAAGTCAAAGTATATAAGTGAACAGTACCCATTAGTCAATAGTAGCTAATAAAAAAAACGGAGGGAGTATTACATATGTGCAATGAAGCATTCTATCCTTTTTATTTAGTCATTTTCTCTTTTTTCATTTAACATTCTGTCTCTGCTACTTGTCTTCCTTGAGTGCTCGTTCCATCATAATTCCAAAATTATTGTGTAGTAGTAGTAGTAAACAATACAAATCCTGCAGCATGGTGATTCATATTCTTAAAAACCTATAGCGCAAATTCTAATACTATCTCCAATTGATATAATGGAAATATATATATATATATATATATATATATATATATATGAACGAATGAATCTGTTCGCAGATAGCAGATTGAATATCAGATTCACTATCTATTAACAGTTTCTCTCTTTCAAATATCCCAACATATACGATGAGCAGCCGAGGGGATGGTGGAGAATGTCATGATGACAAAAATGTCATTAGGCATTGAGCCAATAAAACCTTAAATTAATCAGCAAAAGCATGTGCTGGAAAGTGGTGTGCAGCCCACAATGATCACCTAGTTTTAATCATTGTTGATGCACAAAATTAGTGCATCCTTAATTAATTAAAAGGCACCAGGTTTTGTCTTAACTGGCCCCCTTCCATATGTGGATACAGTTCCTATAAATTACTAGTACTATAATTACATAAGTTATAAAAAGAAAAACAAAAATTCATTATTGAATCTTTAGGGTTATAGTAATAGTAGTATGCTTCTACTATATAGTAGTATATCAAAGTCTAAGAATCTGAGGACTTCTTTTCTTCTTCTTTTTTTCTTTTTTTTTCCACTCTTAATAATTGATTATTGATGGGTTCAGAATTTGATGGATCAACTAATCATGATCTGCATCCAACAAACCAGATCTGAAATTGGGTCACTTTTTATTAAATTATTACTATAGCACCACAAATGAGAGTGTAATAAGGTAATGATACAAGATGCAACCTTTTAATCATTTCTCTAAACCCACATTATTTTTTAAATGAGTAAATTATAAGAACAAACTGAGTACAATTCACCAAAACAAAACCCATCAAATAATTTAAACAAGCCCATACACACAAAAGCGTACTGTGTTTTTAAACAATAGGTGGACTTGGTGGCACTGCGGGATACCACGCTCCTTTCTTACCAATTAATGCCGTCGGTCCCCTATTGTAGTGGGCCCAGTGGACCTGCCCGCCTGGTTAATTAATTAACGGGAGGGAATTGAGACGCGCTATTGGGCCCTAATGGGCTTGAATTTAATCTGGGCTATTAAAGTAAATTTGGTTGGATTGCCTGCCCGGCCCTGGGCTGAGTATCTAATATCCCAGCACAGTGAATTAGAACAAAATATTATTGGACATCCGTACCAGCATTCCAAATTAAATTACCCAATTTAAGTGTAACTGACTTTTTTTTTTTTACTGTTCATTGTAGCAATTTCTGTTTTTTTTATATATTTATACAAGAAGAAATATAGCCAAGTGAGATCTTGTTAGATTTGTCTCAACTTCTACTTTTTAAATATCACATTTTTAGAATTTTTACTGGTACCGAATTTGAGATATTAATAGTTTAAAATGTGCATTGACATACATGCAAATGAGAAACATTACACTTAAAAAAAAAATGGAGGAAATATTAGTAATTGTAAGTTTTAATACCCTTGAAAATTGAAATGAATCCCTTGCCTTAATTAGGGTATCTTATAGTTTGCCCTACCACCCCAACTTCTTATCCCATACCCCTCATGAATTTTCAATGGGTTTGTCCTTCATATCAAGTTTGACCATTGAATTTAGTACCCATAAAATATAATTACTTCAATTAAACCTCAAAACCACTTAAAGTAGTTACTAAACCACTTAAATTAGATAAAATAAAATAAAACCCATTACACATTGACCTCCAGCAATTTTCCAGTGAAAACTCTGACACCGACGATTTCCATGAAGGCTCCGACGACCTCTTGGTGTACTGGATCTTAGCGATATGTGTACCACATGTTACTATAAGCGTACCAAATCATTCATGGTATGGTACCACACCTTTAGTGTAAGATGTACAAGACCTTTAGACGATTACGACAGCATTGCACGGCCTTGGAACGGCCCAAATGGTCCCCATGGATCGTGCCACTAAGACTATGTTAGAGTATCAAATCTCTAGTACCACACTTCAAGTAACGAAGTATCACACAATTAGTATAAGGTGTCAGGCCCTGTTCTGGAGGACTTATTTTCAGAAATTATTGTTTATTCTTATTAAAATCAGACCAGATTAGACCAGACCAGATCAAACCACACTATATATATATATAGTTATAATCAGATCAGATCAGTCCAGACCAGATCTTATAAAATTTAGATCAGAACAACTTATTTCATGCGAAGAGAACAAGGCCTTACTCACCTTTAAACTGACAACGACCATCATTGTACCAGAATGTACCACATGGTCGAGGGAGGATTGTGCCACAAAAGCCGTTATAGAGTACCAAATCTCTAGCAAAAGAATATTATACCTTAGGTAACGAAGTATCACAAGTTTAGTATAAGGTGTATCACACAAATAGTCGGTGTGGCCGAAGCACTCACCGCTACTGCCAGAGCTACCGCTGGAGTTGTCAAAACGGTCGCCTGAGACTCCGGAATAGCCCCTAGAGCTGCTGCCGGAATTTCATGGGGGATGGGTTGATTTATTAATAGATGAATTGTGTTAATTAGACTAAGAGTTTGGATGCATATTATCTCACAATTCGTTATCCGTTGCTTCCCAAATAATTTTAAATTAAAATATAGTAGTAGTGAAACTTGAAGCGGCGGGCAAACTCTAATAATTTGTTGGGAACGGAGGTTGACTCTAAAATTTTAGTTGTTTTTCGGGGGAGGTGAACTATTAATGCAGCTTTCGTTAAGAAATCAACATTGCGGCACACATTATATTTTAGTATTAAAAATGTTAGTAAAATATAATAATAGTACTTCCCACGTTGCTTTTTAATTGCAACAGATTCACATTTCACGCAGTCCAATACATATTTTTAGTCCATAATAATTCAAATTGTATACGAGTAAAAATTATGAAAATTTGATATTCTAAATCTATGTGATTAGACGCATCCAACGAGATCTCAATTGATTATATTTTATCTTATATAATTATATGAAAAAACGGAATCAAAATTACTCAATGAAAAGTGACAAAATACTATCCGTGTAAATTAATTAGGAAGGTACGAAGTATGAGAAAAGAATCCTGAATCTGTGGCAGCTGGTAATCCAAGGAGCAGTTGGAAATTGGAATCCGGATTGGCCCATAGTTCATTGATAGAGTATTATTCTACGACGACAGCAGACAGGGAATAGTACAGTTGATGTAGTTTTATTGCAGTGGACATGTGATTGTGGCTGTGGGTAGTGACATGTCATGTGGAATGATGCCGAGACGACGTGATGATGGGCCCCTCACTACAAGCCAAACTCGTTCAACTCCTCGCTCCACAGCTTGCTCAGCCATCCACTGAAACGAAACACCCACTTGTCGTTTTCTTCAGATATTTCCATATAAACGCAGTGCATACTGATACAACGACTCTTAATCAGTGAACTGAAAACTAACTGCTCCATCCGATTCATGCAGTTTTTTGAGAGTAGCTTTTTTTTTTTTTTTTTTTCTTTTTTTTTTTCTTTTTTTTTTTTTTTTTTTTAAGGTTTGGTCGCTTTGATTTTATATTAAAATTGAGAGTTAGTATTATAATTTTAAACTCTACAAATAGAAGCTACCTAAGTGTTTAGGGTAGCCTTAAAAAAAAAACTAGCAAGCCTAGTTATGTTCAATTATAATTTTAACCTAATAATCAACCCACTACAAAATAGTCTATATAATATTTGTCATTTTATGTAATTCTATAAATTATAAATTTTATGACAGCTATAGCTATTTGTACCAAACACTTAAATAAAATTGACGACTACAGGTCACACAGCTTCAGCTCCATACAACTCCAGTCCGCAGCTACAGCTCTGTGTGTAGAACAGACCATTAATCAATAGAGTTAGTGTGCATCCGCTTCATCTGCATCTACGTGCAGAATGGTATATACTCTATGAAAAATGATGCTAGTTCAATAAAATATGATGACTACTCTAAAAAAATGATACTCCCTCTGTCATACTTAACTTGTCTTGTTTGACTTCTGCACACAATCCAATCTATTTTTTCAATCGTTAATATCTCAAAATATATACAATAAAAAATTATGTAAAATATATATTCAAAAATTACATGATCATACGATTCTAACAAGACCCAACTCGACTATTTTTTTTTCAAAATATATACTTGCAAGAAAATTGAATCAAGACTGAACAATAAACATTGTCAAAAAGTCAAATAAGACACATTAACTGGGATGGAGGGAGTATTTTATAATATCCATAATTTTTCAAGCGCACCTACCATTTCACATATACATCATTTTTGGATGCTCTGGCATCATTTTTTGTTGCTCTCTCATCATGAAGCAGTTATTATTGGCACCACCAAAACCACAACCAATTTTTAATACAAAAATCGTTTATTTGTTTAAGGTCGAACATCGTACTCTCGAATCAAATACTGCTTTTCATCAAGTACTTAATTACATTTCTTATACTAAAACAAATCCAATAACTTTAAGTACGTAGTGGAGGAATATTAACCACTAGACTTTTTTTCTTTTTCTTTTTTTTTTTTTTTTCCATTTGTGCTTTTTAAATAATTTTATTATTTAATTTTTTATAAAATATTCTCTCCGTCCAAAATAGGATGTCTTTGATTTGGGCACGGAATGCAATGCATATCTTTATTTGTTTGGTGTTTAGATTTTTATGATTTTTTTTTTGGTGAACAGGGGATTTTTATGATTTATGAGAGTCCGTTTTATACGAGGGAATGAGATGGGGTATATGCGAAGAATGAGAAATGAGAGGGAAGAAAAGTATAACAAGGTGTTATAAGAGTTTGTTAGAAGTCTAAACCAATACTTTCTCCGTCTCAAAGTTTCAAAATGAACTTTATGTTTGATAATATGCTATTATTCATATACAAACTTTCAGTTAAAGTTAGTAAGTACTCCCTCCGTGCCATTTAACTTGTCTTATTTGACTTCTGCACACAATCCAATACACTTTTTCAATCGTTAATATATAAAAGTATATGAAATGAAAAATTATGTAAAATATATATTCTAAAACTACATGATCATACGATTCTAACAAGACCCAACTCGACTATTTTTTTCAAATATATATTTGCAAGAAAATTGAGTCAATGTTGAACAATGAACAGTGTCAAAAAGTCAAACAAGACGTTAAATAGGACTGAGGGAGTAATAAGTGACGCTTATTACTTATTGGTATCAAGTAGTCTTATAACTCGGGTGTGGCTTGTGTGCTGTCAACGGCACATACTGACAAAAATGGAATGATTGATACAAATAGAAAAATGATGCCAGAGCAATGAAAAATGACGACTGTGTGAAATGATGTGTGCGCATGAAAAATGATGAATATTATAAAATAAGCAACATCATTTTCATGGAGCTGACATCATTTAGCAATTAGCATGTACAGACAAGTTAATTGCCAGTACAGGAACCAGACTGTTATAACCCATTTATTTGAAAGAAACTAAAATTATTACAATTTTTTTATGTGATAAATTAATAATAATTTTTACAGTTTTGAAAGAGAAAAGGCTCCAGAATTGGATGAAAGAAATGAATATTAGTTATAAATTCTCATTGATATGTATATTTTATATTGGAAGAAATTATATTTTCATTATTAGTATATATTTTTGATATTAGTTACAAAATATGTTAATCTTCTTAACGTATGAATTTTCTTAAATAAAATTATAATCGAAAATTTCTTTAGTATATACTACTATAGTACTATATATACAGATAATTTGTGTGATTTGAACACGGACACATTTTCTGACATATAAGTCAATGTTTACTAAAAAAACGTATATACAAAAAATGTAAGAAACATATTAATTTTAAAATATTCATATTTAACTAATTTTTCTTTAATTTTTACCTATATTTCTACCCTTTCACTTTCATTTTTTGTCCACCAAAATTTCAACCATAGTTTGTCATAATTTCTATAGAAATCAGTGGGGATGTGGAAGGCCTGTCTTCCCGAAAAAATTGGATTCCTCATTTGGCCTCTAAGCCATGACTCCCTACCTGTTAATGCTACCCGTTTTCATCGGCGGGTGGCTACTTGTCCCTTATGTGTTCTATTCGGCCATAGGGAGGAAATTTGGAGCAATTGCTTATTACATTGTGATTGGGTTCATCATATCTGGAGCCTGCTACATATTCATGTTCCTCCTGTTTGTGTTACTATCCCTAAAATGGAGATCAGAGAATTTCTGCAGAACATGTATAAAATTTATGGCAACTTATTTGCGGCTGCTCAATGGATCATATGGGTGGAACGCAATGCTAGAGTCTTCCAATGGAAATTTAAATCTACTCGGGTTCTTATAAAGGATATTTATTATCTTGCAGGGAATTCTAAAGGCGGCCCTTCCTCTCTGGTGCATATGGTTCATTGGAATTACTTAGGTTTTAATGATTATATCCTTCATGTTGATGGGAGCTCTTTGGGGAATCTGGGTTCTGCTGGATTTGGTTTTGTAGTGCGCGATTGTGACGGTCATTGGATTGGTGGTGGCAGTGGCTACATTGGTCACATTACAAACATATTTGCAGAGCTATCGACATTGGCAAAGGGTTTGGAGTATGTTGCTAATCTAGGGTTTCCCACAATTTTTTGTTACACTGATTCCATTTCTATAATTGATGAGCTGGACTCCTGGAACCTATTTCATCCCTTTGCTACGTTGTTCAAGAAGATAAATGACTTGAGGAACTATTTTGCTATGTGTGGCATACACCATATTTTACCTGAAAGTAATCAAGTTGCAGGCAGTCTGACTAAACATGATGCTTCCCTTGACGACTTCTACACTACTTGAGCTTTTCCCCCAAATTTTGCTAAAGGGGTTGTGGCGGCGGATGCATCCGGCGTTTGGTTCCCCGGTTGCTAATTTCCTCCTTTTTTCTATTTGCTTTTTTAGCTAGTTTTACCTTTTCTCTTTTTTCCATTTGTTCCATTTGTTTGCTGGGTTCGGCTCTTAAAAAAAAAAGTTATCTGCAATGGAAGGTAGGTAAACAATTAGGAATTTTTTTTGAATAAATGGTCGTGGCACAGAATGTTCGAACATCAAATAGAATATACCGTTAAAACTGTAAAATCAACAATGTCGAAATCACATCTCACAAACGTCATAAATTCTTTGATATTACAAATCTTGTTTTGTTTGTTTATTTGTGGTTGTTTTCTTGTACCCAAACAAGGCACATGTAGTGCCGCTTGGCTTCTTCAGGAGTGAGGAGTTCAGGTGGACCATCACTCCATTAGTTCCAATTTTACAAGTATGAATGCATATCCTTCGGGTTTGGATAGATTGATGAATGTAACTGGTATGTTTGATCCGACGGAATATGTGTGTCGGGTATTAATGAGTTGCGTACTAAATATTTAACGGCTTTTGAATTGTATAAAATGCTCAAAACATATAAATTGTTCATTCAGCATATAAAACACTATTTCACTAACACCCAAACCAAATCCATGATCTTCCCCAGCAGCCAATGGTCATTTGAACTGATGGGTAAGCATTTATAAATGATGTTGCTAATAGTCATGCACAATATTTAGTTAAAAATAATAAATTCTATTGTTTGGAGTGATGTCCGAGCATTAAAAAGTGATATTTATATGCCTTTGAAGTGATGTTTATAATAGCATATGTGATGTGATCCATCATTTTTTCTTAAGCGTTCATCATTTATTATTTTAACACATCATTTTTTTGGGGCTTCTAGCATCACCACAACAACCACAACAGGTGTTGTTGCATGCACCCAAACCATTTCCGTATTAGTTATTGGAACAACATCAATTATTTGATTGATTTCTATGGGTCCCATTATCCATTTCATTCACAATTTTGGCAAACGCTACAATATTTTGACACGATGATATATATTAATATGATATGAAAGTGATATAGTAGAAGTATAAGTTAGGAATCAGTATACATCACTGCATAAAAGATTTGGATTAATTAACCGATCCACATTAATTAAAAGAAAAAATGAAAGAAGAAAAAAAGAAAAGGACTGATGATCAATGGCATCATTCGCAACAACTGTTTTCCATAAAATTAGTGTCTAGTATTTAAAACTAATGCAATGATATATGCATCACTATATATAATATGCATGACCAATGTCCTTTGTTAAAGGAGTTTTGGTAGGATAGGCTATAATTAAATTCCCGTAGCAATAATTTGGAGGGAATGATGAGTATAACTCTAGGCCATATGCAACCGAAAACACCAAATTCAAATTCAAAAATGTAGTAAATGTCACATCAAACAGTATTTCATCTCCAACCAAAAACATCAAACTCAAACTCAAAAGAATATTCCATGGAATATTCTCTTTTTAGTACTTTATGTACTTTTCATATAATTCATCCGTTTCTAAATAAGTGTTACGTTTTGACTTTTTTTACTTTCATTGTAGCACTTTGACTTCTATTTCTCTTGTAGTTATACAAGAAAAAATATAGTCAAATGAGATCTTATGGATTCGTTTCATCTTCTAGTTTTTAAATATCAAATTTTTAGAATTTGTACTTTACCGAATTTGAGTTATTAATAGTTTAAAATTTGCATTGGCAAACGTGCAGAAGAGAAACGTAACACTTAAAAAGAAACATACACTATATTTATCAAATTTATAATTTCACCCATATATTAAAACTAAACAAAAATCATTAAAAAAATAGTAATTAAATTATAAATATAAAAAAATAATATTAAAACACATCAATCAAATAAAAAGACAACAATTGAAGTTGAGACTTAATTGACCCTAAAATAAATTAAACCCAATAAAATTTAAATTTAAATTAAATTATACATGAAATTTATTAAGGATTACCTTGCAATAATTGGAAGAATGAAAATAAAAGAAAGAACAAATATAGGGACTGGAATTCAATATTGTAAAAAATTTTGACAGTGAAACGCATGTGTTTCTATTGCCGATCTCTCCACCGGAAACACATTTTGCGTCGGAGTTTTCAGTTTGGTTGGAGCAGTTTTTTTTACTCCATTTTGGGTTTTGCAGTTACTGGTGGAGATGGTCTGATAATTATAAAAATATAATACTCCTATGTTCAATTAGTATTATCCCAAATTTTTCGACACACAATCTAATATATTTCTTTAACAGTTAATATTTTAAAATGTATAAAAATAAAAAAATTATATAAAATTGGTATATTCTAAAACTATGTGAAAAAACAAATCCATTAAGATCTCACTCGACTATATCTTTTCATATATAATTGTAATAAAAGTTAGGTCAAACTTATATAATGACCAGTGTAACAGTTTAAAATGAGACAATACAAGTAGAACGGATGGAGTATAGGATTGCTAAAACAAAACAACCACCAAATCCTCTAATAAAAAGAAAAGTGGGTTTAACTTAATAATCAATCAGTTTGATTCCTACCAATCATTTATCATTTTTTTAAATTTTATTTTATATACTATGGGTGTCTTGTATTATGGGTGGCTATAAAAATTATAGTATAAACGAATGGGTAAAAAAAAAATAGAAAGCCATGGAAAACAACCCCACACGTCCAACTTTATCATTGTACTCCCTCGTACCATTGAATTTATCTATTTAAAATTACATAAAATATATTAATGAAATTATGTAATTAAATAAATTTAATTAGATCCAAACTTATTATATTTTTATTATATAACAATAAAATTAGATGGAAATTCGACCACGAATAATGTTAAAAAATAAATACAACTAACAGGAATTTTTATTCCATCACCGAAATGTACTCTCTTAATGGCCGCAATCATTGTACTTTAAATAAATAGGCTACTAACCAAAAAAAAAATAAGAATACACTAGTACGGATCAAGTTAGTATCCTGACTATTAGAAATCTGTATATGCGGACGTGTTCCAGCAAAGGCCACAGTGTGCTATGTGTCAACATGTTGCGCATTCATTCCATTAAGAGGTAATTATTAAAAATTGAAGGTGGATCTGTCAATACCCTGATTAATATGCATTCCCTTCAGAGGTAATTATTAATAATGGAAATTATATCTGTCAATACCCTAATTAATGGACGTACTATATAGCATGATTACAGCCTGAGAGTAGTACTGTGTGTGAAGGACAATATACAACATATTTGAACATTATTTATATCACAAATTGGGGCAATATATAGCATCATCCATATGGCATTTAATAGTTAACAAGAACAAAAATTTGGGGTAATCTACAAAACAAGAACACTATTTAGATTCCCAGGAACACAGTTACAGGGTTAGGATAACATGGATCTTGAAGCACATCTTATAGCAGGTATGAACTTTGAGTGCATCACAGATAAGTATTATGTTAAAAGGGAAAAAAGATCACTATTTCGATTACGAAGACATTATTATAGTAAGAGAATAACATGGAGTATTAGACCGAGTTAAGACAAAAAAATCCACACACGATCTGTTGTTAAATTAAAATAAATGTAGAATCTTCTCTAATTTCAAGAAAAATTTTGGCCCACAACATGTGTAATTATTAAATCTCTACCCAAAATTGTCTCACTATTTCAGGGGAAATGAATGCAAAATCCCTTCATTTGCCTCAAATTAATAAAGCATAAAAAAGGAATAAAAATTAAAAGCTATTGCCAAAAGTCAAAGCAAAAAAAGAGCATATGAAATGCATAAAGAGAACATGTCTGGATATCCAGAGTCTGGATTTGAACCTATTCGCACTAGTACCATTAGAATTCCACTTTGCCCGAGATTATTTAGGGCTATTTGTTTACTTCTTAATTTAATAATTAAAAGACTATTTTACATCTAAAATAATTTATAAATGAATATTTGACTTTTGATGTTGTTCATTAATTAAGGTTGACTCAATTTTATCGTGATAATATAAAAAAATAATCAGGTGTAATTTTGTTAGAATCGTCTAATTGTATAATTTTAGAATATACAGTTTATATAATTTTCATTTGTATTAATTTTGAACTATTAAGCATTAAATAGACTTTTTGCTGTTAAAAAAAAAAACAGTAGTAAGTTTTAATGTGACAGAGTGAGTACCTAACTATTTTATTTTAGAATACTTAATGAAAGTGACAACAACAAGGATTATAGATATTAAATTTGTAAATTCTTCAATTTGATATTCTTTTATTATATAAATTTTCATCATCCTTTCATCTTCACATATTTATTGCTTTTGTAATTCAAAGCCTTAATTTTTTTTTTCGGGAGAATTCAAAGCCTTAATTTTAGGTTGTCCTGAAACAAGAAGTGACAAAAATTAAAATAATATTACCTCTATTTCATTATAATTGTTACGACTCATATGATATGTATGTTGATACATATTTTTAACGGGTAATAACTTAAATTATGTATAATAAAAAATTATAAAAATTTAATATTCTTAAATTACTAGATTAGACAAATCTAATAAGATTTCACTTGACTAGATTACATGATAAAAATTTGAATCAAACTTAAATAGTGAATAGTATCAAACAATCTAATAAAATCTCACTTGATTATGTTATTTGATAAAAATTCATGAAACTTAAATAATGAATGGTGTCGAACAATCTTAGACCATCTCCAATGGTCCACACTAAACTCAAACCCATTTTACAGTAAATGTCACATCAAACAGTAATTCATCTCCAACCATTTACACTAAACTCAAACTCAAAAGAATATTCTCTAAAATTATTTCCCATACAAACTTATTTATCTTTTCAATCACACCCTTCATTTCTTATAGATTATACATTAACCCCCACATACAATTCAATACTAATTAATTAAGAAAGAATTACATAATTAGAATAAGAATTACACTAAATGACGGAATATACATATTGAATTAAAAATATGTGCCGTTTGCATAGTTATTTGATTGTTTAATATTGTACCTTTTTAAGTATTTGAGATGTGTTATGTTTAATTATATTTTCGTATGCTAATGTAATTTTTTAATGATTGCTAAGATTGTACCAAAACTTTAAAAATTTAGTTATCTTTATGTTTAAAATTTATTTTATAAAGAAATATATTTAACTATAAAATAAATTCATAAAAAAATTGTATGAAGTATAAAATTATTAACCATAGTACAAAATTTGATCAATGTTCATTTTGCAACAATTGGAGGGATGATATTGCAATTAATTTAATTGCAAAAAGTGAGATAGGTTTGTGAATAGTAAATACTCAAATTTGAGTATTTAATATTCATAAAACTCAAAAAACTTAAAATAGATTTGGTTTTAGGGTATTGTTGGAGAGAAGATGCCATCTCATTTTGAGTTTTAAGGCACCATTGGAGATGGCCTTAGTGAGAGAGGAAGTAAAAGACAATTAAGATAGTACTAGTAATAATTAATTCAAATTAACAACGGAAAGAGACTCATTTCACGTCACAACAGAAAATAACAGGAAGCAAATTACCATAAACGACGCTACTTTTGCCACGTGTCACCATCTCCTTTTATCCCTCCTCAAGGTAAAAGGCCCTTTTTACATATCAACGCAAGTGCAGACTGCAGTATTGCACCACTCACGACTCTCTGCTCTTCCTCTCTGTTCCCAACAACAGACACCCCCGGAGGCCAAAGCCGAAACCACCGCGCACTGTGGCGGCGATCGTCGAATCGATCCATTCTCGGCGTGAAGATCGTTCGAGGAAGGAATCATGACGGATACCATCGATGAAATTGCAGAGGATATATCGTTCGTGGGATTTGAAGATGACTGCAGGTTGCTGGGGAACCTACTTAACGATGTTCTCCAGAGAGAAGTCGGATCTGAGTTCGTGGAGAAACTCGAGAAGACAAGAGTTCTCGCTCAGGTTGCTTTCATTTATTTCGGTTTTATATCTTTTTCTTTGTCCTGACGATATTGTTGGTTTTTGTTTTGTACTGTGTTGGATTTCTCCATTGCCTCTGGTTCCTGTTGTAAAGAGCGTTTTGCATTGAGATTTTGTTCCTTGAACCTCCTGCTTGTTTTGGAAATTACTGATTTATTTGAATTTGTTACCTCGATGAGTAGGGATGTCTCCAGTATTTTAAGTGTATGGTTTTTGTGTGAAGTTTCTGTGTTCTCTTCAATGTGAAAAGTCGAATTTCATGTAATTTTTCCCTGTACGCTTTTAGAGTTCCTGGAGTGATTCGTCGTGAACTAAGGAGTAGTTTTTATCCCGGTAAGGTGTTGTGTTGCTGCATGCATATCGTGTTGCTATTAAGAATTCGTACATAGTTCTATTCGCAATGTCCCTCCACATTGGGTGAATGATTTATGTTACAAAATTGAGTTTACGGAGACAGTAGTTTATTTTAGTTTATTTTATTTTATTCTATTTTACTGTGAATTGTTGCCTTTTCATGTGATAATATGATATGAAGCATACTTGTTTCTTGAAATCGTCTACAACTATCATTTGTGATTTTGAACAAGCACAAATAAAAGGAAATGTGCATTAACTCTGCGTCTGTAATATGAATTTCATGAAATACTTCTTAAATGTATTGACTTGAATATTGCATGTGTGTTTGCGGGTTGGAACAAATAATAATAAATGAATGAAATACTGTAGAGTGCATGCAATATGAGGACGGCTGGAATTGACAACACAGCCGAGCTTCTTGAGAAGCAATTGGCTGCAGAGTTATCAAAAATGACACTCGAGGAAGCATTGTCGCTCGCCCGAGCATTCAGCCATTATCTAAATCTGACGGGGATTGCAGAAACTCATCACAGGTATTTTTATTTCTCTTTTGAAGAAAATTTGCTGCTTGTAAAAAATGACGTCTCATGACGGTTATGTTTGTGTAATAAAAACCTAATAATGGGTATTGAGTGTTTTGAAAGGCAGGCTTGAGAAAGCATGTTATGGACAACTGTTAAAATTCTAACATCTGTTCCTGTGAACAGCCTCCAATATTGTCATTTCTGCATTATATTCCTTTTCACTCTTTTATATGTTGATGTTACAAGCCACCTGGTAACTTGGGGATTTGATGTTTTAAAATGGTCATCTGTTGAAACTCTGCAGAGTAACTAAGGCTAGGGGATCAGTACAGCTATCAAAGGCTTGTGATGATACTCTAAATCAACTCGTGCAAAGCGGTGTTTCTCCAGATAAGCTCTATGAATCTGTTTGCAATCAGGTCTATAGTTAATTAGTTATGTTTTTCTAGTTTTACTAGTCCAGTAGTCATAACATATTTATTTGTAAAGTGATGTTGGTTTAATTCTGGTACAGGAGGTTGAAATTGTCCTCACAGCACATCCCACTCAAATAAATCGACGCACCTTGCAATACAAACATATTAGAATTGCAGTATGTTCTTTTCTAAACTTTTCAGTTCTCTTAGCAAGGGATATTGAGTAAGAACATGGTATTATGTATAATGGGATTTTATCTTTTGCAGCATCTGTTAGAATATAATGATCGTCATGACCTTGGGGAAGAAGATCGAGAGATGTTGATAGAAGATTTGGTATCAGCTTTTCTTCTGATGGTTTAAACCATGTGGAAAATAGAATAAAAAAGAAATTCTATGAAATTCTCCATGCTGATATAATCCTCTGTGTCTTGTAGGCAAGGGAGCTTTCTTCAATATGGCAAACAGATGAGCTCAGGCGGCACAAGCCCACTCCAGTTGATGAAGCTAGGGCTGGTATATTTCATAAGACATGCCCATATTTGTCTGTCTTGTTACCTTTTACAGAAGAAAATGTTGCATTCCAGGTCTAAATATTGTGGAGCAATCACTTTGGCAAGCTGTGCCTCATTTTTTACGTCGTCTCAGCAACGCCCTGAGGAAGGTGGTTAATTTATCTGTTTCAGAATGAACTGAATAGTTCTTGCCCTGCTCTTAAAACTATTCTTCTTTTCTCAGCATACTGGAAAGCCACTGCCATTGACATGCACTCCAATAAAATTTGGATCTTGGATGGGGGGTGATCGAGATGGAAATCCTAATGTAACAGCAAAGGTGATGTCTCTGTGCTTTTATTCCATTAATACATTGAAACAACCGTAAGGTTTTCTAGTAAAGCATGGACTTCAATTATATATATATATATATATCTATATATATATAATTAGTCAACTGCATTAGGTTTCATTTGCTGTATTTCTTTGGTTTCAGGTTACAAGAGATGTATCACTTTTATCAAGGTGGATGGCCATTGATCTCTTTTTACGTGAAGTTGACAACCTAAGATTTGAACTCTCCATGAACACATGCAATGAGAAGCTATCAACACTTGCACATCAAATTTTAAAAAAAGGTCTGGTATGGTGCCTCATGCTTTTCCAATTTCCCGTCTTCAAACATGTACTTCTTTCTCCAACTACCAGTATACTCAAGGAAAATCTTGCATGCATGATCATTGCTAAATGTAAATGTGAGTCATGTTTCACAAAAGAAACTATAACATTATATGCTGTTGAACAAGTTAACAGTCCTTTTTCTGCAGCATGTGCATTCATTATTGTATTTAAAACTTTTGCATGTCAACGTAAAAATTTTCATAAATAGTAGTACATGATAAAAATGACATATACGCAATGTCAATACACAACATTGGGTATGAATGCTTAGAATAAAATTTAACTCTTGACTGAAGTTTTTAATGAATGGTTTCATGTTCAAAAGTGGAAAAAGGACAATAAATTAATTTCATGATCCTTTTTCCACTTTTGAACATGAAATCATGTGACAATTAGTGTGTTTTTGAATGTTGGTTCATTTGTTTCCTTCTGTCCTTAGCTTTTTGGGATATACAGATGCGATCATGCTCGTCTGATTCTGAAAATGTTTGACTGCTTTTGAGGATTTAATTGTTACTGTTATCCTATATCATGTTCATCTGTGCTTACATCATGAAATAGCATTTTGCGTGCTTGTGAAATGTATTTGTTAGGAACTAGTGAATTGTCAGGGAAGGACTTAAGTGATTGTTTCTGAGCTAAATAATATGTTGTATGGTTTCATTTTATTAGGTATATCCTTAATATAGAGATCCCATGACTAGCAACTCTTTTTTCTAAACATCTAGCATTTGTTTCAGAAAATTCAGCTGAGGATAGGCTCGATAGTTGGAATCTGTCAAACTGGAGCCAAATAAAGAAAAACAATCCTGGTACACCCCTTCCAACCCAGCTTCCAGATAGAGCTGGTGTACCCTCTTCTGCAGGTTTACTTCTATATCCTGATAATTTGATCATCAATGGCCCTTAGAGTTCATAACAATTTCATGAAGTATGTTTTTTCTTCAGTTAATTTGTTTTGAGTTTGTATTTCTTGCCTTGGATGTTTTGGACACACACAACTTAATCTTGTCAATTCAGATTCCACACGTCATTGGCCTTTAAAAGCAGTCCTTTTAACTGTATCGTGTTCTTTGATTTCATAACAGTATTGTGTCCCAGATTGCTTCTGACATGTGCACTTTTATTGAGTAATTTGTTTCTGTTATCTAAAAAACTGGCTAATTTATAAGTTTTTTTCTTTCTTTCCCTCTATCTATATCCTTTTCATAGATCACCATGACGTGGATTCTCACTATCATACACTAGATCTTCCTGGGTCAGATTTCAAGCCATTCAATCGCAAGGTAAAGTAAATCAGTATTATATAACTTTTGTTATTCAAATTTGTGTCCTTTAAGTTCTGTTCCTTTTATTGTATAATAATACAAGATACTTCTTGCCCACCTTCTTCAGGATAGTCCTCAACTTTCAATTAATACAAAGGAGAATGGCAGTGCTAATAACTCGGGAAATCCTCAGTCACCTGTGACGCCTAGATCAGCTCAACTTCTAGCACAGAGGAGACTGTTAACTGAATCTCAAACAGGAAGGAACAGCTTTCACAAGCTTCTGGAACCAAGCTCTTCCCATATACCTGGACTAGCTCCTTACAGAATTGTTCTTGGCAATGTGAAAGAGAAGGTACCTTTCGTGGTTCTGCACTTCTGAGATATTAACTAGAGTTCTGAATACACCCTGTTGATTTCATTTCCAACGTGTTTCCATGAAACAACATGCTATTCTTGTCAACTTAACCCATTTTTGCACCAGATTTTAATGTCTTCAATATGTTCTGCCTGACAAGTGTCTAATTCATAAAATGTACTTAGTGATCTGATGCAAGTGACTGTTTGGATGCTGATTTCAGGGGGACAAAAAAAAAAAAAAAAAAAAAAAAAAAAAAAAAAAAAAAAAAAAACTATTCACTCCAATGGCTATTTGTGTCCACTATAATCTATATTATGATTACATTCTTTAGGCATTGTATCACTAATCACATTTGAGAATTTTATTGAAAATCTATCTCCATTTTGTAAGGATAAATTTGGGATTCTTTTTTATTTTGTCGACTCCTTTTATGCTATTTCCTGGTACCTTTCATTTTATGTCCTTATGAATCATCTTTTTTGTTAATTTCAGCTTTTGAAGTCTAGGAGACGGTTGGAACTTCTCCTTGAAGGCCTTCCTTGTGATTATAGTTCTGGGGATTATTATGAAACAAAAGAGCAATTTCTGGAACCTCTACTACTGTGCTATGACTCACTGGTATCTTCACTCTATTTGTTATGTTCTATGACATGAGAGCATAAATATTCTAACTAATTGTGTCATTGGCAGCATTCTATTGGTTCTGGAATCTTAGCTGAGGGCCGGCTGGCTGACCTAATACGACGTGTTGCTACATTCGGCATGGTGCTAATGAAGCTTGACCTTCGTCAGGTAACCTTTAATTACGAAGTAAATTAGTCTGTAGCTACTTTTGCTAACTTTTCATTTGATGATGCAGGAATCTGATAGACATTCCGAAACACTTGATGCTATAACTGAATATCTGGATATGGGAACCTATAGTGAATGGGATGAAAACAAGAAAGTTGAATTCCTTACAAGAGAGCTGAAAGGGAAGAGGCCACTGGTCCCTACATCTATAGAGGTGATTTCGTAGTATCAACCATACATTTCTGCTTTAAAATTCGAGTAAAAACGTTAGGCATTCAGAAATGCACTGGATTATGCAGTTTGAATATGTCAACAGACTACCCCAAAATTTTCAGTTTCTTGAGTCAACAGGAAAAAAGGATTGCCTAAACTTAAAAAAAAAGAAGTGTTTAATAATGTCCTATCAGATCTTGCCGAGTTCATTCTTATATCATTGTATGAGAACTGAATGGAGACAAATGGGCCCTGTATCATTATATTCTTCAAGACCCGTTTTTTAAGTCATTTTCTTTTTCTTGCATAATCATTTTCTAGAAATCATTTTGCGTATTGCAGTATTAGTATGTCCAGATTGTTACTGTTATTTCATTTATTATTTCCTTCCAGGTTTCCCCTGAGATTAGAGAAGTATTGGACACCTTCAGGGTAGCTGCTGAGCTGGGAAGTGATTCACTTGGAGCATATGTGATTTCTATGGCCTCCAATGTATAATTCATTGACTCCAAATCGAATGCCTTTCCGCTAAAAATACAGCCAATAGTCTCTCAAAGTTCTCGACTATTGCCCTGTTCTGTACCTTAAATTGATAATAGTGGTTTGACTGAATAAACTTGCAGGCTAGTGATGTTCTAGCTGTGGAGCTTTTGCAAAAAGATGCTCGCCTAGCAGTTGCTGGAGAACTGGGAAAACCATGTCCTGGCGGAACGTAAGATTCCTAGACACTTGTTACTGTTGTGACCATATAACATGGGTTCTAGGAACCCTTGAGCTGCCCACTACATTAAATGTTTCGAACTCTGATTAGAAGTCGGATATTATCTCATCCCTATTTCATCCCTTAGAATTAAGAGAATCTGATTTAATTTTCTAGATGGTGCTATTTCAATTTTTCGAAGAGTGCAGTCGTACATGACTACCTTCTTCCTATAATCTGTCAAGCATTCTGTTATCCTATGAATAATCAGTAGCCCTTATATATTTTTTAAACTATTATGGCTGAGTAGGCGAGTACCCCTTATATGACGTGTTTTAGCGTCTTTTAAATCTTTAATGGAAGACATGGGGAGACTTCTAGAATAGGATATAGATATATATTCCTCCGTTTAGAAATAATTGTAACATTTGCATAGTTGTTACTATTCATTGAATAACTTTAATTCAAATTTTAACACAGTTATACGAGATAAAACATAGTCAAGTGAGATCTTGTTAGATTCGTCTAATCGCGTAGTTTTATAATATCAAATTTTTATAATTTTTACTTTTACAAAATTTGAGATATTAAGCATTAAAAATGTGCATTGGATAACGTGAAACACAGAAATGTTAGAATTTTTAAAAAACGGAGGGAGTATAAGAGTTTCCGTGTCTTCTTTTATATAGGCTCCGGGTTGCTCCCCTATTTGAAACTGTGAACGACTTGAGAAATGCTGGTTCAGTCATCCGTAAGCTACTTTCAATTGATTGGTACCGTGAACATGTCATTAAGAACCATGGTGGACACCAGGAGGTATGCATGTAAATTCTCCTCCGTTATTGCAGCTCACAGCAGATCTGACCTAATCAACATCAACAGGTGATGGTTGGATATTCTGATTCGGGTAAAGATGCTGGTCGCTTCAGTGCTGCTTGGGAACTTTACAAGGCTCAAGAGGACGTGGTTGCTGCATGCAACGAATATGGAATAAAAGTAACTCTCTTCCATGGGCGTGGAGGGAGTATTGGACGTGGCGGCGGTCCTACATATCTTGCCATTCAATCCCAGCCCCCTGGTTCCGTTATGGTAAGATCATTCTTTAACCGTGACATGCTGACATTCGTCTGCTTTTCTATAATGTGACGCACTGCAAAACTTTTGTCCCTTCTCTGTCTCCAGCCCATGTACTAAATGTTCTCAAACACTAGTTTTGAATTTGTGGATTGTCAGGGCACTCTAAGGTCAACAGAGCAGGGAGAAATGGTCCAGGCCAAGTTTGGACTGCCGCAAATGGCTGTCCGGCAGCTAGAGATCTACACTAGAGCCGTGCTTCTGGCTACCTTACGGCCCCCACTACCACCAAAGGAGATTAAATGGCGTGCTCTCATGGATGACATTTCTAAGATCAGTTGCACGTCTTATCGGAGCACTGTATATGAAAATCCTGAGTTTCTTGCTTACTTCCATGAGGCAACACCTCAGGCTGAGCTTGGGTCCCTCAACATTGGAAGTCGTCCAACGCGAAGAAAAACCTCTCCTGGCATCAAAGACCTGAGGGCAATTCCATGGATCTTTGCCTGGACCCAGACAAGATTTGTTCTCCCCGCCTGGCTCGGCGTTGGTGCTGGCTTGAAGGGAATCTGTGAAAAAGGCCACGCTGAAGATATTCGAGCAATGTACCGAGAGTGGCCTTTCTTCCAATCCACCCTCGATCTGATAGAAATGGTCCTGGGGAAAGCTGACATCCCAATAGCGAAGCATTATGACGAAGTTTTAGTGTCTCCGAGCAGGCAAGCCCTGGGTGAAGAACTGAGGAAAGAACTTGCGACTGCAGAACAGTACGTACTGTTGATCACCGGACACGAAAAATTATCAGAAAACAACCGAAGCTTGAGGAGGCTGATCGAGAGCAGGCTTCCCTATCTCAACCCAATGAACATGCTGCAGGTCGAGATTCTGAAAAGACTCCGACAGGATAATGAAAACAAGAAACTGCGTGATGCCCTGCTCATTACCATCAATGGCATCGCCGCTGGAATGAGGAACACTGGCTGATCATCTTCCCATGTACCTCTCAAGTACGAAGTTATGCTGTCTAAAAATTCACTTGAAAAAACACATTTTACGCGATATTGCTTCCTGCCGAACTTATATTGTTGATCATATGTATACTTATATTTCTGTCTCTAGTTTGTGTCAGCCTTAATTAAATATCTGTGTTGAGATGCCCGCATCTTGCATCGTAAAAATTCGGGTATTTTCTTTAATCTTTACATAGCCATACCTCCCATTCGAATACAGTGGTTTTGGTTGGTTATGACTTATGACTTTTGAGTTATGACCATTAAGTTTCTAAGAGGTGATACAGCCATTATGATCAAAACCAAGTGAATAGAATCAAAGCAGTTTGTCCTAACCTTTCTCCTTCCGTCTCTCAATTTGTCTTCACCATCGATGCCACTTCCAACAAAATTACTTTTGAAATTCCGATAATTGAGGATTATACTCGAACAATATCTCAGCATTGGTCTCTATTCCCAGCATCGGATGCATATATAATAACAGGTCCTTACAGGGGAATTATTCCATTCCCTGGTTGGCACTTGATGCAAGTGGTCTCACATACCTGTTATTCCATCCACATTCTGGCAGAAAACTACACTATAAATATGTTGTGCAACGAGAGGGGCAATAAAACCCAACAACAAATCAAGTCTATCTAGGTTTCTTACAAACTACTCGTGTAGTAGTAATATAAAATGGCGACGCTCAAAGTCGAGAAAACTCCAGGCTCTTCCCAATCAGTTGGCACCACGAGGAAAACCCCCACCAAGGGGACCGTCCCCAAACAGGGTGGCGCCGGCGGGCCTGCCAAGGGCGAACAGAAGGCTAGGGAGCCTAAGAAAAAGGTACGTACATATATAGAATTTGATTGAAATTTTTTTTTTTTTTAGGGGAAGAGTAGTGATGTAAAGTTTGTTTGGTTGGTTTAATATACACATGTTTTGTGTTTTCAGGGTTCTAGTGGAAAGGCAGGAGGCAAGAAATGAGAAGGGAAAAGACTCTTATGTTGCTTGATATATATAGTTTGCAGGATCCTATGCAGCCCTTTCGTGGCTTTATTTTCTTAGTTATGTCGTCTTATGATTGATGTAATAGTTGGGTTGGTGCGAGCATAATTTCCTCTGGGCATTCGCCTAATAAATAAATGATGGCATACGTAATATGAATGCTTGGGGACATCTAAAGTTGATTATGTTATAGATTTCTTTTCGCCTGTCGTCTTCTTTTATGCCCATTGAACTGGAAAAATACATGTCGAACTAAAATTGTACAGTTAGGAGTGGAGAAAGTTACAACGTCAAACAAAGACCCCCTTACAATAACAGTTTCGGAAGTAACAGAAATCAAATTCAATTCTCTATATAGGATTTATTGTTTCATGCAAAATCACCATCGGACGTGGATAAGAACTTTAGGAATACCACGCAACGCTAACAAATTAAGTAAACAAAACACAACAAACCACAGCCACCCAAGTCTAGAACAAACATAGATTAGAGCAGATCAAGACTAGTACGTATATATAGATAGATACCAGACGGAAATTAAAGAAAGCATATATAAAGAAGACAGAGGCCAATTAAGAAGCTGTAATCCAGCTGGTCACACAAACAAATAAAACGCCGAGCCAAGCAGCAAAGCAAAATAGGCTGCCCCAATGCCCATATATATATATATGCACACTGCCGAATGTAGGAAATTGTGGCACTGGGTGTAGCAAAGCCGAAGAGAAAGGTGTAGCAACCGAGATGGGGGGTACGAGAACCTAGCTACACATGGAAGGCAATGGCAAGAACCACCAATAATAATTATAATTCTTTCTATTACCAAATATTTATATTTATTATTATTATTATTATTATTATTATTATTATTTGTTCAGACTGGAATCACCCGCCTAACTCCGACATTAATATAATATTGTCCACTTTGAGCTAAACCCTCACGGTTTTATTTTTGGGTATCTCCCAAAAGACCTCATACTAATTAATAGATTCAATAAGACTGCCTCATACTAATGTTGTCGGGTGGACTTTTATATTTAGAGTTCTATTTCCCTAGGACATGGGTAATGGGTTTGCTACCCAACATTATTATTATTATTATTATTATTATTATTATTATTATTATTATTATTATTATTATTATTATTATTATTATTATTATTCTAAACTACACCACTAATTTCTAAACTCTATTCCTGCTCAATTTTTAAATTTTCAATATCCAATATCTAAACTCTAATTTTAAACTCAAAGACCAAAGGTTATTGTTCAACATTATCCCAATTTTTACAACTAATTTCAAATTCAAACTCTAAACATTAATTAATTTTCAAAGATAGCCGAAAAAGGGATGCAGTTTTTTTTTTGAGGAGCCATTAAGTGCCTGGAAAGGGGTGGTGGGAGCCCATACCACACAAAATTACAAAGGAGAATAAAAGGGAGGGATAAGGGGCCGGTGGCCGGTGGGGAATCGAACTTCCAAGCTTCCGATGGAAGTCAAGAGACTTAACCATTTGAGCTAAGTTATCACAAAAAATGGAATGTAGTTGATTGATGATAATGTGTCATGAAAATAAATTAGTGGAAGAAAAAAAAAAAAGTGGAGTTGCTTAGATTAACTGAAGAAAAAAGTTGAGAGAAAATGAGATTGCCTAATATTCTTCCAAGCAAGATTTTAAATATCGGTTTCGGTATTTATATCGGACATATAAATTTAAGGAAATTTCAAAGATATTTGAAATTTCGGGAGAAATTTCGGAAATATTTGTAATTTTTTGAGAAAACTAATTGAGTTTCTGAGATGATGAAAATGAAGATATATCAAAATTTTTCATCTCTGTTGCTATATAAATTAGTAATATGCTAACAATATTCATTTAATGATATAATATGCTAGTAATATTATTGATATTATGCACCCTGTCGATTGATAAGATACTTAAAATTGATAAACAAGTTAATTGGATGACATCATCAATATGGGTTGAAACAAAAATTTTAATTTTTAATTTTTTTAAAAAATATATTTTAAAATTTAGAAAAAAATACATTTTTAAAAAAATTTCGAGAAATTTCGGTCAAAATTTTCATCCGATGGAAATTTTGGAAAAAAATATTACATGTGAAATTTCGCTTCGGGGTGTCCCGTAACCCGAAATTTCGACAGAGCGCCTAGCAAGCCTAGTTGTTGTTAACGGGCTAAGTATTCTGAGTACTCCTCCCACCATTTGGGCCAGCTCGAAACGTTTCCTTCCGGGCCCATCAATAAATATAGGATTATATTCTCTCTACTCTTTCAAGCTTAGTTGTTACAGTATTACTTCTATTAGTATTATTTTATTTTACGGTTTGAGTTTTATTTTTATATTGTTAACCTAAGACCTGAGAAGCCCGAATCCCGTCCTTCATGTTTCCCCCTTGGGCACAAGCGCACAACCAAATTAGGGCAGACGTTTATCCGCTGATCGAATTTACTCTAATCCCCAACAATCAATCCTCTGTCGTACACATGGAGCACCGAATTCCCGAGTGCTGAGATTCTTGCTGATTTAATATTCTACTTCTTGCAATTTTTTCTTCGAGGTATGCCATTTTTCTTCATTGAAAGTTCGTGTCTTGTGAGTTTTTTAGAAGAACCTGCATTCGTGTTTCGCCGACCTCTTTCGGGTAAGCGATGTCTCAGTAGTTTCATTGTAATTGCGTTTCTTGAATCTTTAAATGGTATATAATCTCGAGTCTGATGTTGTTGTTGTTGTTGTTGGTTTCGCCTTCCATGTAGGATTCTCATCGTGGGAATGAGCATCCAGTATCGTTTGGAATTTACCTAGGCGAAGGTTTACATCTTTAATTAGCGGAAGGTACAAACAATTAAGTTTCGTGAATATAACATTGTTTTGGATTCGTTTTCATTTTAGTTAAAATTTAGGATCCCGCTGTCTTGCGCTTGCTTGACGGCAAGAATGACTGGATCTTGGTAGGTTTTTTGGTGGGTTGTTCCTTACCTTTGGCTCATCGCGTGGATATTGAATCATTGTGCCGCACGGCGGTTTAAGGTTGATGGGCATCCTGATCGTCGTTTATCGCACCTTTTCCTCTCTTAATAATCTTTTCTTGGATATCGCATATAGGGATTGTGATTTAGTAGTGTGGCTGTAATTTTGCTTATTGTCAAGGGAATGAGTTTATGCCCTTGTTTATAGGACCTTATATCAATTTCGGCACATTTACTGCAGTAATGTTTGCGTCCAGAGATTGGCTACCGTGCGGCTATTCTTAACAAGCCACACACTACTATTCTCAACGGACTAGGTTATATGTGTGTAATGGGTGGCTTTCGTGAGGAGTCGTAAATGTTTGTTAGTGTTTCATGAATTTTATGGCTGTGAGTTTTAGATGAATAATTGTGGGTAATCTTTTAATGTGTATTGTTTACCATCTTTAGTTTTTTTTAGCTTGTGGCTATGCTATAAAAATGTCTATTTATGAATTGATTAAACCTCAACATTTTAACTACTAACTAGGGGCTTGTTTCAAATGCTTTTTCTTAGGCCTCTTCTGTTGTAAATACCAATTTTATGGAAGATCAGTATTTTAAGGTGTTCTTAGTAATTATTTTGTTTTTATTTGGAAAAGTTATTCAAAAAGATGCCCGACTGAGAAAAAATTCCTGATAGTCATGTGAATGGATTCGACCAAGTTATCATAAATTCTATAGATTTCAAGTGTGTTAAGTACATAGGTGTGATGGTGAATGGAGGCATTAAGCTTTAGAGTCGTGGACTCAGCGTGCCACATAGTTTGATAAGTTAGTATATACTCCCTTTTTTTTTTTTTTTTTAATAACCTCTCCATTTCTGCACAACACGTAATCCAATGCATATTTTCAATCATTAATATCTCAAATTATATACAAGTAAAAATTATAAAATTTTGATATTTTAAAATTACACAATTAGACGAATCCAACAACATCTCACTTGACTATGTTTAATCTTATATAACCATGCTAAAAAGTTGAATCAAAGTTACTTAATGAATAGGATCTACTATGCAAAGGGTAAACATACAATGGAGGGAGTATTTTATACATTAGTTTATCTATAATGATAAAAATAAAGCTTAATAACTTAAGTGCACTTATTTATATAAAGCCTTAAGCATCAATTTGAATTGACTTGTAGCCGAATATGACTTTGAGACTTTAACCTGAACATGCACTGTACTTTTAAGAGACCATTAACCTCTATAATCTACTGCACCTAGAACATTAATTCATGTGTTGCTTGAGGTTGAAGGAGATTAGGCCAATTGATGGGGCTTGTTTTGATGTTCATGATGGTGTGACTCCTGTTTGTTCATTGATTACAGGGAAGGTTTCATTTATATTACTTCTGCAACTCCACTACAGTTAGGAAAAACTTTCTGTAAAAGCTTCTTCACTCTTTGTCCGACGATGGATCCTGGTCGCTATGGTGTTCATCAAGGATGGGAAAATAACAGCGTAATTGTGGTTTCCTTTTCATCACATATATGGGATGATATTCAAGAAATTAAGCTCATGTGATTGTCCATTTTTTCCGGCCTCTCTTCCTTAAAGAACATAAGAGAAGCCATGGGACAGTGAGGATGTGGAATCGTTTGCCTACGTTTAGCATGATTATTACTTGCTGACATAGCTTATTCTCTTGAATCCACAGGCTTTGGAGGGTTATGGTGCAGTTCATGATTCAAACTTCCGGTGAGTGTATGGTGATGCTTTTCGCCAAGAGGGTAACTGGTTTCTTGTTGCTAAGCAGTTGGATATTATTTTGATTTATATATTTTTGTTGATTGGTTTCTGATGAATTATGAAACATTGTGTATATAGTATTATACTTATTATATTTGCTTTGTGAAATTTATTCTTGTTTATCAGATGGATTACTTTGTTCCTGTCATCTTTTCCATTGGGCTGTTACTCACATTATTTTAGCAGGGATGGTGGATCTTACGATGATAGGAGGTTTGTGGATGAAAGGTTCTCAAGGGAAAATGCCTACCCAAGGGGCACCTTTCATCGAGATGTCTTGGAGAGGGATAACTATCCTCCCCCACCGTCATCAGTTGGTATGTGGGCACAAACAAGGAGGAGAGGCTATGAAGAAGAATATTATGAGAGGGATTATAGACGGTATGAGATGCTCTATGCCATTTCATATAATGTATAATATAGTACTGTATATGACCCTTAAGGAAATAAAATTTTATTGTGGGTGTAATTACCAAAGTATCTGTCAACTTTTATACACACACACACACCCATATATATATATATATATATATATATATATATATATATAAAACAGGAGTACTATAATTTAAAAGGTAACCTAACAAAATGTTTGGTAATGATTCAAATTGACAGTTGATGCATTTTTGGTATATTAGATTTGCAGGTAAGATTTCTTTTAAAGAATTAGTTACTGTATTTTGGTGATCTTCCTTAAAAATATTATTGGAATCTTAATATAATCTTTTGGATTTTGCACACACAGATGTGTATAAATACATTATTATTATTATTATTATTATTATTATCATCATCATCATCATCATCATCATCATCATCATTATCTCAAATTGACAACAATTATAATTGGTTGGCAGGCCTGCTAGATACGGAGGGCGTGACCATGATGATTATGGATATGATGATTATGACTATAGATCTCGTGTTGCCCATCAGAGTAGGGAGGGCAGCCGTGACAGGGATTATGATTATGGGAGACAAAGTTATGATTCAGATTATGACCGGGGTAGCAGAAGAGATGGTAATTGGAGAAGGCGTGAATCTCGGGATCGTGAGTGGGACAGGAGAGGTGTTAGCCGGGAAAGGGATGAAAGCCCATATAGAAGACATGAACATTCTCCTTCGAGCTCTCGCTCGCATTCTCATGGTCGTGATGACCGGCTAAGGTCTAGATCTCCTCGTAGCCGAAGCCATGGTCGAAGTCATAGGGAAGACAGCTATGATGACAGCCGTTATGATAGAAGTGATAGACGAAGAGATCGTGATGATCGGCATCAACATGATCATTATTCTGTAGTATGCATGATTCATTATTTTTAGCTCTATGTTATTTGTTTTACTTTATAAATGGGCTGAACAGTTCTGATGTCTCTTTATAGGCACCTTCTGCTACTGTTGTGGTAAAGGGCCTTTCACCAAAGACAACTGAGGAAGATTTGTACCAAATCCTCGTAACTCTTCTTAACCCATTCTTTTTCCCCCCCTTCTTAAACATCAGCGTCTCCTCATTTTGTTAATGTACCTTGTTTTGGGACATCCATGACTTTGGTTTCCCCACACCAGGCTGAATGGGGGCCCCTTCGCCATATTCGTGTGATTAAAGAGCGGAGCTCTGGCATCTCTCGAGGATTTGCTTTTATTGATTTCCCTTCTGTGGTATGAAAAGTACTGTTATCTTGCTGTCATATTTAATATTTGGTTAATTTCAAGTGGATTTTGCTCATGATTTATCAGGACTCGGCACAAGCAATGATGGATAAGGTTGGGCAGGATGGTCTTCTCATCGATGGTAGGAAGCTTTTCTTTGAATACAGGTAGATACACCTTGACTTGGCACAGATCCTTGATATTCTGACATGAATAGGCAATGGCAATCTTTGAGTGGAAGTGATTCTGTCTTACTGTGTTTGAATTACACCATCAATAGGGTGGTATATCTTGAACATGGTCAAGTTTTCTGGGGGAAGTATCCACAGGACATCTAATGGCAATACAGAGCATCATTTATCTAACCTTAATGCTGTCGTACTCTTAAAACAAGATCTTGATCTATGAGCTGCTTAAGTTTCCATGTGCCAATGAAAGTATGGTGAATATAGGTTCTTATTGAGATTACATCTAACCTAATCCCTGCCCAAGTATAAAGCATCCAAAATTAATTGAGAAATTTATTGGCTAAACCCTAAAAAGACCATTACATGGAAAAGGTCTTAGATTTCATAATTGTGTATCATGTTGTGAAATCTATTGAATAATTTTGACTAGATGCAATGGTCATGGTTATTAAGTAGTTGCTTTTTTTCTTGGTTGAAGAAAAGAATAGCAAAAGATTTGAATTTGTTGCTGTCGTGTCCCGACAATCTTCTAGTTAAAGTGAAAAGTAATCCAAAAAATCTGCTCCAGACAGCTTTATGAAGAAGGGAAAAAATTGAATTTTTTATTGCATCAACTCGTATTCTTGTAAGATGGATTTTGATCAAGTCTGATCTTTCAACTTTCACATCTGATATGTATCCCGGGTCTTGGGGATCTTGTAATTCGATATTCAATCCAACGCTATAGCTAGTTTATCTCTTTTGTGTTTTCATGTTCAATTCACTTGTATTACATTTTTTCCTTTTGTTTGGTCCATGGCGTGTCTTTGAAATCTGTTTTAAACTTTTGACTTTTGTTGCAGTAGTAAGCCAACTGGGGCTGCTAATGGGTTTCCTGACGGTGTATCAAAGTCAGCTCATGGTGGCCATAGAAGTATGATGGTGCCATCAGATTGGATGTGCATCATATGTGGCTGCGTCAATTTTGCACGTAGAACATCATGTTTCCAGGTTTCCTTGGCTCTTATTTCTTTGTACATAGTAATTATTTCCTTCAGAAGATTTTTGTCTTGGAACGATATACAGTTTCTGGAGGACCAAATTTCTTGTTAATGTTTTACTCAATTTGTCCAAAAATATGTCCTTTTAGGACATTATACACACATTAAGGAAAAAAAAAAAGTTAAAATGACAAATTTACCACTAACCAGTGTGAAGTAATTGACGGTTAGGATTAGATTACTACTATATCGCATTGAAAACGCAAAATGACCGACGTGAACAGCACTTTGTTTCTATAATTACATATTCTTGGATGGAAGGTGTAGTAATCATATATGATGTGTAACTGTAGATAATTTTTTACTTTTTTTTAAAAAAAATAATAAAATAGTAATTTTGTAAAAAAAAAGGGCATTGATGGGTAAGGCCGTAAGGCACACTAACAATAGTATTGATTCATATAGTCCCGGTTTTACCAAAATTTGCTAAATCTCGTTGATGATATCTAAACTGCAGGCAGATGCATTGTATTCTTGTAGAAGTTGGATTTTATTCATCCAACTTTGCAAATCAGTTTGAAAATTTTCTAGGTACATGATTCAGATGTTTACGCAACTGGAATCTTTTGTTCGTTTTTTCAGTGCAATGAACCTAAAACAGAAGATGCTCCCCCAGCTGATATGGCATCGTCATATACCACTCCTGGCAAGAGAGGGGAAGCAGGTTACTTTTCCTAGCAATTTTTGCCTGATACATGGCTATTATGTGTGCAGGAATTTTAATTGTATGACTTTCAGGTCCTACCCATGTTCTTGTTGTTCGTGGATTGGATGAGAATTCTGATGAGGAAATGCTTCGTTATGAATTTGCTAAGCATGCACCTATCAAGGTGCACTATTTCATTTCCTTTTTTCCCGTTATCCTTCGTTCAATGTTATTTATTATATGTTTAAGATCTAAGATAATTTTTGATTTTGCAGGACTTGAGACTTGTCAGAGACAAATTTACACATGTTTCTAGAGGATTTGCATTTGTTCATTTCCATTCAGTAAGTACACTTCACAAAATCACTGTGCAGTGGTAGTTTCCTTTGTTAGGTTCCGTAATGCATATAGATTAATTGGAGTGCTCTTTATGTTTATATGTTCATTATTTTAATTATCTACAAAACTTAGTATTATATGGCTAGACACTTCTCTGACCGATTCTAATCAAGTGGCCTTTTCAAGTTGATGCTTCCGGACCAGCGGTTTGGTATATTAATATAAAGAGTATGTAAACATTCTCTTCGACTGGAAGTCCTGGAGAAGTTTCTTGGCATGCTGTTTGAATTGCCTGAAGTTTACTTTGAGTTTGCATAAGCTTTGGGAATTTTTATTGGATTTTGAATGTTATTTAGCTTCCATCCTGCAACCTTTGTTGTCTATGCTCTTGCATCAATTAGTGAATCTGCCTTCGCCCAATTTTGTGCTTTACATTTACTATTCTGATTATTCTGATTTTTTTTCTTTATATATATCTTTTTTATATCTTTATAATCTTTTTATTTTTTATTTCTTTTATGTGACATGTGTATGACTGTATGAGTAATTGTGTATTTCATCTTCTGTGATATTCAGGTTGAGGATGCTACTAAAGCACTTGAGGCAACGAATGGCACAAATTTGGAGAAAAATGGTCAAATTCTCCGAGTTGCCTATGCCAAAAGTATTGTAGGGCCTGGATCAGCAGCTTCAGGAGCATCTCAGTCAAGCAGCCTTGCTGCTGCTGCAATTGAAGCGGCAACTTTTGCCCAGCAGGTTTCAGTTTTTATTCATGATATGTCTGTTATTATGTTAAGTTGTCAACTAGCATTATGGAGAATATTGAAGAATGAGCTTATGAGGGTCATTTGTGCCCTTATCGTACCCCAGAATGTTTGGCATATAGCTGTAGGTGGTCTGATTGAGACTGGTTTTGAGTAATGAATTAGCTTATGTTGCTTTTAGTTGTCATTTTTGTGTCACAGTGTCAGTGTTTCTCTGATGTTTCCAAACACTTTATGTGCCTGATCCTATGTTTCCAGGTGATTTGCATAATTTTCATGTGTCCAAGCCCCCTATTTCTTGTGGATATTATTTAAGTGGATATTATTTAAGTGAATCATATCATATTATAGCTAACTAACTTGTGAATATACTTTTTCTTCAAAATATTTCTAATTTATGTGAGGTTTTAGGAATCATGTACATTCATGATTGCCAAATTACTAATCTGTCCTTTCTGATGTAATGAATACTATGAGAGTTGAAGTTTTTATGCACTTGTTGATTAATCTTGTTACTTTGGTTGCATAGCTCGTTTTGTATTTATGGCTTGCCATAATCATATGGATTATGGAAGTAGTGATTGGTTTTAATCTCATGTATGTATGCCTCACACTCACTTGATATCATTTTCTGCATTATTGCGTTGGTCCATTCAAGTATGTAATTTATAGTTCATTCTTTGATTGGTTAGTATGACGCTGTTGGTTGGGCACCAAAAGAATATAATCCAGAGGATAATCAAGCAGGTGATGGACAAGTCACAGGCCAAAATGATGCATCTGCTCCGCAGTCAGGTTTTGTTTGGGATGAAGCCTCTGGTTATTATTATGATGCTGCTTCTGGGTTCTACTATGATGGAAACACAGGTTTTTCTACTGACTCTTTTTTCTTTTTGAATAGTGATTTCATTTCATTCACTGATGATGCAGCAAGTTATATTCTGCACCTGTTATATTTTCGGATATGCTTTTCACAACTGGAAATAAGTTCTACTGCGTTTCATCATTAGTTTTCTTACTAAGAAGTATTATTGTTTGGTAAATGGCATGTTTTGACTTTTGAGAAGCATCTGCTGTGCATATGGTTCCAGAAAGCGCTAACTTGGCACTTATCTTATGCTGTCACTTTGGTTTGAGTAAATGCACTTGTGGAGTTGTGCATACTTTGACTGTCTGCTTCCTTTTTGAGACAAATATTATTTATTATATAAAGGTTCCAATGCCCATGGGGCACTGGGCAACAATATAATTCTTGTGCCATGGGGCTAAGAATGTTGCCCACACTCTATGCGTTACTAAATTATGTGCAAATGAATTTTGCGACCTATGCACTTTTAGCTTTTATCATATGCATCATCGATGTGCAAGCACATACCCCTCAAACCTGCTTTCTTCCTTTTCTTCTCTAGCCAACTGTGTAATGACTACTTTAGAGGCATATGATTTATAATCTTAAGGACACCAAAATATGGTGCTGTAAAGCTCTGTACAGAGGACTTGGAAGATCATTGATTTCAGCATTTCTGCACTGCAGGTTTATATTACGATGGCAATAATGGCATCTGGTATTCATTTGATCAACAAACTCAGCAGTATATCCCTTGCACTGATCAGAATGGCAAGACAGTTGAGCAACAGAGCGACACTTCTAAGGCAGCAGATGGTTCCAGCAGTAGAAAAGTTGTTATATCTGCACCAGCTGCTACAATAACATCAAATGAGAAGGCTTCTTTACCAGATGCTGTTCAGGCAGCCGCCGCCGCCGCCCTAGCTGCTGAGAAGAAAGAGAAGGAAAAATCTAAAGAGATAAAGCTTGCATCCAAAACTAGCATTCTGGCTAACAAGAAAAAGATGAATAATGTATTAAACATGTGGAAGCAAAGAAGTCATGAGGGACAAACACCACGACTCACCATCGATGACAACCAACCAGTTGCGTCTGTTGTAGAGAGATCTCCGGCATCAGCTACAAAGAACAAGTTCAAAAATGAAGGTCTTACAGCAAGAGATAGCTCAGCAGGATCTACAATGGCCTCGTTGCAATATACAGGTTCGGAACCCCAAGACAGGGTGAGGCCTATTATATCCAGTTCCGGGGGAGCTCTGAAAGGCGTTATTAGGGGTTCTGGAATGGGGGTTGTGAAATCAGATACTGTTTATGGAGGACCAGGAGACACTGTCACCAGTTCATCATTCAGTACGCCTTCTGCAGGGTTTTCTTCACTGGCAGAGCCTTCCACAACACCAATGCCATTTAGAACAGATGCATCTGCATTGGGCTCTTATGCCCCTGCCGCGACACCTGGAACTGGTAAAAGAAGGTTTTCTGAGATGCCATCGACACCTGCTGGAAATAAGGAACAGTCTCAAACTACCTACAGAGACCGTGCAGCCGAACGAAGAAGTTTGTATGGTTCATCAGCAGGATTTGGGGATGAATCGAGTGCTGGAGTTGGAGATCCAAGTAAGTATCTCTGATATTGTGTGTCCATTCTTCTTTTATCTTGTTATTCTGTCTAAGCTAATGTTGATATAGTTCTAGATAAAATAAATTTGTGTCCTAGCTTTTGTCGGTGGCTGTATGATTCTTGGACTTGACAGAATTAATGCGTGAAAACTGAAAAGTGATAGTTGGAATTATAGTGTTGCCTTATCAGCAAGCTTTGACTGCACAAATGCTGTGTAAATTTGAGATGGATAAGATTCCGAATGGTCGAATTGCACTAGTTTAATTTCTCTACAGACTCTATATTGACCCATGAGAAAAATTTGTTGTCATCGTGAACTTCCAAGATCGAGATCCTATGTATAGAAGGGGTGTTATGGACTCCATGCCTTTCCCTCCTGGTGTTGGCGGTGGGCGAAGTGCTGTAGATGCAAATACTTACGATGTAATAACTGCGGACAAAGTAATTGATGAAAGCAATGTGGGCAACCGGATGCTACGGAGCATGGGTTGGCATGAAGGCTCGGTACTATCTCCGTCCCTACATTTCCTTACTTTACCATGCCCCGAGTTAAAAATTACTCTCAATGTTCTGCTATTTACATCTTACCCCACATGCTTCACCAAGTGGTCTTTTCTTTTGCCTACTATGATAAAAGTTGTGGAGATGCATCAGTCTATGACTCTATTCTGACCATCAGCAACATTTGCGTTTACCCACTTTCGTCTAATTTTTTTGCTTGTATTCTTTGTATGGTTGCTGTCTTGAATTTTTATCTAGGGACTGGGGAAAGACGGAAGTGGCATGGTAGAGCCTGTCCAGGCACAGGCTGTAGAAACTAGAGCCGGACTGGGGAGCCATCAACCGAAGAAAGTAGCAGACCCAAGCTTGGAGGTGCAGGCTGGAGATAGCTACAAAGCTGTTATACAGAAGAAGGCCATTGCTCGCTTTAGGGAAATGTCCTGAGCTGTGGACTGGATTAGGACACGTGATGGTGATTTCAAAGATATGTAATAGCTGTGAAAATGTGAAATAATCATATTATGTTTTATAGCAGCTGAGAAATTGAATGTGGTTTAATGAGTGAACAACCAAAGTAATGATTCTTATTATTCTTTCCATTGCCAAACTTCTGAAGGAAATCAAAAGTGTAGACATTATTATCGTGTTTTGGGTGTCACGACTCACGATAATGAATTGCTTGTGTCAGTATGTGTGAAACTTGTTTTATTTCTGAAACAAAGCTTCTACCTCTTTATTTTCGGATATTGTATTTTGGTTAGGTTCTAGTGTGTTGGTTATGTTATTGTAAATTAAATTGCATTTTCACTTGCACAAGCCACAGGTTGCTGAATGAAGTATTATGCAGAAATGCGGCCATTGATCTCAGCATCTGTTTCTCTTCATTTAATTGAGCTTTATAGTTGGTCTTCAGTTTCCTTCAATTGGAGGTAATAACTAAAATAGGCCACCAGAAAGAGTTATTTTCACTTTTAGGCCACGATATTTTGATTTAAGAAAATAGGACATTAGAAGGATTTCGGGCCTGAATTTAGGCCATTTGGCTGGAATTCAGGCTACATGGCCTAAAAATGAAAATGACTCCTTCTGGTGGCTTATTTTAGTTTTTTTCAACTTTTTTTTATTTTATGTAATTAAAATAAATAATACTCATTTTGTATCATTATTTATGTCCTACTTTTTTTTTCTTGTTCCAATATTTTTATTTCATTTTCATTTTAGAAATAATTAAATATTAATAGTCAAACCTACCCATCTCCTTACATTAACAAATAAATAGATTAAACTTTTAAATTACCCTCCACCATTAATAATTCCAGTCCACCCCACAATCACATATCAGTAAATCACACATAAATAAATAAATTAAAATTGTAAACTCATTACAATCATATTATGTAAATTTTTAAGTTACTTTTTTAACACTAATAATGTGACGAATGGAGTAATATAAGAAATAAAATAAATATTAATTCAAATATATTATAAAATAAGTAAAACAAACACATATTTCAATAAATTATAAAGTAAAAAATAAATATGTTTTATTATAAGTATCCCAAAATTTCCGAACATGTTACTTTATGTAGGGATAATTAGTATTAAATACAAAGATATTAGGGTTAAAAAAATGTAGCTTAAGAATTTATATAATGTGGTTGTAATGAATTTACAATTTAAATTTATTTATTTATGTGTGATTTACTGATATATGGTTGTAGGTTGGATGAGAATTATTAATGGATTGGGTTTGAAAGTTGAATATATTTATTTATTAATGCGATATGATGGGTATATTTGATAATTAATATTTAATTATTTTTAAAATGGAAATAAAAAAAATGTTGGAACAAGGAAAAAAAAGAAAGTAGGACATAAATAATGGCACAGAATGAGTATTATTTATTTTAATTAAATAAAATAAAAAAAATAATTCAAAAAACTAAAATAGGCCCCCATAAGGAGTCATTTCCACTTTTAGGCCATCACAGCCCGAATTCCAGCCCAATGACCTAAATTCAGGCCCAAAATCCTTCTAATGGCTATTTTTCCCAAATCAAAATATTGTGACCAGAAAGTGAAAATGGCTCCTTCTAGTGGCCTATTTTAATTATTACTCCCTTCAATTGTGCAGTTGCAAAATAGCTGGGAAGTGCCACATTGAGATTACTATGTGATTGGTTTAGCGATAGAAAATGATGTATAACCGTATTTAACAATGGAATATCAATAATGTGGATTTTTGTTCCAAGTATTATATTCTAAGTTCTAACACGTTGGGATTTGAATGAAAAATGAAAGATTTATATGGAGCATCCATTCAATTACTGGCTCTTGATCGTTACTTTTTAACTTTTCCTTGTATCTCAACAAATTCCACATTTCTTAAATAATAGCCGATGCTTACGGAGCACCAGCAATGAACAACACTGGTCAAAAGATGGCACAAATTTCTCTTCTTGATGTGAATTTGTAAGTAAATCCATGAAAAATAAAATAATTTTCATATATTTATAAAGCGATAATACAATCATCTGGATAAAGAATGAATATCACATGGTTAAAAATTCAGTCATGCTCTGATCCTTTTTCTGTATGCCAACACACATCACATAACAAAACTTGTTATTCCGTCAAAATTCAACAACACAAGCCAGAGATCGCAAAAAATGTGATCAGGGCAAGTCCAGTAGCCACCTGCATTCTAGCTCTTTGATCAATTGATGTGCCTCCATTCTGCGAGGAAACGATGATAGAATTTTTAAACATATCAATGGAATAGTTAATCTTGGAACAGAAAATGTATGGATTGGATAGTATAAGTTTTGTTTCGATACCAAATTGAGAGTTGGCGAGGGTGCTGGTGTTGTATCATCCGGGTCTTGAGCAGTAGGTGGTGCTGGAGGGCTTTGGATGGTTGGCGCAGGAGCAGGCGCATGGTGGTGCTTGTGTTTGTGATGCCTCTTCTTGTGTTTTCCAGGTGCAGGTGCTGGCGCAGGCGTTGCAACAGATGGCGTCGGGGCAGGCACTGGTGCCACCGAAGGGGGCGGGGGCACAGGAGCTTTGACTGCAGGGGTAGGTGCTGGTGTCGGGGATGGTTTTGGGGGAGGCACAGGCGGTGGTGGAACTGGTGCAGGAGGTGGCGCGGATGGTGGCTTAGTAGGGCTGGCAACAGGTGGACTTGGTGGCGAGACAGCTGGGCTTGAAGCCGGTGGGGAGGATGTTGGTGTAGCTGCTGAGGTGGTTGGTGGTGCTGCAGCAGGCGACGCGACTGGTGGAGGCGTGGATGATACTGGCGCCAAAGTGGCTGGTGGAGGTGCGGACGCTGCTGGCAGTGGTGGCGCTGCAGCTGTTGTTGGCGGTGGAGCTGCAGCCGGCGTGGTGGTTGGCGAAGCCGCCGGGGATTGGCCATTGACAGCTATCAGTAAAATGCAGAAGCAAGAAAGGCAAGACCATAGTAATGTAGCCATCTTGCAGATTTCTGGAACTGATTGGAGCTTCTATCTGTATATGTACACACACAGCACATGAATATATATATAAGTAGAGGTTGGTGATATGCAACAATCATATGAATGATGTACCTAGTGTAATGCATTGTAGTAACAGTGTTAAATGCCTAATTGCTTACAATTGGACCTAATTGTTTAGATCTATTGAAAATGAGTAAAATTGGGGCAATGTTGTTATCGTCAATCTGCATATATTAGATAGCCAATAATCACTTTAATGCAATAACAGCTTCTAAACTAGACTACTTTTGAGTGCTTCCTTTGGAGTAAAGCAAAATACATTTCTACTTTACTACTTACCACATTCAAGAGAAAAGATTGTACTTTTGAATTGGGCTACTTTAATTGTCAATCATGGCTACTGTAAGCAAGTCCTTTCGTTGTGAACTCAAGGTGAAAGAAGTAAAGTGTAATAAAATATAGACTTCCTTTACAATTGGCCAAACCACAAGAAATGTGAAGAAAGACACAGATTGAAAAGAAGCCCATCATCTGAAAAATACAGCAGAATTAGCAAAAATGTGTAGGAACAATGACAATTAATACTTCTAACGGCATTCGAAAATAAAATTTTTAAATAATGCCGACCACACAGGTAAGCCTAAATTTTAAGTTGTGATGAAGATGTGCCAACAGTTGTTGCAAGAACCTTAAAAGAAAGCTGTCAGTTTCAACGAGAATGAGATTATGTCTGAACAACCAACTTGGGTATCAAGTCAAAATCAATGGCAACAACTGTTAAGGCTCTGAATAAAATGGTGCTAATTAGATATGAAGCTTCTATTGTATATAAGGGTAAAAGGAGGCGGGAATTCATCTCTTCAAAGTTTATCACTGCTTCTTTATCACAATAAGAAAAATAGTTGGCACCTACTTTTGTGCATCTTCCAGAAAGAACAGAAGTCTGCAATAAGATTGGAGACTGTAAGAAAGCTCAGCAATGAGAGCAGGAAAACAAGATTTGAACTCAACTATTTATAGATGAATGAAAACAATATTACCTTTGCAAATAGTCGATCCTCTGGTGACAACTTTCTGTAGAGAGATTATGAGAGTTTACAATCATCAATTCGCGCTTCAGCTTCAATCAAAGGTCATTACATCCCAGGCATGCGCTGTCTGAATATACGATATATGAGAACCACAGTTGTGCTAAAATCCAATTGGGGGTTTTTAAATCATGAATACAGATGCAGAAGAAACCAAATATCTGTAATCACTGGGCAGAGAGCATTGTTTAACATACAACAGAAAATCAATGATGGTGAACTCGTGAAATTTCTCAATTAGGAGCACAATTCTACAGCTTCAAGTGGGGGACATTGTTGTCCAATTAACTACAGACAGAACATGAAGTTAAAAGCATCATGCATTTTTGCCAAGAAGTTATGAGGACGCTGCTGCAGAAGAGGAAGGCATGATGATCGTGATGTGGACGGGTCCGGTTTCTTGTCCTTATTCTTTCTCCTTAGTTTAAAGAATTGTTGCATTACATCTGCACACTGTGATTTCAGCACTCCAGACCTAATGATAATGTTAGGGTGGAAAGGATGAACTGGGGCAACATGTTGATCAATTAGTTCTGAGCCATTTCCTCCATCGCTGCTGGGAAAAAGCCTGAAAAAGCAGAACGAGTTTATATGAGAGAGAAGTGTGAGAAGAGACAGCAGGAGTGACAACATAAGTCGTTTACACCATTCTTGTGGAAATTAAAATCAACTTTACTCAGTAATGGATATAAATATAAAATTGCATCAATGTGGATGCTCCAGTGCTGCCTGAAGAGTTATGTATCAAGAACCTTAACTTAAGATAAAGTACAAAAGAAGCAGAATAAACAGCATTCACATATTGAAATAGGTAGTCATCTTTCAGCAGCAAAAGGCAGTCGTCTGATAACCAACTGAACAAATACGAGGAAAGCATGCCACCAAATTTATTCCGGAGTTTTCCAAATATTATCACAAAAAAGGCTCTTTGTATTGCTTACCTAATCCAGCTGCCATCAGCTCCCAGAAGCTTATTAGGAGCTCCCCAAACAACAGTGTCTATTCTAGCTTGAAGTATTGCTCCAGCACACATGGGGCATGGTTCAAGTGTAATATAAAGTGTAGTTTCCTGTAGACGAAAACAAAAGTATAATTTGACCGGAAAATGCTGTAATGATACCCCTGTTGGAAACAATAATGTAGAGAATCTTTTAAAAAATAAAAGTACTATTAAACTAATATTTGAATATTTGAATGTCAAAGATTTGACCGGAAAATGCTGTAATGATACCCCTGTTGCTAAGATTTGAATGACGAGATTTATCGTAAATAAAAAGTATTTTGAGTCTTAGATTGCATTACAAATCTAACGTTGTAAGAAAGGAACCACTGTAATGAGTAAAAATATTTTTCGTTCACCAACTTAATTCCAGATTGACTTGCAAACACCTATAAATATTTGGTAGCTAGACAAATTATGCTAATCAAACAACGAGAGAAAATTACCGAGAGCCTCCACGTCTGGAGTATTTTCGAAGCCTCCCTTATGCATATCATTTCTGCATGGGCAGTGGAGTCACGCATCTCTTCTACCCTGAAAGATAACAACAAAACAATAATGTGAACTTTCATACAACAATCAGAAAGCAGAACCATCGACAGAAACTTACATATTGAACCCACGAGCAATTATCTTCCCACCATGCACTAACACAGCCCCGACGGGCACTTCCCAGTGGTCAGCAGCCTTTTGGGCTTCCAATAACGCTTCCCTCATGAACATTTCATCAATCTTTCGCTGCTCCACTTCAAGTTTATAAACATTCTCCCATTCATCAAACCTATCTTCAATGAAATGGTCTTTCCGCTGAAGTAGCTTTCGTGTTGGCTCCCCTGCATCCATAGCAGGCTTCACTTTCTCACTAACTCCAGAATACAAAGGAGCGTTGATTGGTCGAGAAACTCTTTCTGGAGCCTTCGAGGAAAATGGTGCATTTATTCCCTTATGCTTTAAAGTGCCTTCTAAAGTGAATGTGCTGGAGCCTTCTTCAAATTGAGAGTGGTTTTTTCTTTCTGGTTGGCTGCTAGATGAGCCATGTGTAATACTTTTTGGTTCCTTGTTTCCAGCTGCATCTTCGTTTTCCTCAGCTTCATGACCAGAAAACCAGGTTTCACTACTTGAGAAGTGATAGGGTGAGCTATTTCCAGCTGTCTTCCTATATGAACTATGACTTTCAGAATGTCGAAACCAGTGCAACTGAACAAAATCTGAGATTACACCCCAAAAAGACCTTCCAGGCCCCTTAACAACGGCCTTGCTGGCTTTGCTTGCATCATCATGGACTCCCTCTTTTGATTGTTCCTGAATAGATAGATCATCATCTACATTCCACATTTCATCCGAAGGTCCCTTCGTTCCTGAGTCCTGATCATCATGCCCTGGTTCTTGATTCTTGGGTTGAGAATCTCGAGAACTATATTGCATGACATTTTGTTGTTGCTTCTCATACAAAATTTCTGATTTATTCCTACTACTACTCTTGAGATCAGTGGCACCAGAATCCTGAGAATGGCCGAATGATGTGTTGGCCAATTCATTAGAGCCCTTTTTGGAATTATATCCCTTCAGAATGTTGGCGCGTGCCTGCAAGGGCAGCTCATTTGATTCCACTAATGGGACAGAAGCTAAGTTCAAGTTCTCTTCTTGTTGTATAGCATTGCTTGACATTCTCTTTAGAATGGACTTCTCTTCGTTTTTAATTAACTTTTGGGATTCACCCAGTGATTGAATCAGCCCAATCACTTGGCCAGGCTGTTGTTGCTGCTTTGCGTCATCAATGACTGAACTACGGGCATTATCTTCCTCCTTAGAACTGCCTTCAAACTTATGAAGAGTACTAGACGTCTTTTTAATATCAATTTCTTGAATATCTGATATTCTAAAACCCTTGTGAGAATTCCTATGATAGTCATCATCAATCTTCGTGACTCCAACTGCTGCTCTATGCTCACCAGCTGCTTTTGGACTTGAACTTGCAGCTCCAGAAGACATCTTGCTTGTACCACTTAATAACTTTTGAGAGCTATGAGATTTTATAACGCCATCACAGCATGAGTCCTGAATTCCCAAAAATTGTTTATACTTCATTCTTGTTTCAGATTGCCCATAAATTTCATCACTTGTTTCCCTACGCTGTTGGTTTCCCTCATCATTGAACTTCATATTTGATTTTGCCTGCTTATCATCATCATAGTTTGCACAAAGATCAGAAGACTTGTTGTATTTACTTTCATCTATTGTCGAAAGCTTTGAACCCTTTGGCGAAGTTTCTTTTCCTGATTCCATGTCTTGCACTGATAAATTAACAAGTTTCTTCTCTGATTTTTTTCTGAAATCAGACTCAAGAAATGATCCAACATGAGATGCTCTTGCCGTGCTTTCCCTAACTGAAATAACTCCATGATCTTCTCTGTAGTCCTTAGAGCTGTGATCCTCCTCCTCACCTTTCTGTAAAACTATTTTATCCCTTCTGGAATCCCCTTCACCACCAGTAGCAAACGAACCTTCCAGAAACCCCCCTTGGCTAAGCTCGTCAATGTTGCTCTCATGATCATCAGCTGCACAGGAGTAAAATGAAGAGGCACAAGATCCCTCTTTCCTCACCAAGTGCTCATCCTCCTCTCTTGTCAAGAAATCCCCCTTTTTGTCTATCCTTGAACTTGCCTTCAAATTCCCTTTTCTTCTACAAGACTTTCTCTGATTTCCCCCTTCCTCATTTTGGCTTGTTTTACTCGAGGCTTTCATCTCCTCTTTCTCTCGTGTTCTTATCTCCGTCTGCAGAGCATTTCCATGAAACTTAGCTATTCGAGGTTCTTCCCACACGAAAGCTTCCTTCTCATCTTCGCTACTATTTCCTTCCTCTCTCCTATCATCCTTCTTATGGCTGCTCACTGAATCCCGTCTACACCTATGCTCCCCCTCGAAAACACCTAAATCACCCCCTCTCTTCTTCTTCTTCTTAATCGTTCTGCTAACCTCACAATCATCTCTCTTTTCTACCATGGATCTCACCTTTCCCTTTCTCAACCCATCGCCCTCCTCAGTAAAGAAACTAAGCACAACCTCGACCTTATCAATACCCCCATCATCATCATCCCATTCACGCATGTCCTCAAATACCCTACATTCCCTCGATCCCCCTTTCCTCCAACCAACACTTCCCTCCCTAAACCTACACACCTCATCACAACAGCAGCTCCCAATTTTATCAAAAGCCGGTAATCGAGCATAATAGCGATTACCCAAACCACTCCAAATCGATTTCCTACAATGCGACCAATTAATTAAACAGGGGGACTGTCTCAACCCATACAAACTATAGAAATAACCCTGCGTTCTCGCTGCACCACACATTGCGTTAAAACAGCACAAACAGCATGTCGAATCGACAAAATGGTTCCTTTCATTTGAGCAGCGGGTGTAACAATCGAACGAGCTCGGTATCGAACCTTTGGCTCGTAGAGATACTGTCGAAGCGAGGAAAGTGTAGTACATTGCTCACAGTGGAAGAATCAAGCGAAAGCAGCGTCACCTTTGCAAGGGATTGGGGAGGAATCTTTTGCTCTGTTCTTGTCATGTGAAGCAATCAGCAGTCACTGCAGCGAGCAGTGGGAAGTGAGCAATCACTGCCATCAATAAAAGCTTGTCCAGAAACAGTAATCAATAATTTTCCATTTTTAGATTTTCTGATGCCCAATTTTTATGTGGGCCAGAGAGCTGGGCTAACGGTCATATATTGGGCCACCAAATATAGTTCTGGACCCCGTTATAGGACCAATAATAAATTGGGCCAAAATAATGCCCATTTTTATGTGGGCCTAAAAGATAAGGGACCGTTATTTATCACCAATTCATCAAACTAAAAGTAATAGCCCAAATAGAAGATTCCAATTGGCAGTTGGGTCAAGTGTAAGACCATTCTTATGTAGTAGGCCCACATTTTGATTGTGACAAAAATTATACTGGGCTTAATTTATACTGCACCTTTATAGTTGATAAAAAGTATAAAAATGGCCCAATAGAATTAGACTAGCGGATCAGTAATTTTAATTAGGGCTGTTCAGAGTGGGGTACAAAGAGTAAACCAAATCAAATCAAACCGATAGTTTGGTTTAGTTTGCAGTTTAAAAATTTATGTTTTGGATTTTTTTTTTTTTTAAAGAAAACTGTGGTTTATAGTTTAGGTTTGGTCTAGAGAAAAAATTAACTAGACCAAACCGTAAACCGCAATTATATATATTTAATAAAAATATATATATAATAAAAAAATATATTATACTCCTTCCGTTCTTTTTTAACTTCACAATTCCTGCATTTCACGCAATCCAATGCACATTTTTAATTATTAATAACTCAAATTATATACAAATACAAATTATAAAAATTTGATATTATAAAACTATGCGAATAGACGAATCCAACAGCATCTCACTTAACTACGTTTTATCTTATATAATTATGCTAAAAAATAAATTAGTTACTTAAGGAATAGTATCAACTACTCAAATGGTGGGGTTATTTAAAAACAGATGGAGTATATAATATACTATTAAATTAGTGGCAAATGTCTTTATATTAGTTCAAAGTACAAAGACGCTCATTATTGATTCATACCCTTTCATTGGCTTCTGTTTATTTATTTAATATGTTTCAGAAGTTTATTTGATGTAATGCACTTTGTGCATTGGTTTACAGGTTATATTTGTGATCCTAATATGTTTCAGAAAGCATGTGCTGCTACTGTTACCCTTCATTTGCTCTACTACTGTTGTTTTCTTATGCTATATTTATAGTTTTATTTTTTGTCCAATAGCTTGTAATAGTTCTAGTTTATTACGTATTTGGCTTGTAAACAGTAAATTTATATTTTTTTTTAATTTTAATTTGCATTTCGGAGTTTGGATTGTTATACTTACGGCTGTAATTCATAGAATTTTTTTAAAAAAAACTTTGGTTAAACCGTAACCAAACCACACCAAACTGTTTTTTTGGTTTAGTTTGGTTTAGTTTGAAATGTTAAAATAGTTTGGTTTGATTTAATTTTTTCCCAAACTATTTTTTTGTAGTTTGGGTTGGATTGGGTGCGAAATGGGACCAAACCGCACCACGTTCACTTCTAATTTTAAGAGATCTTAACATGTAATTGGACTTGCGATGTAGGCTTACTATTTACAAGGAGAGACAGCCTAGCCCAATAGTTTTGGGCTAGTGAATTATTAAGTGCACATGCTCAAAATTACAAATTTGCAGAAATCACATGAACCACCAAAAAAGAGAGAAACATTATATTCATATACTAATCCACAATTTAGGCTTTTTCTTTAAATCCAAAAAAAAATACTTATATATGCAAGCCTGAAAGTTCAACATTTAAATTAACAAATTAAATCTTTTTAAAATTAATAAACAGTGGTCGGTTAATTAAATAGGATTAATTGATGAGTTTCTGCAATTTAAAACTTTGAATTAGTGAATACTTATATACAAGAACCGTAACACTTTGCTCATCATACAATGTCATAAAATATTTAGAGAGTATTTGGGGGAAAGATTCGGACATATATATATACTTGATAAGTTGAAATCCAAATTATTGATATCCATTGTGATAAATTATTTATAATAACATTTTAGAACTTTTAATAATTTTTTATCATATATATATATATATATATATATATATATATATATACTCCCTCCGTTTTTCTTTAAGTTCACCATTAGCATAGTAGATATTATTCATTTAGTAACTTTAATTCAATTTTTTCATATAGTTATATAAGATAAAACATAGTCAAGTGAGATCTTGTTAGATTCGTCTAATCACGTAGTTTTGGAATATCAAATTTTTATAATTTTTACTTATATATAATATGAGATATTGATGATTGAAAATGTGCATTGGATTGCGTGTAGTGCAGGGTGGGTGAAGTTAAAAAAAAAAACGGAGGGAGTATATATATAAATGAAATGATATTTTTAAATAGATTGATAACTTATAAGCTCCCCAAAATTTCAGCTGCTCATTTGACACGACAGCCCTCCTGTGAATCATGTGTACCAATCCAGAGTTGGCTCAAAATTTAGACGGGATTCATTAATGAAATTATAGGGAAAAAAATGTTAGTATGTATGTTAGTATGTTTCATACTTTGGAGTCAAGACAAAATGGTACTCCCTCCGTCCCAATATATTTGTCTTGTTTAACTTTTTTGACACTGTTCATTTTTTTTTTAAAACTCTGACCCAATATTATTGCAAGTATATATTTAAAAAAAATAATCGAGTTGGGTCTTGTTAGAATCATGAAATCATATAGGTTTAGAATATATATTTTACGTAATTTTTTGTTATACATATTTTGATATATTAACAATTGAAAATATACATTGAATTAGATGGAGGGAGTATTATTTTTATACAGATAGATAAATAAATTGATCATCTGATGGTAATTGAGAGGAGGGACCATATATAGTATAAATGAAGCAGCAAACCCAGTTTTGATTTTCTGTGATTTACGTAGACATTAATCGCAATTTCATTATTCCTTGTCATTTTCTTCATATTTGGTACCGTTTCATGTTTGGATATTCCTTTTTCCCTTTAATACTACTTCATTGAGTACAAAAACAATTAATAATGTCAAACTCTAATTGGATATAAGAGAAACTTATCCCCACTTATTAGCATTTCTCTGAGATATGTCCTACATAGATTGGTTTGGGGATTTTCTATATGTCATTCTTTTCAATTTATGCTGACATTTGACATTATACAGTAATTAAGTAGTATTGTGAATTGGGAGCAGATGATGAGTGGTGGTTGGTAAGGAAATCATAAACATATAGTAATATACAAATGTGTTAATTATGTGTGTGTAATAACATCATCAACTTTAATTTCTCTCACATGTAATAAAAACTTGTTTGCTAAATAAAACAAAACTGCTGAGCTAAATTCTAAGGAGCTTTTGAAAACACGTCTTATCAATATCAGATTATGAATTAAAGTTGAATATATTCTAAAATTTTGTTATTCTACCAATATAATAAAATTCAATTTGTCTATACATTTTTAATAAATTTAAAAGTCGAACAATGAATAATATAGAAAAATAAAAGTGATTGTTGTATAATTGATCGAGGGGATATAAGTAGGGGTGGACAAAATATTCGAACCGATTCGTTGAACCGCTGAATTGAATCGAAATCGAACCGAATTTCCGGTTAACCGAGGACCCCGAAACAAATACAAATATCATATTTCAGTATTCGTCCGGTTCAAATACAAATACAAATACTTTAATTTTTTTCCCCGGTTAACCGAACCGAACCGAATATATTTATTTTATTTTTAAAGTTATATATATTGTAAATATTATAGACATTTGATGGTATAAAATTATATAGATAATACATATCATTATTTATTTAATTATTTAAGTATATAATAAAACAAATATAAAAAAATAAAGAGCTAATTATCATAATATATCACTATAATTAATAAGCCTATATTGATTTTTGTCATTCAGAATACCCTATTATTAAAATATACTAACTTATATTAAATTCGCGACTGAAATTGCGACCGATGAGTTTTGGTGGCTAACTGGTGACCGAATTAACGACCAATATTAAATGGGTCTCTGTTAGCGACCGAATTAGCGACCGCAAATTTCGGTCGCTAATGTTTTCTTCAATTTTTTTAAATTTTTAAACTTTTTATTATGGTTAGCGACCGACATAGCGACCGAAAAATTCGGTCGCTAAGCTTTTTATATTCTTTATATTTAACTTATTTTTAATTAATTTAATAATATTCTCCTTAAATTTATTAATTTATTCTATTATTTATATATTTATTTTAAGTTTTACTTTGAATTTATTGTATAACTTTTTATAGAACAATAATATTATTAATATAATGATTTTTTTTATTTTTCTGTTATCTTTTAATTTGAATATTATTTTTTATTTTTAAAGAATTTATTGAATTTATTATTTATCTACTTATTGGTTTTACTTATTTATTTTACTTATTTCTTTAATTAAAAATAATATTTTATTATTTTATTCTATTTAAATTTTATTTAATTCCTTTAATTAAAAATATTTATTTTATTTATTTAATTTAATTTAAGTCCTTTATTTTTATGAAAAAATTTTATTATATATTTTATTCTATTTTAAATTTAATTATTGAATTTTATAATTATTTTATTCTATTATTAAATTTAATTATGTTAATAATTAAAATTAAAGTAATTATTAATAATTTAATTAAAAAATAATTATTGAATTATTTTAATATATAATTTATTGAATTTAATAATTTTATTATTTTAATCTATATTAGAATTTAATTAATAATTCATTTAATAATTATACTATTGTACTTAATTCTTTTATTCTATATTTTAATTATTTATTTTTGAATTTAATTAATAATTTTAGTTTTATTTTATTTTATTTAATAATTTTAAATTTTATTTTATAAGCTATGACTTTACAAATATATATATATATATATATATATATATATATTATATAACACTTTCCATACATTGACATGAAACATGAGGTATCCCAGTGGTACAAGCGCGTGGTTAGAATCTTCCAACCAAGGTTCGAGCCTTCTCTTCAGCAACTCTGGGGGGATTATTATATATGACACATGGTGGGCTATTAGTGGTGGTGTAAGGGCTGGCCAAGGTGGTTATGAGTGAGGTTAGCGATGAGGAGGTGGTGGGTTCGAGCCCAACCGAGTTCATATTTTCTTAATTTTTCGAGTTCTTTAGCTACCGAAATTTTTGGTCGCTAATTCAGTCGCTAAAATTAGCGACCGAAAATTTCGGTCGCTAATGCGGTCGCGAAAATAAAAAATCAAAAAAATAAAAAAAATTGAGATCTTTTTAGCAACCGAGTATGTTGGTAGCCAATTCGGTCGCTACATTTAGCGACCGAAATGTTCGGTCGCTAATTCGGTCGCTAAATTCGGTCCGAATTTTTTTCCGGTCGCTGGAAATTTACTAACGGACCTTTTAGCGACCGGCCACTTGCGGTCGTTAAGACGGTCGCTAAGTCGAAATAGCGACCCGTGTTTCCTTTTAGCGACCGAATTTGACGGTCGCTAAACCGTTTTTTTTCTTGTAGTGATATATATATATTTTCTGAGTGTAATAACCTCGTCCGACCCTCTTAAAATGTATAATCAAGTTTTCAATTATTAAACCTTTGAGTTTCGTAGATTTTTAAATATTCGAGCCGAATCGTTTAACCGCTAAATCTAATCGAAACCGAACCCCGGTTAACCGAGGACTCCGGTTACAAATATAAATACTGAAATGAAGTATTTGCCCGGTTCAAATACAAATACAAATACCTGAAAAATCCAGGTTAACCGAACCGTGTCCACCCTAGATATAAGATAAAAATCCGTGCACATGTTACAATACACCGTGGATTTCAGTATATTCATTATTTTTATTAAAAATGTGTGTATATAAAATATTCTACCTCCATCCTGATAATAATAGTATATGATAATCTTTGAGCATGATATTCTAAATAGAATGAGTTGTGCCGTTATGGTGTTAATTGAAGTAATTAGTTAATGTGATGTTTATTTATATTGATAAAAAAATAGTAAATCAATTAGTTGATGTGATGATTTAGTTAATATTTATAAAGTCAATTTTTTTCTAAAAGGGAAATTAGAGAATTGTAATAAGATGGATCAAAAAAGAAAACTGGTACGGATGAAGAATAAGATAAGATATTCATACAAGATAGTCAATCACTCTAATTTTGATTTTTTTTTTTTAATTTTTCTGATGGGATTTAGGCAACCGTATATTAGCCCAATCTATTTTCCCCCAGATATTTAATTAGAGGAAGCTTCAAAAGGAAAATTGTGCCATAGCTCCTTTAAAAAAAAAAAAGGAAAAAAGGAAAATTGTGAAGCTAAGGCAGGTAGCTGAAATAAAATGCTTTTATTTGTCACCACAATATAACGCAACAAAAAATAGACAGACATAGGTGTTAGCATCAAACCAACTCATATGAATCAATTAACAAGTAAATTAAATACATGAAGAAATAAATGGTTGTAAGTCAATATAGTTGGCTACTGGAAATTTATGACGAATGCCTAACCTAGCTAGCTACGTGGCAGTTGGCTGAACTAATTCATTAATTAATTTATCACCAAATGAATATACACTAATCTATTCTATTCTTTGGTGTCTGCTTATTTCAGCCTATGGATACTACCCACATAATAATAATAATAATAATAATAATAATAATAATAATAATAATAATAATAATAATAATAATAAGTAAAATTAGTTTACACTTTACAGCAGGACTTAAACAGCTTATTTTTCTTACTAAAATATAATGGTTTAGATTGATTAGATTGATAATACTATAATATAGTAGTAGTAATTTGTAAGGAAAGGAATGTAGTAGTATATTACAAAAAGTATTAGGAGATGTTTGGAGTTTGGACTATAGTATATGATTGGATTTGTATTTGAAAAATATTACACAAAGGGCCCTAGCTAGCAATGTTGTGGATTATATACAGTGAAAGCTAAAATCATGTTTGCTTTTAGGCAGTACTAGTCTGGATGTCCCCAAACCCCATGCACCCAGTGCAAATTAAACTGCAATCAAGCTTAATTTTTTTTTTTTATACTGCACTATTTTATCATAGTTATGGAGTATTACTATGTTTCAACGAGTAGCAAACAATAATCAACAAGAACAAATATTAAACTATATGAGTATTATTACTATTATATAGTCCCAATTAGTTTGGAAATTTATTAAGAGCATGTGGTACTTTTTCCTATTTCTTGTTTATTTGCATTTCCTTTTTAGTAGAATTTCTTAGCCCTTATAAATACCCGGCCTACTCTATTTTTCATTTTAGTTTAGACAGTTATTGAATTTTCATAAGAATAACTAGCAATTGTTTTAGGCATTCACAACTACTCCCTCCGTTTTCTTAGCTTCGCAACATTGGTATTTTTTGCATTATTCACAGTTTAACTTTGTCTCAAGTTTTTATCATAGTTGCGAAAGAAAAAACATAGTCAAGTGAGATCTTATTAGATTCGTCTAAACTTGTAGTTTTATAATATCAACTTTCTATAATTTTTTTTTATTATACACAATCTAAGTTATTAATCGTTGAAAATGTGTATCGACAAGCGTGCTGTGTGAGGTGGTGCAAACTATTATGTGATCAGCTGGTTGCAGTCTCACCTCATTTGATTCTTCAAACTATTACTTTGACAGCTTTCTAACACCTCAAGGTCACCCCTTGATAGCCTTTTCCCCTCTTTGTTGGAGACTTGTTTATTACTAATGTTTATCACATATACCCAACCCAATTCGGACATAGTATAATATTGTCCGCTTTGGACAGAGCCCACGTATTTTTATATTTAGACAAGATCAAAAAAGTATCCGAAGTCTTGCATGCAAGATAATTCTTACTTATACTATCGATGCGGACTTAGCTGGGTTGTATTCCCAATAGTTTATTAGTAAAAGATTTTTACACCCCCACAAACCTACCTATCTATGATTAGCTAGTTTTGGTCCCGACATATCATATAGGTCTCTCCTGAGGGTCATCCTACTCCAATATGTAATCGTGTGTGAAGAACCACTGATGACAACATATACTACTACCTTGGTCCCATTAGAATTGTCTTGTTATTATTGGGCACGGGATTAAGGTAGAGTTATTTGTGAGTATATATTGGGGTCCACATAGTTGTTGGAGGGGAAAATTATTTTTATTTATAGAAAGAATACATTTGTGATGGGACATCCAAAAATAGTAAGTAACACATTTCAGTTGGGATGGAGGGAGTATTATATATAAGTGTGTTTTGCACATATGTTACCATACATATATATATATATATATTTGTTTAATATATTTATGATCATACATCCATCTTATAAATTTTTAATGTCATATATCACGAAAATCAACCCATTCCAGCATCAAGTTTTTATATAGAATACATATCCTATATATACATCGTGTGGGACCAAAAAAAATTCACGGATGATTTAGATCGAATAATGAGGTAAAAAAATACTACATCAGAGAAATTAGGTAAAACCCTAGCACATTCTCACCAATACAACATCACATAATTTTTTTTTTTTTTTTTTACTTTAGTACGCAGTTTAAGCCTATTTCTTTATTTGGTATGTTTTAAAGAAAATTATTTTATTTTATGAATGTTAGTTTCAACGTCATTTTTTTCTTCCAATTCCAAAAGCTATTAATCTAAGTGCATACATATCCTTGAATTTGAAAAGCAGAGAGTTGTAGAGTTTCAAAAATTAAACAAGTGCACTGACATTATTACAACCACAAAAAAAGGCAAAAAAAAAAAAAAAAAAGTGTTTGAGCTAGTGGTATTGCATTTAGCAAAAGCATATGTTGTCGTGCTGAACTCTTGCAAAAAGACTTTGGCAAACAGCATCAAAATTAGATACTATTACATGTAGTTGTAACCATAGTTGTTAAAGATCCCAATCATGATCTTAGGATCTTATGATTTTACGATCACACAATTTAAAACGATCCGGATCCTTGTAGGATCTTAAAATTAGTAAGATCTGGATCAGTTCACGATCCTGATCCTAGAATATTACGATCTTATGGTCATACTCCCTTAAACGCTTCTACGATCTTACGATCATACCCTCTTATACGTATAAAATTTTTGTAAGATTTTATGATTTAGGATCAAAGTAACTTATTTTCTTTAATTTTAAACTTATAAACTTGTACTCCTTATGTATGATGTGTAAAAAAATATAATATGTATGTATTTGGAAATATTTATGGTTAATTGTGATGTTTTCGTACTGTATTGTATTAATTAACTTGCAAGATTCATAAACACACAAAATAATGTTCTTGTTAGTATAAATAATTGAGTTTATCCATTATTGCAATTTTATAAGATCTTAGGATCCCAATCCTACGATCCCAATCTTACAAAGAGAAAAACGATCTCATATAGGATCTCGATCTTAACAGCCTTGGTTGTAACTTGTAACTACCATCTCAATCATACTTACTTGAACTTGCCCTAATATATACAGAGGCGGACCCATGAATTTATGTATGGGGATCCTAGTTCTACACTTTTTCATGAATACTGTGCTTTTCCACGAGATTTTAATTTTTGGATATCATTTTTAAAACTTAATAAATTATTAATTAATTTAGTATATTTCATATTTTTTTAGTGTTTTTTTTTATATATTTCATACATACAGTATGCAAATCGGCTCTTCTATGCAATTTTTTTAGTAATTTTTTTATAAATTTGTAAATAACTATATTAAGTGTTGGATTCCTTTTGCCATATAGACAGGTGCATGATTTAATTAAAATAAATGAAAATTAATTATTTTTTGTGTGTTTTAAATTTTTTATGATAGTGTTATATTTGTTTTATAGAGATATTAAAAATTTATAATTATATTTTAAGATATTAGAAGGGCAATTTTTAAAATAGAACATAGTCATCGAAATAATTAAACAACTCGCTAGTTGACAGTTTTCACAAATAATTGATATAGAGAATTTTACAATTAGATTACTAGAAATTAAAGAAAAATTTAAAATAATTTATAAACTTTAACTTGAATTAGAGAAGTAAAAATAAATACTATGGGATCATTAAATCTAGAAAATAAAAATGTATGTATACATATAGGAACATATATCTATAATATAAATATAGGTATGTAGTATACTATATACTCCCTCCGTTTTTTAAAAAATGAAACATTCCTACATTTCACGCGATCCAATACATATTTTTAACGCTCAATATCTTTAATTGTATAAAAATAAAAATTATAAAAATTTGATCATATAAATCTACGCGATTAGACGAATCCAACAAGATCTTACTTGACTATATTTTATCTTATATAACTTTGTTAAAAAGTCGAATCAAAGTTACTCAATGAATAGTAAAAACTATGCCAATGTTTCATTTTTCAAAAACGGAGGAAGTACTATATAAAAAAATGAGGGGGGCCTGGGCCCCACCAGGCCCCCAAATAGGTCCGCCCCTGAATATATACATACGGTAAAACAGATAATTGGACCATGCATAAATTTACCTATATATACATGTATGTGTGTTCGACCAGGTGAAAGTTTGTCCACCTAGCCAAATTTTAAGAAAGTGATTAATTCTAAATTTTGTAATGACTATATATTTTGACATTTAATTTGTACCCTTTTTTTTTGCTCTTATTTTTCTTTTTAAATTTTAATTTAGTTATTATGGAGAGTAAAGTAGAGGTCACTTGTACTACTAGTATATGCGTGGGTAGATCAAACAAAATGATTATGATCAATTCAAACTTGACCCACTCATTTCATTTATTTTGGGACAAAAAAGTTCATGTACTGCATATGTCAATTAACTAGTATTTTATTTATATATAAAGCATTAAAAAAATATATTTAGCATAGGGTGATGTATACGTACGTATATGTTTGGTGGGATGCTAGAAATTATATGTGCTGACAAAAGTATGTAATAATTTTTTTTTTCATGTATATTTTTATACTAGTTTTATAGTAAGTATAAATGTAGTAGTAAATTAATTAGTAGTTTAAACTGAGTATGCTGAGTTAAAAATCATATGTTTAAGTATTGTTTATTAATTAAATTTATTTTATTTTTACATAGAGATACTTTTACCCAATTCAATTTAGTTGGGAATGAGGATTTAGCCTAAGCGGTTAAGTTCTTTGACTTCCAACAGAAGGTTGGAAGTTCGATTCTCACCGCCCCCTATCACTCCCTTTTATTTTCTTTTAGAATTATGTGGCATGGACTCCCACTATCCATTTCCTAGATTTTCAATGGCTCCTCTAAAAAAAAAATCAATTGAGTTCAATCATATAATATAGAAGATAATTAGGCGGTTGAACTGGTGATGCAATGGATGTCCACCACTCAGCTGCTTGTATTTTAAAAAATCAAACAACAGTAGGAAGACAATCAGAAAAAAGCCGTTTATGTAAAATAAATAAGTATTTCACCCGCTTTATAAATCATTTTTCGTTTAAAAAAATTTACTCTAATTTTTCTTTATATGATATGTAAAATTGTTTGTTTTTGTTTTTTTGTTTTTTTTTGTTTTTTTTTTTTTAATGAAGTGACGCTAAAAAGGTCGGCAATAATATGTAAAATTGTTATATGTTGACTGAATATTTTCGATTCAAAAAAAAATCCTCAAAGTATTGGTAAGCATTAAATGACTATACTATTTTCTTCAATAAAGAAGTAATATTCCCAAAAACTCAAATAAACTTAAGTATTTATTAAGCGACTTGAGTTAATTTATTAATTTTGGAATTGCCATTGTTGATTAGGTCATGAATCATTAGCTCCTGAATGTATGTATTTTTGGGATAGGTTTATAGGCTGATTCAGCTCAAGCTGAATGATAAGTCTAAATTATATATGTGATACCTTTTGTATTGTGATTTTTATTATCATATTTTGAATTGAATGCAACATGTGATTTTTATTACCATATTTTGGAAACTAAATGCAACGGAATCACTTATCACCTATTACATTACCATATTTTGGAAACTGAATGCAACAGAATCACTTATCACCTACTACACTAAAACGTAGCACATATGTTGTGCTTTTTGGAAAGTCAGTCATTATTATTTTTGATTAATTGCATATATTATTACTTCCAAACCGAGCATCTGTCCTCAGTTTTGGAAAATGAATACAACAGAATCACTTATCACCTATTGCACTAAAACGTAGCACATTCGGCATGTGCTGAAACTCCCCAATTCAGCCTATAAACCGTTCCCTGTATTTTTAATAGTATCGTTACATCAGATGGATTGTTATTTGATTGATTGTAGCTTAAAGTAACCAATAATTATGCAGACGTTATTTTCTGCCTATATGTGTTTGCTTTTATCATCTCATGTCCCAAAAAATAACACATGCTCAGCAGTGTACACGTGTCCCTCGTGGATCTCGGTCCTGTACACGGACAATGAAATATCGATTTTCCCTTTTTAAAAGGAAAAAAAAGTCATTTTATCAGTATTAGACTATTAGGAATACATCATATTGGTTCTGGGTTCATGAGTTTGTGGTGAGCCCTCTGCTTCAGTTTTTTTTTTTATGATTGCACCACTCCACATTTTTTAGGATTGCACCACCCAACTATTTTACACTATTTACATTTTAACATTAATTCAACTTTTTTTTCTTTTTTTATCATAGTTGTAATAAGAAAAATCATAATCAAGTGAGATCTTGTTAGATTCGTCTAAACTTGTAGTTTTCAGATATCGACCTTTTATAATTTTTGCTTCAATTTAAGTTATTAATCATTTAAAATATGCATCGGCATGTATGCCAGTTACCCATGTTGCAATCCTAAGAAAACGGAGGAAGTATAACTTAGAGTCAACAATGAACGAACATACATGGTCAGATTTCACTACGGATGATAATGTGTCCGGATCAGAACCGAGAATCAAGCAAGATCCGAGCAATGGGTCAGATCTTGGTTTTTATAAAAAAAAAAAGGACCCAAAATCGCCCGTTACCGTCCATAAGGATATGGCAATGATATGGGTCAAATCAAACCGAATCTGAGCCCGAATTGGGTCTTGGTCGACCCGAGTCATTGTCTCCCATAGATTTCACTGCTTTACACAAACATTCTCACATTTTCATATTAAGATTTTTCAGCCCATGTTACACTTGAAGTGAATTCCTCAATATATGTAGATTTAATTCCTCAATCTAAAGTTTAAAAAATTGATGATAGTTCAATTTAATTAATTAAGAAATTTATTAAGTGTCAGACCCATTTTAGTTAGTTTTTTTAATCAATGAATTTCTTAATTAGACCTTTTCAATGTCCAAAGTAATCTTGGATACGACTGAACTTAGTGGGTTGATTTATCTCAAATTAGTAGTTTTTATGTATTCATAAGGTTCGAACTCGAAAACTAACTTGCTTTAAAAAACGGTTAGAACTCGAAAAGTTAGCTTAAAAAACTAGAGACCAATTGAAAGTTATTTGTTTCGTTTCTTTCTTTTCTCTTTGTGCTTAGTTGTTTAGTGTTTGATTTCTGGTTTTTTTTTTCCGTTTTTTCCTGACTTCGGCTTTGCCAAAAAAAAAAGCTATTTTCGGAAATGCTATTGGGTTTATATATATATATAAGTTGAATGAATTAATAAGAAAAATAAAAATAGTAAATAAAATCAACACAAATAATTTCGGGTAAGGGGTTGATGAGTAGGTTAGTTTTTCTGTGGTAATGGATGCCAATGCAACAATATTTGCCTATTTGCCTTTTCGTATTCCAACACAATTTCCTCCTAGGATATTTGCATTATTGGCTTGATGGCTTTCAAAAAACTCCTTTGCGTATGTGTTGTGTCTGTATTTGTTTTTATCATTGGAAATCTTTGATTGACATTTTTTTGGGGCTTTTTTTCTTTTTTCCCCTAATGATTATTCTTTATGATAGTGTTTGCTTAGTTGGATCTATCGTATTTCTCTTTAATCTTGTGATTTAGTACCTTTTTTTATTAAAAAAAAAATCTTGAATTAATTTTGTTTTTTTCAACTCATGTGTGGACTGTGGAGTTTGGTGAGGTCTTTGTTAATAATGTTTCATGAACTGTGAACCAATAATTATTATACATTATATGCAGACGTTATATCTCTGTTGGCCACTTCTATATATATTCACGAATAAGGTTCCTATAAATGTTTGTGTCACCTGACACATAAGATTGTCTTGATCCGTTTTAACATTGAGGTTGTCTGAGGTGCAGCAGCATTTAAATAATGTTCACATGAAACTTTGAACGCTGCTCAATGATAATGGTTTGTGAATAATGAAATTCAGCTCCAAAAAATAAAATCTCATCCAATAAGATGTGGTAACAACATATTCAATTTGTATCCCTAAATAAAAATCGATCATGTAAGAGAAAGAATAGATAAGGTTTTATATACTTTGAATTAGGGTGTTAATGAGCCAGGGTAGTTCGCGAACAGTTCAAGTTCGGTTCGGTCAAAGATTGGTCAAGATTCGACTCGGATAGGCTCGACTCGAGTTCAAGTTCGACTCGAATAATTTACAAACAAAGCCGAACACCTTTGAGTTCGGCTCGAAAAGCTCGCGAACAGGCTCGCGTTCTATTAACTTACAATAATACAAGTCCCATATTCTACATGTCATGTGAAATGTATTGTACTAGTACTATATTTATGTTTAGACTTTAAGATAAATAAAGTAAATATAGAGTTTATGACTACATTTCCCCTACCATATACAATTAATGCATCTGCTTTTAAAAGGGTATGAGATAAAGATTCCGAGACATATGTTTATACATATATTTATTTATTATTAAATATAGGAATTATATAAAATATTACTCCAGATCAAACATGACATCTTTATTGGGACAGATAGAATAATTTTTAAATATATATATATTTTTAAAATTATTTAAATATGTATATTAAATAAAATACAATTAAATATATGCAATATATTAAATAATTTTTTTATATATAAATTATGTGAGAATGAAAATGATACTGTTCGAGCTCGGCTTGATTTGATCAAAGCTCGGTCAACACTCGGCTCGAATTAGCTCGGTCAACGTTCTTCTCGGTCAAAGCTCGGCTAGAATTCTTATGAGCTCAAGTCGAGCTTACCATTGTTCGGTCTCAGCTCGGCTCATTAACACCCCTACTTTGAACGTTTGTCTCTTTAAACGCATGTTGGATTTTATATACTGTATGTATTTTTTTTATTTTTTTTTTTGGCGCAGTATACTGTATGTATTTTGAGAGAGAACAAATATGCATATACATTTTTAATAATGTTGAAAAATTCTGAAAGTTTCATTAAGTCATTAATTATGCATTCTTTTTAATCCCTAATTCAATTTTTTTTTTCTTTTCTTTTCCGGGTATTTTTCTTACAATCATGTTGCCTGATAATTTACTGGACAGCATGGTGTACTGGACGGACACGCTTTTAGCCATTTGATAAAATTTTTATTGATGTATAATAGTCCCAGTGGATTCGATACTTCAATTCCAAACTAAATATTTTAATTTTAATCCAATATTTTTATTGACTTTTTAGTTTACTGGCTTGTTGACCATAAAAAATTTTAACCAATTGAACCACACTGTAAAGATCAAAATCTCAAGTATAATGGGACGAAAATAACGATTTGAGAATTCATTGGCAACATTTTTATTATGAACCCTGCAGAAATACGAAGAAAAAAAAATCATTTATTGAAAAAACAAAACTAGATTTCCAGCACGTAATTTATTGTATACAAATAACTTCAAAAGAATCCACACTTGTGACAGAGTGTATAGAGATTATTAGAGATTAATAGAGTTGACTACGCCGGCTGAAGATGGCCTCCATAATTTATACATATTAATAATTATTTATATATAAACTGTATTAATTTTTATATTAGAAATATGTATGTTTTGAGAGGGTTGAAAACTACATAGGTTAGTCAATCACCTTTTTTTTTTTTTTAAATATGGAATTTTAAAATCATCATTAAAAAACGTAAAGACAAATAAAAAAAAATAAAAGTAAAAAAGAAGATAAAGACGGATGGGATCGAACACCTAGCTAGGGGTTTTTTTGGCATCAAAACCTAAAATACCTAGAGGTCGCGAGTTATAGTTAGGGGTGGGGTCGGTATACCGAAAAAATTTCGCCGTACCGTATACCGTACCAAATTTTACGGTATGAAAAATTTCATACCGTTGCCGAACCTTTCGGTATACCGAAAGTTTCGGTATGAAATATTTCCATACAGTTGCTATACCGATATTTCAGTAAGTTCGGTATATACCGCTATACCGAATATTCGGTACATACCGATATACCGGTATCGTGATATATACCGACATACCGAAAATTTATTACATACCGACATACCGGTATTGCGGTATATACCGACATACCGAACTTTAGCTACATACCAGCATACCGGTATTATAGTATATAACGGTATCACGATATATACCGACATACCGAACTATCGGTATATACTGATATACCGATACCGCGGTATATACCGAAGTTCGGTACGGTAACGGTATACCGCGGTATCAAAAAATTTATACCGTTACCGTACCGAAATCTTACGGTACGGTATCATACCGTACCGAAAATTACGGTATACCAAAAATTTCAGTATTCTCGGTATTTTTTCGATACGGTATGTGCGGTATGCGGCATATTCGGTATTTTTCCCCAGCCCTAGTTATAGTGAAAATATTTATAGCACTGTAATAACTACTCCCTCCATTCCTTTTTAGTTGTCTTTTTAGAGAGTAAAAAGTGTTGCAAAATAGTTGTCATTTTTAGGTAGTTATAGACTTATAGGTAGTTATGCTATGTTTTTACTATATTGTCTTTCACTTTACATAAATGCTATTTGTTGACATTTATTATGAATGAGTTTAGTTGAAGGGTAAAAATATAAATTTATGAGTTAATTAATGCAAACTTTGGTTATTGAAATTGAGCTGAAAGAGACAACTAAAAAGGAACGGAGAGAGTAATAAATAAAAATGGGTGATAAAAAAAAGAAGCTCCATGAGAAAGTGACACAATTCATCTTGTATAAGGAAGTAGAGTATATTTTGCAACTTAAAAATAAATTATTAAAAATATCAACCACTACAATTATATGGTACTACTGTATTAGAAATTCAAAGGCAATGAATGAGCCTTGTGAGCCAGCTATGCCCAACTTCCGAAACTGTTCAATGGTTAATTATTATTGTTTGAACTATATACCATGAAAACTACTGCAACTGAGATAGATGGTTGCAAGTGTTAATTTTGCGCTAGTCATATTCATCATTCCATTTATACTTATATGTTTATTCCATACTAGTATGTCAGAAGTCCCCAAACTGTAATTTCATTTATTCCCCCCCTTGCATTTCAAACTGCTAGCTAGTCCACTACACTTGCTACCAACAACAAAGGGCATAATGTTTTGTAATGATATACTTTTGTGGCATGGTTAGATACCATTGTCTCCTTAGCGCTCAAGTTTTGAATTTCCAACTTAGGATTCGGGTGTAAATCCTCATCCGACTCTTATTCCTTCCTAATAAGAGCTTGGTTTATTGGCTAAGTTTTCAACATCCAATCTTATACCAAAAAAAAGCTGGCTTAAGCAGTGTAGAAAGAAGATGGATTTCGGGTTCAAATCCAAAATCAATTTGTAGTAAGTAGAGTGACTCATGCCCATATAAACAGGATGACATCCCAACATATAACCGATGTAGGACATTGTAACAAGCAGTTATAAAGCTATAGCAATTTAAATAAGATCTCGAAGTTACTATTAAGCTCAAGATGCTTTAAAAAGCCTTATGTTACGGTGCAGATTTTTTTCATTCTTGACCGTGCGGACGGCATTGTCAGCCATTGATCAATTTCATGATCCAACGGTTGAAATGATTTGTAGGGTTATTTTCATAATTTTACTTTGTAGGTATTTAATATGTTGTTTTCATCATCTCATTTGATCAAGCTTCTCCTGCGTTGCGAAGCCAATACAATTCAGCGACATGACCTATACAATTCAGAGACATTATTGTATTCATTTCAGCGACACAATTTTATACATTTCAGCGACATAGTTCTATGCATTTTAAAAGCATCTCAACGACGTAGCCTACACGATTCAACGACATGGCCTATGCAATTCAGCGACAAGGCCTATACAATTCAGCGACTTAATATAGTATTTCTCAGCAATATGCTAATAGTATATTTCAGCGACATATTATGTATATCTCAAATACATGTTATGCATATATATCAGTGACATAATATAAATTATTCAGCGACATGGTAAATTAAGAAACCATTACACTTTTTTTTGACAATTTTACTCTTTTTAATTTATAGCCTTTAGATTTAATTTAATGGATGAGATTATTGCGTTGACCATACTTTCAAATATTTGGAACACACCATAACCGTCCCCTTTAAAAAAAACTTTGAGGTTAATATGGTATATATTACACAAAACATTTAAAATATATATATATATATATATATTGTTTTAATTTGTTGCCATCTATTTTGAACAGAAAATATTAACAATTACAATAATACAGTTTAGATTTGTAGGCAGACAAAATATGCCTGAAATCTAATACTATTACTTTTATCATTTTTTTCACCTGCATAATATGATAGGAAAATGATTTGCTAATGCCCAAGTGGTCAATTCTCTAAAATATAGATATACACGTATTTATTTATAGTAAAATAATAATGATCCCATGCATCTCATTGATTTATTTTTTTTTTAAACAGTGACACATATGTGTCGGTAAAGGTGTATGCGAGCTCAAGCCACATAAATTATAATGGGGGGATAAAGGGGAGGGATAAGCTAAGGGGCCGGGTGGGAATCGAACCCCTAATCTATGATAGAAAGACATGGAACATAACCACTTGGATCAAGTCGTATTCTCCTTGTACGCATTATCAAATATAAAAATTATTTAAATATATACTTTAAACTTATGCGAGTAAAAGAATCCAAGAAAATCAAACATAATTATTTTTTAATAATTATATAATTAAATAACATTAAATTTGATCAATAAATAATAATAATTTAGCTAAAAAAAATAAATAATAACAAAAGTCAAAATGGAGGGAGTAATATGCTAAACCTTTATCTCAAATTAATCAGTGCTAAAATACCATGTGTATACTTTGACAATCCAAAAGTTCACCCTATCATTTTCGAATAAAATACTAAGTATTAATTTAAGATCAAGGGGAGTTGTGAGGGTACCGTGAAGGTTTTGACTTTATATATTATGGTCAAGCCCAACGGTTGATCAATTTTAAATTTCGATGATCCAGATTAATTAAAATGAAGAAAAAAAGGTGAATTTGCATGACATAGTTTTATATTTATATATTTCAGCGATACAAGTATCATCATCAGTTTTATGTTTCTATACATCCTAATAGTGTAATCTTGTGTCGCAGAAATATTCTTTTTTGTGATTCTGAAATATTCTTATGTATGTCAGTGAAATGGTGAATGGATGTTTTGCTTGTTATTTTGTTTCGATAATTTTACTCTTTTTTATTTTTCAAACATTAGATAGTTTTTAATGGTTGAAATTATTTGTATGACATACTGTATCATCTTTAATTGCATAATGACTATACCCTATATATGGCAGAAAGCATCTGTCTTGATGTATTGTGGTATCTTTAATCACATAGCAACTATAGCCTATTATAGATCAATTCCAAAAACTTTTTATTTCTTGTACATGAATAAGCACTAAAACTTAGAAGATTTAATTATTAGATTAAATTATAATTCTATATTAATTTGTGTGTTTTTTCTGGTAATTGATAACACACCAGCGTCTGCAAAAGAGGGAAAACCAAAAAATAATACAAAAGAAGGCAAGAAGGACAGAGATGATAATCGTAGCCATCAAACACGCGGAAAACATACTCCAACCATGTTCGCACCCAGGTGTTTATTACAAAGCCTTATAAGGCAAGGGAAAAGAAAATAAAAAGATAAAATAAATAAATAAATAAATAAAACAGAAGGAAACTTCAGAAGCAAGGGAACTACGTTATCATCATGTCCGCCGCAAGATGAGGCCTGACAGAATCCGGAAAATTAGCCCACGAAGTAAGGATACGCGAGCGAACCACGTTCCCATCACGTGTCGCAACCAGATGTTTATTATATTTAGTAAATTACTATATATTTAAATTTATTAGTATTTTAAAGTTCAATTATTAAATGGTACTTTAATTCCATTACATTTGATTATTTATGTAATGATAAATGAAATTAATACTAAATAGCTCCCAAACTTTTCTTCTTCTTTTATTTCTCTCTTTCTTTTTAAGAAAGTTTGCCCTAAAAAAATTTATGTAAAGGGGAAGCGGATTTAAGTTCCTCAATTCAAAACCTGGTTTTTAACATCACTTTATAACCAAAATTAGTGGACAAAATTAATTACTTACATTTACACATTGTACATAAACAGTAAACACCCCAAGTATTTCTAGAAAACCTTTTCTCAAGTCCCGGACTTTAAACCCTAATTGAATCTACACAATTAATCCCACCGACCCCACTCACATCCACGGCCCAAATCTAGTCGGGTCCCGACATCCTTGGATCCCAAAAACACCTATCCGTTGAACCCCGGGATGTATTTCGTGAGAACGTACGGTGGGAACATACTCCAAATTTGCCTTGGCTTCTGGAAGGAAAAGAGATTACAGTAACATTAAATAATCGCTGCACAGTTCGTGAAAAAATAGGAGTTGATAGCTTCATCGCTTACGCTGCGATATCATTGCAGTGTGAAATCTCGTCTCTTTGATTTTCTCCCCAAAATAGAAATACTAATTGGCATCTGATCCCTCGCCCGTCGGCCCCTTTCCCCGAAGGTTTTGTCATTTACCCAATTTTAAGGTTTTATATCTTCTTGTGTCAATTGGAGATGGGGGAAGAAGGAGGAACGAATTCCTGCTGTAATTCTCGTCTCGTCGATTCACCGAGGGGGCCGATTGTTTTACTGTTGTTGGAATATTGCGAAGGGGGATTGGGTTATTTTTGTCCGAGTGAGTGTTGAAAGTTTCTTCAAGCGTTCCGCGCGTCCAAAAACTCAAATCCAACGGTTTCAAAAGTCAAGGCGCAAGAAAGTGAGAGCACGCCAGGCCAGACACCAGAGGGTAATGTAAAGAGGGGGATCTTACACCCTCCTAGGATGTCAACTTTACCCGTAGGGTCGGGTAACCCGTCGGGTAATCGGGTATCGGGTAGGATAGGGTAGAAATAATCGGATAATCGGGAAAGGTATTACCCGAAACCGAAATAAATCATATCGGGTACGGGTAGGATACGGATTTCATATATTACCCGATTAAATATATATATTTATTTATCTATATATACTTATATATATATTTAATTTATATTATATATTGAGATTTATTTATATGTTTGTTTATTTATTTATTTATTTTTATATTTCAAATTTATTAACATTTGAGATTTGGCAGTAAAATGATTTATGAATTTTTTACTGAATATTCTTAAATATTATATTATTTATTTATGTTGCTTTAGCGGTTTCTTTTAAATATTCTTTTAAATTTTGTTCTCATGCAATAATGAAAGTTTTATTTATTTTTTATGGTGAAAGATAAATGTTTTCTTTATTAAAGTTGAGTCGGATAGAGTCGGTTAACTACGTAATATTTAAGATTTCGGGTACCCATTTATCCGCGGATAATCCGCATACCCGACGGGTATTACCCGAATCCTACCCGATAATTAATTTTAGGGTCATAGGATAGGGTAAGGGTATGATAATTATATTTTGGGTAGTGAGTGGAGGTGGCCTACCCGTACCCTACCCTACCCGTTTACATCCCTACACCCTCCAAGTCAATGTTCAAACTTTTTTTTTTGATTTAGAATTATTATTATTATTAATAAAATTTTTTGATTGATTGTCCTTAGAAAAAAAATCAAAGTCCAGATTAATACTTCCTCCGTTACTTTTTAATTGCCACGAACCCACATTTCACACAATCCAATATACGTTTTGAATTCGTAATAACTCAAATTCAATACGAGTAAAAATTATGAAAATTTGATATTTTAAATCTATGTGATTAGATGAATCCAACAAGATCCCACTTGACTATATTTATCTTATATAATTGTATTAAAAAGTCGAGTCAAAGTTACTCAAATGAACAGTGATAAAAGTCAATCTGTGTCAATTAATTAGGAAAGGAGAAGTAATAATAATGCCCTAAACTCACACTTACGCACATCATTGTCTTCCTCCCCACGTCTGTGTGCGAAATTTTCCTGGAATTGAAATTTGACCCTTTCAGCTGAATTAATAGAATTAATTCGCAATGGATGATCACAAAGCTTGGATCTTTCGGGGGAATTAAGAGCCGCAGCCGGCACCAAAGGGGAATTTGTCGGTTGTTCTTTCCTTAAAATTCTTTTGTCCCAGTCTTTCGAGCGCTTCCCTTTTCGATATTTGGATTTTGGCACACCATAATATTACAAGTCACTTATGTTCTCTCCCCTATTTTACTTTCGCCTTTTCTTCACCGAATTTTAAATGATACAATTTCCCTTGTTAAATAACATCCTTTGCCAACTGGGTTTTCGAGCTATTGGGGTTGAGGAATGAGGACAACCTTTTAGGGGAGGTGTGTGTTGTCTGTACAAATATTTGTTTATTTCTGGGTAGTTGGGGAGAAAAGACCAAATTTTGTTGCAGTTTAATTAATTTTGCGTTTGGTTCTTTCAGTATCTAATGAAAATTAGCTTCCCCTGAATCTCTTTACATTACCAGATTTCAATCCGGACAGAAATCTCGAATCCCCTCCCCCTTTCTGACTGAGCTCATTTTTGTTGATCTTTTTAGAATGAGGAGAGGGAAGAAGAAGAGATTAAGCTTGAACAAATTCTCATTCAAACGCGACAAGAAATCCTCCAAAGATGAGCATTCCCAAATTGGGGGACCGGGTTTCTCAAGAGTGGTTCGCTGTAATAACCCAGACAGCCCCGACTCGACCTACGCGATTAATTACGTCCGGACAACCAAGTACACCGCCGCAACGTTCTTGCCCAAGTCCCTGTTCGAGCAGTTCAGGAGAGTAGCCAATTTCTACTTCCTTGTCACGGGTATTCTTTCCTTCACTTCCCTCGCCCCTTACTCTGCAGTCAGCGCCATTGTTCCCCTCGTTATTGTCATCGGAGCAACCATGATTAAAGAAGGCATCGAAGACTGGCGTCGGAAACAGCAGGTACTTATGATTTTGATCCTCGCTCCCACAACATAATGAAATGATAATTGTTGCCCGTGTCCTTTTCTAGCTTTATTAAAAGTGGGAAAAATATTGAATTTTTGCAAGTGTAGAGACTTCCTTTTTTGATGGTTTACTTTACGCTTTTATGGACTTTATTGGATGCTGTTAACTCAGTTTGGGAAGATGATGCTCTGGTTTTTGGTGGAAAATTTAAATAACTGAAGTGATAGTTAGGGTAAAGAATGCTTTCCCCTTTGTCAGTTGCGGAATCTGAAGAACATATTTTTCAACTACCGATTTTGTTCCTGTCCTAATTTGGGTGTTTTGTTACTTTTTATGCTCTGCGGTGATTCCAGTATTGATTTGATTCTTCTAAGATTCCGGATGTTATGAAATAGGCCCTTTGATAGACCTCTGCTTCGACTCCTGTGTCCTGTTCTGTCCTCTTATTGTCGTGGTTTTTATCTGTTACTGATCGCTTATCTGTAACCTTTTTAGGACATTGAGGTCAACAGCCGGAAGGTGAAGGTTCATCAAGGCGACGGGAAGTTTAAGCAAACCGAGTGGAGAAATCTGAGAGTGGGTGACATAGTTAAGGTTGAGAAGGATGAATTTTTCCCTGCAGATTTAATTCTGCTTTCGTCGAGCTATGATGATGCCGTCTGCTATGTTGAAACGATGAATCTTGATGGCGAGACGAATTTGAAGCTCAAACAGGCGTTGGAAGTGACGTCGACTTTAAGTGAGGAGGATGACCTCAAGGATTTTCAAGCCGTTGTCAGGTGCGAAGATCCTAATGCCCATTTGTACAGTTTTGTTGGAAGCATGGAGATCGGGGCCCAGCAGTATCCCCTTTCCCCTCAGCAGCTGCTCCTTCGGGACTCAAAGCTGCGGAACACGGACCATATATATGGCGTAGTTGTTTTCACCGGGCACGACACCAAGGTTATTCAGAACTCCACGAGTCCTCCCTCCAAGAGGAGCAACATCGAGAGGAAAATGGATAAGATTGTCTACTTTTTGTTCGGTCTGTTGTTTTTGATGGCTTTCGTTGGTTCGGTTTATTTTGGTATTGATACTAAAAAGGATTTGAACGGTGGACACAGACGGTGGTATCTCAGACCGGATAATACGAAAAGGTATTATGACCCGAGGAATGCTCCCCTTGCGGCTGTACTGCACTTCTTGACGGCAATGTTACTGTATAGCTACTTGATCCCGATTTCCCTCTACGTTTCGATAGAAATTGTGAAAGTGCTTCAAAGCATTTTCATCAATCAAGATGAGAATATGTACTATGAGGAAACAGACAAGCCTGCTCATGCTCGTACCTCGAATCTGAATGAGGAATTAGGCCAAGTGGACACGATACTTTCAGACAAGACTGGCACGTTGACTTGCAACTCGATGGAGTTCATCAAGTGCTCCGTGGCTGGGACTGCTTATGGACACGGTGTCACGGAAGTGGAAAAGGCTATGGCTAAAAAGAGAGGGGCTCCTCTGCCGGAGAATGGAAAAGATGATACTGAGAATCACCCTGCCACACCACGGAGGCCCTCTGTGAAGGGATTCAATTTTGATGACGAAAGAATCATGAATGGGAATTGGGTAAATGAGCCACATTCGAATGATATCCAGAAATTTTTTCGTTTACTGGCACTGTGCCACACCGCTATACCTGATGTTGATGAAAGCACAGGGAAGGTAACGTATGAAGCCGAATCACCGGATGAGGCAGCCTTTGTTATTGCAGCCAGAGAGATTGGCTTTGAATTCTTCAAAAGAACGCAGACTAGTGTTCATATTAAGGAGCTGGACACTGTCTCAGGAGAAATAATCGAAAGGTCCATATCTTCGATTTCTCTGCTTCTTTTCTGTATGAAATAGTAATTTCTTATAATGGAACTATAAAAGAAACTGTTTCAGTGCAGGTCATACAAGCTGTTAAATCTATTAGAGTTTAACAGCACAAGAAAACGAATGTCGGTGATCTTAAGAGATGAAGAAGGGAAGATACTGTTGCTCTGCAAAGGAGCTGACAGGTCAGTCGCGTTCATTACATTTATGAAAATATCTTGCTTTTTTATGCAATCCTGATTTTACTTGTTTCATTACAGTTCTGCCAATTTTTCTGACTTGATTGCAGTGTCATGTTCGAGAGGCTTTCTAAAAATAGCAGGGATTATGAACAGGAAACTAGAGAACACGTGCATGAGTATGCCGATGCAGGCTTGAGGACCTTAATAATTGGGTATCGGGAACTTAGTGAAGAAGAATATGAAGCATTCGATGAAAAGTTTACCGAGGCAAAAAATTCAGTTAGTGCTGATCGTGATGATCTGATCGATCAAGTGACTGATGAAGTGGAAAAAGAATTGATTCTTCTTGGCGCTACAGCTGTTGAAGATAGGCTTCAACAAGGGGTGAGTTGTATAAAAGATCACATAGGAATTGTGCTTGATCTCTCTATATAGCTGTTCATGCCTGAATGTTCTTCTGCTGCTTTCCCGAACAGGTTTCCGAATGCATTGACAAACTTGCTCAAGCTGGAATAAAGATATGGGTGTTGACTGGAGATAAAATGGAAACCGCGATTAATATTGGGTATATTATAAGCTCCAAATGTCCTGTAAATTAATTTTGATGAAATTCGGTTTGTTGACTCCATGAGCCGTCCTTGCAGCTATGCTTGTAGCTTGCTCAGACAAGGAATGAAACAAATTATCATTACCTTGGAGACGCCAGAGATCATTGGCTTGGAGAAAGCGGGCGAGAAGCCTGCTATCGCCAAGGTAAACCAATTACTGCTGTCATTAATGTTAATGTTAACACGAACATGGTTTGCCATACTGAATTTTGTGTCGATGAGGTACTAAGTTTATGTAGTTTTCCTTATTTATAAGGCCTCAAAGGAAAGTGTTGTCCAGCAAATTACTGAAGGAAAGAGACAAGTTAATGAATTGAGCTCCAATGCTTTTGCCCTGATAATTGATGGGAAATCTCTTGCATATGCGCTGGAAGACGATGTCAAGAAAAAGTTTCTTGAACTTGCGATTGCATGTGCATCAGTAATATGTTGTCGCTCATCACCTAAGCAGAAGGCACTGGTGAGTCTGAGTCTAGGTTTTGTATGATGTATCCCGAAGTGTGGATTGCTCTGCCAAACTTCCAAGATCACGAGTCGTGACCTTATACAGGTAACGAGACTTGTTAAAGAAGGAACCAAGAAGACGACGCTAGCAATTGGTGATGGAGCCAACGACGTGGGAATGCTTCAGGAAGCTGATATTGGAATTGGAATCAGTGGTGTTGAAGGAATGCAGGTATAGAATTGCTTCCCGTTCATCGATCAATAATTCCATAAAATTATACAGTTTGTCTGATCCTGTATTCTTCTTTCGAGAATTTTACCAGGCTGTTATGTCGAGTGATGTTGCAATAGCTCAGTTTCGATTTTTAGAGCGCCTACTTCTTGTGCACGGGCATTGGTGTTACCGTAGAATTGCTTCAATGGTAATAACTAATAATCGTGCCAAAATATTCATTATTTCGCGTGGTTTAAGCGAAGATTGTCTCAATTAATTCTCTTGGTACACAGATTTGCTACTTTTTCTATAAGAACGTAACTTTTGGGATCACCGTGTTCATATACGAAGCCCATGCCTCGTTCTCTGGACAACCTGCGTATAACGACTGGTTTCTGTCACTTTACAATGTTTTCTTCACTTCATTACCTGTAATCGCGCTAGGCGTATTCGATCAAGATGTATCTGCTCGATTTTGCCTAAAGGTACCCACTCTTTACCTCTGTTTTCCCTTCACAATCGTATTGATTTGATCTTAACGTTCCATTCATTACTCACATTTTCTGCGCCATTTTATGAGCCACAGTTTCCACTGCTATACCAAGAAGGCGTGCAGAACGTCCTCTTCACTTGGCGGCGCATAATTGGCTGGATGCTGAACGGCGTCTGCACCGCCATCATAATATTCTTCTTCTGCACGAAGGCGTTGAATCCCCAAGGATTCAACAAAAGTGGCAAAGTCGCAGAGTACCAGATTGTTGGCGCGACAATGTACACCTGCGTCGTCTGGGTGGTGAACTGCCAGATGGCGCTCGCCATCAGCTACTTCACGCTGATCCAACACGTCTTCATCTGGGGTGGGATCGCGTTCTGGTACCTCTTCCTCGTCGTATACGGATACATGCCCCCCTCATTTTCGACAACAGCCTATAGAGTATTCGTCGAGTCCCTCGCCCCAACGCCTTCGTTCTACATAGTGACGCTCTACACGGTGGTTTCTGCTCTGATCCCGTATTTCGTATACAAAGCGGTGCAGATGAGGTTCTTCCCAATGTACCACGGGATGATTCAGTGGATGCGACACGAGGGTCGTGTAGAGGACCCCGAATTCTGCCAGATGGTCAGGCAGAGATCCATTAGGACGACGACTGTCGGTCTCACTGCCCGTTCGTTGGCAAGAACAAATCCCTTGAACCCTAGCGAGAGCCGTAGATAAACAAATTAAACATTGGGCAGCATATGGACCAGGGTTGGACTCTGTATGCAATTGGGGGCACATACTATTAGCTTTTGTATAGTTTGAGGTTAGTGAAAAGAGATTCATACGTACTACTACTACTACAATTTTGTTGCTTCTTGTATAATTTTGTCTCACACCGTACATACATGACTGAGAAATGAAAGATGAATAATGAATTAATAAGCACGTGCTTTTTCAAGTTTTATGTACTGTTCTTGAATGGGAATGGAATCTTAAAACTCAAATCTTCATGTGGGAATCCTATATGAAAAGTGATGAATGAGGTTATAAAGCTACAGATTTCTTGGATACGCCAGAAAAAAGACAGAAAAGGGCTTTTTGCATTTACACCTAAAAACAAACCAGGAACTTTTTTTGCTCCACGCTCTTAAAACACTTACAAATAATATGCTAAAGTTTCATGATCGGAACTTTTTGAATTCGAAAACCAACATGAGAATGTATCAAGAATATCTCGCTTTTTTTTGCTTTTCCAATTTTCATTTAGGTGTCGTTAACATGCTTTGGTTTATTAAGGAAAAAACAAGAATTTAAACATAAAGAAAGAAAATGCAGAAAGAAACCACAGGCCGAAGGCTATAAATTGAAGGGGAATTTGAATTAGACCGTGTCACCAATTTGGCTTTTTTTTTTTTTGCCAGTTTTCCAATCAGCACATAAACTAACAAACATGTACACATAATAATCCCCAAATTAAATACACATAAACCCTAATTCAATCCAATTCAGGAAGCCGCCGGTACGACCGAAAGCCCCAACGTGTCGACGGCCGATCTGCCCATGACATTGGCGAATTCGTTGAAGCTGATGACGCCGTCGCCGTTCGTGTCGGCTTCCTGCATCATCTCGCTCAGTTCCCGGTACGTCAGCGGGTGGCCCATCTTCGCCATCTGCCCCGCCAGCTCCGCCGCCGTTATGTACCCGTTCCCGTCGCGGTCGAACGTCCGGAACATCTCCATCAGCTGGTCCTGGTTGATGAGGACCTGCTCGTTGATGTCCGGCAGAATGGCCGCCACCAGCTCGTCGAACTCGACTTTCCCGTTCCCGTCGGCGTCGATGTTGGCGAGGAGGACGTGGATCTGGTCGCCGGAGGGTTTCAGGCCGAGGGAGCGGAGGAGGGCGGCGAGCTCCAAGTGGGTGAGACTGCCGTCCCGGTCCATATCGAACCGGTCGAAAATTGACCGGAGCTGCTGCAGCTGGTCGGATTTCACGGTGGGCACGGCCGTGGTTGTGGTCTTGGTCGTCGTCATCGTTGTTGTCCTTGATTCAGTTATTGGTAATAATAAAAATTTGTCGGCTGTAATAACAATTTGGGAGGCGGAGTTTTGGGAATTTAATGTTGTGGGAGTTTAGGATTGAGACAAAAAATGGGAAAACCGCGTGGGAGGAAAGTGAAGGGCAAGTGAGGGCAGTTCGTTTTTGTTTCTGCTTTCATTCATTCTTGTTCATTGTTCTTGGGGGATTTTTGGAGGGGATGAATCTGGGCCGTAGGCTGTGGGGGTGATTGAATGGTGTGGATGGATCCGGTGTAGGGTGCAGGGAGATTGGGATGGCGAGGGGAAATTGTCAATGCCAAATAGCTTGAGTGTTTGTTTAGTAGTAGTAATTGCAAATTGCTTTGGTAAGCCATGTGAGTATATGACCAATTCTTGGTAAAAATTTGGGGGTTTTGTTTTGTGAGGACGAAAGGGGAAGAGTTGTTATAATGTCAACTGTTGTTACGTTATCCTTTATACAGTATGTAATAAAATTAGATTGTTTAATATCCTTTCCTTAATTAATAAAGATAAATAAATAAAATTATTCACCCACTTGGAACACTGGTTGATTTTTGAGGTCCGGAAAGAATTCAAGAATCTGATTGAGTGGACGTGGGTAAACATTGTTTGAATTATTATTATTATTATTATTTTTTAAAGACTGGATGCCTTTAATATGTATGGATATTATTATTTCAATGAAGAAAAAACGTACGCGAAGTCGCGAAGTAGTGTTTGTACTTAATTTAACTGCTTTTATATGGAGTATAAGATAGTCGGAATAGAGTTAGTATGCTGGTCATTAGATTGCAAGTACTGTCGTGATGACACAAGGTGTTTTGTAATTCTTTCGAATCACAAGTCATTATACGTTGAAGTCGTGATGACAGACGTTGTTATTGTGATGTGGGGCGACATTTTATATGATGACGGACATGATTTTTGTAATGTCTTGCAAAAAATTATTTACAAAAGGAAATTGGAATTTTAAAAAATTAAAATAACGCATTTCAAATTCCAATATGATCCTGCACATCACACTAAATAGAGACATTACAAAAACACAATGTAGCATCACGGCTGCAGGAGCAGCTGCCTGCACTCTAACCATTCCCAGAAAGTAGTACTCCGTTTTTTTGATATGTAAGTGTGAAAAAAAAAATTGAATCTAGACTTAACTAGTGTGTCAATTCAAAGTTGATTAATGTTGAGACTCATGCATATATGCATTGTCAGATATTGAAGAAAAGATTGTAATATTCCTGGAGTAAATCTAAGATCCGCAAATAGCACCGATGTTTCCAAATCTATCATTCAAAACCATTTCCTTTTCAATTAACTTTGGTACTAGTATAACTTATTACCTATATTGAACGTCTCACTTTCTGGGTTTTTACATCTCACACTCATGACTCATTTTATACAATAACATAAAATAAATAAATAACATGTGCAGGGGTGGCAGCAGACAATAGTATAATGTAGTGTACACTCTCTTATAATGTAGTGTATTAGTTTTAGCACAGTCAGGACTCTGAGGTACTACACACCACACAGCGGTATGCAGATTCCCAGAAGTCCCCTGCTTAATTGCCAGCAAATATTTGTTCATCCATCCACACTCTCAAGAGTCAATACCTTTTTTTTGAATATATATTATTATTGGCTGTAGAAATTTATTTGAAAATTAAAACCACACAATGAATAATGCAATTGTTTGATGGAATCTTCTTGAGCCTTGCCTCCCAGGAATATTATTATTAATTTACAGATAGAAAAATACTTCAGAGTCTAGGCTCTTCTTCACTTCAATGAATATATTTATAACATGGTTGACAAAATTCACATCATGTCCAAAATTCAACCATACTTTCCTGCAAATATTATTGCTCATTAATCCCAGAAAGGGACAGGATGATCTGGTGACATAGTTCTGTATTCATTTTCCAAGGTACTACAAGATACTAGGATGTTTTAGTGCTCAACTTTTTTCCAATGTTTATGTCAAAATAACCTTAACTTTCAATAAACATCTACTCAATCGCAGGCAAAGAAAATGAGAGCGCCGCTGCAGATTAGTTAGCCCGTTTAGCCAATCTTGAATTCCTCCGGGAAGTGATTTCTGCTGCCCATTTTTTCCCGACTTCCGTTTGGATTTTCCCTTCATTCAAACAAGAAATGATATTAGAGCATAATGGTGGAGAAGTCGTCTCAATTAGTTATAACCAAAAATTAAAAAAATTAAAAAAAAAAATAAAAACATTTTAATTTGGTAGTCAAGCAAACTGTATGGATCTACCTGCAGCTGACAGAAAAAATTCATCCAGGACCTTCCCATGTTCTGCCACATATGATTGAAACGAAAAGTGTTACCATCGGCTAATGGTGTCATTTTAAAGAGTTCAAGGAGGGTTATATAAATAAATAACAAAGATAATTGGCTTCCACAAAAATCAACAGAGGACGAACTAGGAAAAAAAATCTTTAAAGACACAAATAATTTAAAAATAATTACATCATTTAAGCCAAATGAATAATTTCTGGTGCAGACTTACCAGCTTCATATTCCAATGCTTGCAAAATCATTTCAACCTGAATAAACGTTAAAGCAACTCAATAAATTAATAGAAACTCAAAATGAAACAAACATGATAGATATTTTGTGAATAGCAATGTAAATATCATCTGAATTACATTCATTCAAATTGACGAGGAAGAAGTACACAACAACAGACAAACAGAAAGGTTCTTAAGATACTCTCTATGGTTTGAATTATTGATTATCCTCAAACAGATGGCAACCGCATGTTTACTTCCTGGTCCCATAACCAGGGTAAGTTTCAAGGTGTGGTAGTCATAAGTATCATATTATTACAGAAATTAAACAAGAGGAGATAATAAGTAGCGTACTAGTAGAAAGACCAACATGAATTTATCCAGGGCATTGAATAGTTATGCTCATGATTTTTCTGGCTATAAGTTCACAATTTCAGGGTTTGAAGCAATTCTAGAAAGAAAAAAAAGAAAAAAAAATGATGGCATACTTTGTCAAAATCTTTCACAAGATTGGCCTCTAAGGATGAGTTGTTCTCATACTCTTGCCATAGCTCTTTGATTTCTTCAGCTGATAAAAGGATATATGTCACACCGCATACAACAGAACATTGAATAAATACGGGTGATTAGTCAAAACCTCTCATCCCTCCACCAAGGAGCTTGCACATTTTATCCAGTGCTTCTCGCTCCATTTTACTCTTTTCTTCCTTTGGCACACCATCTGATGGAGTTATATCTCCAACAATAGCTACAAAACAAAACAGAACCAGTTATATAGCACATTGGTGACTATAATGATAATTGACTAATGTCTATAGAAAGTGACATATATATTTAGATGACTAACGAGTGCACTTCTTGGGTCACAAGAAAAAGTAAGCAGGTAAATCACTGTGGGACTGCTGCAAATTTATTAGGATTTTGTGCAAGCAATCCAATGTGATAAGAAAAAATGAATTTGGAGCGAACTTTGTATCACAAAGGAAATAAAAGTTTCCATTATTACAGTTGTGACTTATGGCAAGATCTTAGGCTGCCTTCAGCCTTTTATAATATAGAAACATCAAATTTGAAGTCGGAAAAATAAATATATTAAATAATTAAAACATTAGTACATAAAACACTAATATCCGAGTGATTTTACATAAAACACAAGACGGAAACTGCTACAGACCAAGATATGTTAAGACTAGGAAACTTTTTTCGATGTAATATACCTGAAGGCAAATAAAAGCAACAGAACCATCATTGAATTATGCATAACTAGGATGATAGTATTTATATTTGGAGAAAGTTATACTTCTGGTAATAGAAGTAAAAGGTAATAATATTTTGCAGAAAGGGGAAATCATTAGTCAAGCCATAGAACAAAAATTTTAATAAATAAATAAATAAAATACCTTCTGCAATGTCGTGAACAATTGCTATCTTGATACACCTATTACATGTGTCATTGAGAAACAATATCATAATTCTGATGATAACATTGAATGAAGTACCGCTAATGTATTCAAATAGAGATAGACATTATTATTTTCAAAGCAATCCAAAGACATGTGCAAAGATCATAACGTATTTGAACTAATCTAGGAGTACTTTTCTAAGACTAGAATGACATAATTATGGCCACCCATGAACATCTGGCCTCTTGCGATATTTGAATATACTATTTATACGGTATAACTGTCATCATGAAAAAAATAAATAAATAGTAATTCAATATAGGCAATTGGAAAATTATAGTGCAACTTCATTAGTAGAGCAAGAATTTCAGAAATGATATCATTCCCATGGGTCACAAAATAGATCAGATAAGAAAGAAGTGCATGGCAGTCTCAACTACAATAAATTAGGCTTTCGAAAACAAAAGGTGCTGGACAAAGAATGAGTTAACTACTCCAATCATCTAGAACATTACGAAGGCATAAACAAATAAATAACATCTGGAACATCTGGATGATCCAAGTATACAACCTATTGGATGGGTAACTTGCTAGCAGCAATATAAATATTTAAATGTAAACTGCTGGAAATTTCCAGGGGGACATTTTGATTAACCAATAAACAAGAAATAGCAACTAATCTCCCACAAAATATCAGTTAAGATTTATTCTATATCCAACCTAAGTTAATTTCAATTCAAAATTATTATCTGTCATGAGGATATTTTGTCCAACATAGAGACAACAAATTGTGCAGAACACACACTAACTTTTAGCCAGACGGATTATAACACAAGTTTGACTACTACAGCATGAGTATACCAAGAAGAGAAAAATGACCAGGAATTGTATTATAGTCCAACCTTTCCCTGTTAACACCAGGAATGTCCTCGACAATCAAAGTCATCAATGCCATACGGTACATATGATCAGCTATAGATTCAGGACCCTGTATGCCATGATTGAGCCATCCTTTCCGTTTTGTGGACTGAAAGAACCAACAAAGACAGATGTTATAATCATCCAATTAAAAAGCTACTCTTCTTTTCCTGGATTGAGAAAAGCTGCTAGTGAGATGAAAGCATAGATGAAGAGGAGGATGAGGGGGAAGCTACCATCCAAAGCTAGTTCTTTTCGTATCTAGAGGTATAAAGCAATTAAACAATGTACTTGACTAGTTGCAAAATATTTCCTACCTCTTGGACTTTATAACTATGAAGATTAAGATTTTGCCTGCTTTTCCATTCATTGCTGAATAGAAGATAAAGCCTATCATTTTCATCTGTAAAAGCATGCACTCATGCATAAAGCCATAAACTCTAAGCTAAGTACAGAAAAATAAATCAATTACTATATCTCTGTGCCAATTTGTGTACTTTTAACACATTTACTAATCTAAACAAATCAACATACATCCCGTAACATTTCTCATTTCCTTTTCCAGTAAATTCCTCTCTAGGCGTCTTCTATCCAGCATCATTTTTGTTTTATTTGTTTATTCATTTTCCGTTGAAAAGATATCCTAGTTATTAAGCTCAGAATCCCATCCGCACATTAATCTCATTACCATTTAAAGCATGCACTGATATGAATAATATTAACATGTATTATGAAGGATGCTCCCTAAAAGACACTTCACCAAAATCCATAAAGTAACAGGAAAATTAGTTCTTCTAGGTGGCGTTTGGAAGTTTACTTTGAAATATGCATTATTCATAGCCTAAAAGGGTATATTTATTCCCTATTGAGTAGGGAATACAATGATTACTGGGATCAATTACCTAATATTGATAGATTACTGTAACACAACCCAGGCCAGAAAATTGCACTCAACCCACAAAACATTTTGAAAGTAATTTCCATACTAGACTGTCAGAAGCAAAATGCTAAAATCCAAACAAAACTCTTTATGAAAAAAACAACAAAGTAATCAAATACATTAACCAAACAAGCCTTTTCTTTGGCAGAACAAGCAGTTGCCCAAACCTTCAAGCGATGGCACAGCGTGAGAAAATCAATGGCGGAAGAAGGGGTTGAGCATTCTTGTGTATTGGCCGAGCCTCCAGTTTCTTCCGTTCCAAACCCGGAAACACTTTGATCCATTTTGATTGAATCGAGGTTGGGATTATGTGAGTGAGACGAAACGAGCCTGGGGCATCGAAAATCAGAGCAAAACGGCAATCTAAGCGATAAATTTTGGGGAAACTTGAATCTCTGAAACTGACTATGCAAAGATGAATAAGGGTTTGCATTAGCTGCCGCGATGGACACCATTGTTGATCTTCAAACCAAAAATAGCACTCAAAAAATTTTTTGCCACCCACTTCAATTTTCGGCTCCTGCAATGAAAATCATGTACTGCGCTTTTTCCCTTCTTCCCTAATCTTCGGCCTTTTCTTGTTTCAGTTGCAGTCGCTTTTCGAATTTATTTGACTCAGGAGAACTAAAATCTGCCCAAAATGAGCCCAATTTCAGGCCATTGGATGCAACGCCTACCGGCCTAAAATAATTACTACTACAATTAATTGCAATTTTCAGCCTCTTGATATCTAAGTGACTAATTTAACTTCATATTCTCCCACTGCATACTTCAGTAGTTATTTAGGTCTATAAAATATGAGTTGTTCCACCATCATATCATAATCATAATATCATAATATTAGTAAATTGGGGATCACTGATAATATTGTTAATTGAATTATTGCGGAATAAAAATCTTTTAGTATGAAAGAATTTAACTTGCATACTAAAATTCATGGGGTGTTGAAGTACAGTGCATACAAATACAATTACATCAACTCCAACAGTATCCCAAACACAAACACAAACCCAAACTCAAAATATAGTGTAAATCCTCTCCAACCATACACCAAACTTAAACCCAAAAACTCAAATTCAAATGCATATTTGCGTTTTTAGGTCATCTCCAATGGTACACTAAAAACTAAAATGCGTTGGCATATTCTCTCTAACAATACCCTAAAATCAAACTTATTTTAAGTTTTTTTGAGTTTTATGAATAGTAAATACTTGAGTTTTATGAGTATTTACTATTCATAAACCTATATCACTTTTTGCAATTAAATTAATTGCAATTTCATCCCTCAAATTGTTGTAAATTGAATAACATATTAATTTAAAAATAAAAAACAATTTTTATTTCTAATTTTGTATTATGGTTAATAATTTTATAATTTATACAATATTTTTTTATTAATTTACTTTATATCTAATTAGATCAAAGATTTTAAGTTTTTTTTTAAGAAATTTATTTTATAAAATAAATTTTAAATATAAAGATAACTAATTTATATTGTATAATTAATGAGTATTGAATATGTGCGGGTTAATGTATAATTTATAAGAAAAAATGAGTATGATTGAAAATATAAATAAGTTTGTATAGGAATATTCTTTTGAGTTTGAGTTTAGTGTAAATGGTTAGAGATGAGTTACTGTTTGATGTGACATTTACTGTAAAATGAGTTTGAGTATAGAGTTGGCTATTGTAGATGCTCTTATGTAGCAAACTCATATTGGGTTTGAGTGTGTAAAAGTGGGTGAAATAAAGAAATATGCTAATAATATTTTTTTGAGTTTGAGTATAGTGTAGTCGATTGGAGATGAATTAGTATTGGATATGACTTTTACACCATTTTGAGTTTGAGTTGAGTTTGATGAATCGGTTGGAGATGTTCTAATTATGCGTAATATGGACTGGGGGGAAAGTAATGAAAATGGTCATTACAAGGAGTCTATTCCACTTTTAGGCCATTATAAGTTGAATTTCCATAATTAGGCCATTACAAACACATGTTGAATGAAATTAAGCCATAAGGACCAATTTGAAAATTAATTAATTCCCAACAACTTTTCTTTTCTTTCATTAAAACCCCAAGAAAGTTTGACTTTATTTACTTTAGTCCTTTGTCAATATACTTAAGTTTTCACCATATAAATGACACCCAATGCGCTTGAAAATTGGTATCAGAGCCTGGGTTTTATTGAAGAATATATTAATTATATTATTTATAATATTTTATTTCTTAATGGAGAAGATTTAATTATTTAATGGATTCAATTAATTTGAAACCCACAAGTTATTTCCAAATTTTGGAAATAAAAAATAGAAAATTCCAAAGGAATTTATTGAACTTGTCTCATGGACAAGATATTATCAAAATCAGTTTCTTTCCTAAAAATGAGAGGAACGGACTGGAAAGAAATTTATCCGGATAGCTCTAAGTTATCAAAAGACTTAAGAGAAATCCAAAAGACGATTCAAGATTTTGGTAACCAGGTATTAATTATACCTGGGAAAATAGATAACTTGAATCAGACAACAGATGAGATCTTGAAAGTATTTCAAGATCTAAAGAAAGAAATTTTGAATCTGAAATTTGACATTTCGGATATCAAGAAAAGGCAGAAGGATATTCCTGGATCTTCCAAGAATAACCAAGCCAATATTAGAGATGCATTCGGACCAGTACAAGCTTTACATCAAAAGGGTAAAGCAACTATGGTTCCAAAGCAGAAATCACAAGAAGAGCTTATGATCGATCTCCTGAAAACAGTCGAATGAGTGTTTCCAGGGCAGATCTATCAGATCTACAAGAATTAGCAGAATCATTTTCCCAACTTGGGATTATGGATCTGGTTAATGTAAAACCCAATGAAGTCCTTCAATTGGGTTATGCGGAAGGATCAGGATCCAACGTGACCCACGATGGACCGCCTGATGTTCCAATGAGAGAAAGTACAGACTTCTACATGAACAGGTATCCTGAGGTGCATCTTAATGCAAGACGAAACCCAGGACGGAACCCAAGTAGAGCACCAGAATCCACACCGTGGGCCAAGACGATGTTACAACCATTAAATCCATATGGCATAACACTAAACCTCGACGTTATCGACTTCCGAAACATCGAAGACCTGATCGATGAATGGGTAGCTTCAATGAAGATTGCAGCAACCACCCTGGAACTCGATAAAGAAAACTTTGTCAGATTAATAGAGCTGAGTCTCGAAGGATCGGCAAAGCTGGGCTGGAAAAACTCCACGGCTGCTTTAAAGGAGCAAATACTCGAAGGAGAATCCAAAAGCACAATATGCGAAAGGTTTGGCCTCTTATTCAAAACCCATTTCGTAGGAGATGGTTATTTTGAAGAACAGAGAACAGAAAAAATCAAAGTCTATACCCAAGCACTGTTGGGTATGGAGTTAAGAAGTATTTGCGCAGTAGACGAATATATCTACTGGTTTCGTAAATACTATTTTCGGAGTGAAATGACAGCTGAAGTAGCATGTCCCATGTTCTTTGCAAAGATCTGCAGCCCATGGAGAGAAATGTTGATCCAATCGTACACAGTACCCCCTGGTACAGTGGACTCAATAGCTCGAAGAATGTCCTTCTTAAAGGATAAGCTCAGAGAATGGTGTCAACAGGCAGCAGCCCAAAAGAACATCAAGAGACTAAGAGGTAAAATAAAAAGAACTCCTCTTTGCTGTGAAAATAACGATTTTCCAACAATTATAGGAGAATCAGGAGAAAAAAGGAAAAAGAAGAAGAGTCGGGGCTCATACAGTAGGAGTTTCAGAAGACCTCCATTCCGAAGAAGAAGAGCATGGTGGTCCAAGAGCAAGGCCAGATCATACAAAACTGGACAAAGAACGGGAACGACGAAGAGTTCATCCCAAGGCTCAACTAGCTCAGCAGCAAGGAGCACGGGGAGAACGACGTCCAAGAGAACATTCAGACGAGCCCATACCCGAGCCAACGAAAGTTTCAAGGACTGCAACTGTTGGAAGTGTGGAGCCAGAGGTCATATCTCACCTGATTGCCCTCAGAATCGTGAGGTACGAATGTACGAAGCCACGGAGGATATCGTGGAAGCAGTCTACCATGGAAAGCTGGTACCAGTCTATCAGTTTGAGGACATCCCCTCGGATGAAAGCATCTACGAGGAAGAATTAAGAAGTGACTCGGACTCATATTCAGATGGATCTTCAACCGAGTCTGACTGAAGAAGACAGGATTCAGACCACTGAAAACCTGTCTGGATTCTTTTCAAGGATGACGATCTCGAATCGAACCATGGAAAGAATAATGCGACAAGATTCCAACCTCAGCCCATATGATGGATTCAGAATTGGCGGGATTGGACGAGTTCTTAACCAGATGGGACTCAACCAGAGAAGACATAACATCATCTACAAGGTAAGTGCAGGTGAGTTTGCAATTCCTATGGAACTTACTTGTAATGTTATGGATATGCAATTAATTCCTAAAGAAGAAATTCTTGAGGAATTAAGCAGAATGAAGGAGGAAATCGCCATTACAATGAAATGGATCCACATAGGAGCCATTGAAGTAGTAATTAAGGCAACCTTCAAAGAAGGCATTGATTCTGAATTGCATCTATCAGTCACTGATAGAAGAATCAATAACCTTAGAGATGGTCTTCTTGGAACTATGGTAGGAAATTTATATGCTGGGAAGTTAATGTTTGACATACATCCCAGAATTTCCTATAACTTAGCTGACCAAGATTTTAGTAGAGTTCTAACCCTTCATCAGGATTTTAAAAGAAAAGATCTGATGAAAGAAGGGAACATGCCATATTCTATAACTTATAGAATCTCTTATGCACTTTCCAATAGTCATCATTCTGACTTATTTCTCAGGAAAGAATATATAGAAATTCCTAGAATTTTCAAGGAATTTGCTAAAGTCATGACTCCAAATCCTACCCAGATTCCAAGGTTAGGAGGAGTAGACATACAAATAAGAGATCATCCAATTCTAGACAGATCAACGAGTGCTAGAATTGAGTACGCAAGCCGTATGTCTTTTTCGGAAGACAGAATTATGGCATATAAAGGAAAGGAGTTCATCAAAGATCTAACTCCTCAATCCATTGGGGTAGATAATATAAAGATAAAATGCCCTGAAGGATGGAAAGAAATACGAGTAATATTCGACATCACTGAAAAGATTAACCGTTTTCCATGTGATGACTTATACTATTTGCAGCAGCCATCAATTGGAACCTATGAAGGAACAATTGAAATTGCAGGACACGAGATCAGAGTCTTAGGCACCGCCGGAAAAGACAATGGGGTTATGATTTTGGGATTAAGTTTTCTCGAAAATCATAAACCATGGGTAAGAAAGGATAATGGTATAGAATTTAATCTGAAGGGTCACACCATCAGAATTAAATGACAAGTCCATTCTCCATTTATATCTCAGTAGGGATAATATATGAAGAATATAAGTCAGAATATTTCGCAGCTTATATTGATTCAGGATCAGGTATTTGCACGGCAAAACCAGGAGTTTTCCCTAGCGAAGCTATGGAATCATTACCCATTATTGCAGGAAGAGATTTTTTCCAAAAAATCTTAGTACTAAATAAGGGTATTCGACAAGCCAATATCATGATTGGAGGAGCATTTGGTACACCTTGGTATAAGGTAAAAACGCCTCCTATTTACTTTCATGACACAGGAGTGGATATTTTGTTATGGAACAATTTTATACAATCCTTTACAAAATATGTTCAAGATAACAAAAGAAATTTGTTAATATTTACCACAAGTTGTGGAAATGAGATACATGTGTTGCGCAGGGAAAAGGCATTCAACAGGTTAATGCCTATATTATTTCGCAGCAAACGTGGTGATAATGATGCCAAACTAACCCATCCAAAAATGCAGGATAAAAGAAAGTTTGGTAAGGCTTTGTTGTCTTTTAGACAGCAAGGATTTGATGAAGCTTCTATTGAGGAAATTATAAACCTCAAAGAAGCAATGCAGGAAATGAAGTCATTAAATATAACTTCACTAGACATTGATGGAGAAACTAAATTGTCCCTCGAAAATGTCAAAAGACTTATCCAGAGAAACTTTAACGAGGATCCTCTGGCATGGTGGGATAAAAACAAGATCGAAGCTACTCTACAGGTAAAAGAACAATATAAATATGAGTATGTTCGATATAAACCCATCTTAATGAATATGCAGGATAAGAAAGATATGCAGCAAATTATCAAGGAGCATATTGATCTTAAACTCATCGAGCCTGGAGTCTCAGCTTATAGTAGCCCTGGATTCTTGGTAAGAAACCACGGTGAAATAAAGAGAGGTAAACCCAGGTTGGTAATAAACTATCAAGGTATTAACAAAATAATACAGTTTGATGGTTATTACATTCCGAGTAGAGAACACTTAATTGATTGCATCAAAGGTGCTAAAGTGTTTTCTAAATTTGATTGCAAATCTAGTTTCTATCAGATTAAGATGGAGAATGAGTCGAAGAAATTCACAGCATTCTCCACCCCACAAGGGCAATATATTTGGAATGTTATGCCAATGGGGCTTTCTAATGCCCCTCAGATATTCCAAAGAAAGATGGATAATCTATTTAAGGATTATCTAGAGTTTATGTTCGTCTACATAGATGACATTCTGATTGCATCTCGAAATATTAAAGACCATATTAAACATCTTGAAATATTTTCTGATGCATGTCACAGGGAAGGTCTAGTTCTCTCTGAGAAAAAGGCCACTATCGCTGCTAACAAAATTGAATTCTTAGGAGTTCAAATTGATGAAGCATGAATAGAGTTACAGGAACACATTGTGGAGAAAATCCGCAATTTTCCTGATATATTAAAAGACAAGAAACAACTTCAGAGTTTCTTAGGAGTTGTAAATTTTGCGGGTATGTTTATTAAAGACCTTGCAAAATATAGAAAGGATTTTAGACCACTCCTGAAAGAGACTGAAAGCTCTAGATGGAAATGGGAAGAAATCCATACCAAGAGAATTCGTGAACTAAAGCAAGTCTGCAATAGCTTGCCAAAACTCGCGATACCTCAGGATGAGGATGAGCTGGTAGTCTACACAGACGCCAATGATTTTCGATGGGCAGGAGTGCTCATGAGAAAAACAACTACGGGTCAAGAACCTTGTAGATACACAGGAGGGTTGTTCACTGAACAACAAGCCAAACTTTGGCATATTAACGAAAATGAATTCTTTGCAGTATGGAAAACATTTTAAAAATGGCCTTTATTATTACTTGCAAAGAAATTTGTATTAAAAGTTGATAATACTAATGTTAGGGCTTTTTTAAAAAATAAACTTGAATCAAAAATTGAAAAAGCTCGTATTATCAGATGGCAAGCTGAATGTCAATATTATACTTATGATATTGATGTTATAAAATCTCATGAAAATGTTCTTGCAGATTTCCTAACGAGAGATAGAAGCATTTGAAGCTGATTCCATCATCACGAGATTCAGGCACCTCAGAGAAAACCTAGAGGAGCTATCGAAGCATTTTGGACAGCTCGAGATCAATGCACGAGCAGCTGGCCAAATACAACAGAGCGATGTGGACATGGTCCGCAACAATATACGAACCTCCCATATAGCAATGACAACACTATGGGAAACAGTGTTAGAGCCAATCAGGAAAGCGTCAGCTTCCCTGGTAAACAAAGAGAAATGTGCCCCAAAAGCTAAAGTGGTCACATATGAAGAAGCAGATTCAAGCACTGCTTCAAAGGAACCATTGTCGGATACCGACAAAAATGTTGAGCAAGAGGAAAGTCACATTTCCGAAAGCTCAAGTCAACCCACTGCCTCTGGGGTGAAAGATGAAGAAATTAACCTTAGGCCAATGACAGGCACCTCTAAGGTTAATTCAGACGAGAAGGTCCTATCTACTGCCTGGCTGGACTACCAAGGAAAATGGGAACAACTGGTTTCCAAAAAGGGAATTAACCCTAGCAAAACAGTAATCGAGACATCCGGGAGATACAACAGGGTATGGATGCTCGAAGGATCGAAACCAGAAGAGGTTCGAAAGTGGTATGACTTTGGAGCATTAGCATCTGTTCATACTACATCACCAGGGTTTCCGGAAATCGAAAAACTTCCGGGATGGATAAGTAGTGCGGTGCACGAATCATGGCAGAACAACCCGCACCTGCAAAGAGGAGATATTCTGGAGCTTAAGTTCATTTCAGCGGCACCAGAAATAGTCGGAAAAGGTTCTTATCCGGTCTTTCAATTTATTAAATTACAGAGACCTGATATGATTGTCTTCAACAGAGTTAAGTCTATGGATGAAAATGCACCATTGGTATCTTCAATCAGCGAAGATGAAATCTCCACCCGACGAGCATGGGGATTCTGGGTCTGTCTCACCGAGATGGAAAAGGTTAAATATCCGTTTAAAATATTCTCAAACAATTTAAATGGATCGTTCCTGGTTAATTCTTTAACAGAGAAAAGCACAGAGTTTGCGGAAACCTCATTCGAAAAGAAGAGGTTACTCATCTGGGAAAACAAGTTGCCAGCAACCGAGTCTACCAGAAAAAAGGCATGCAACATGATGCATGTTGGCCAATGGGATAACCACATATGCCCATATTGTGCAGAACAGGAGAAACCCCTATTCGGTACAAAGATCCGGGTAACCCAGAAAAAATCCGAACCCGAACAGGACAAAGGGAAAAAACATCCAAAAAACTTTCACAAGCCAAAGTAAGATTAGCTGGATGTAAAAGAAAGAGAGGTGTCGGCAACACGCATAATTAAAAGCCGACAAAGAAGGGCAGAGTAGCTGGCAGAAAGTGGCCGACAAGAGAAGGTGGAAAGTTGACAAAAGCCACCTAACGCAATAATTCAAAAAAGGACAATAATGTAGCCGGTGGAAATTAAGGCCAAGTGACGAACGCAGTGACGTCACAAGGATTTAGAGGAAGATTGGAATCCGGGGCTGAAGTCCGCGGGCGCCTATAAAGAAAGGAGTTTGAAGCAGATGGAAGGCATCGAAAATTCCTCCCAACTCTTCAAAGTATTTGTAATATTTCTCTTTCTGCATATTTCCTTTCGAGTCTGTAAAAGTATGGGGTATTCCCCCCAGAGTCTTGTATCCTCCATGAGGAACTAAGTGTCTGTCTTCTCCGTTAGGGGAAATTATGTTTAAATAATATTTTTAATATTTCTTCAGTAAAATCCAGGCTTCCAAATATCCCAAATATCCAGATAATATAATTAAAACCCTTTATTCATATCTTGATATGTCCTAAGGTAGGAAACGAAATAGGACTGCTGTTTGTTGCTGAAGGAGCCAAGAATCGGTGAACCATCAGTCGCGGCTGCGTGGTTGGAGAAAGTCCGTAAAATCCCGGAGCTTAGGAAACCCGACAGCAAGGCGGTCAAAACCAAGGTATGAAGTTTAGTGCTTAATTTAATTATCGGAAGCATGATGGGCTGATATTGGACTAATGATAATGAAGAAACTAAAATCTGGGGTCAAAATGAAATAAAGTAAAAGTTGGTAGGATTAATTGAAGTTTGAAAAAGTCAAAATAGTCTAAATGGCCTTAATTTGGTCAAAGATAGTTTCTAATGGCCTAAAATTGGAAATTGATTTCATAATGGCCCAAATATGGAAATGATGCCTTGTAATGGCCTAAAAAATTCATTACCTCTATGGACTGGTATAAGACAAGAAACCAGATTGACAGTAAGTAATAAACATGTAGTGCATGTTTAGTTACATCATTTTAAATTTAGAAGATTAAATTGTTTGAAATTGCGGCAGAGTATATGGAGTAATAATTTTATTTTTAACTTACTTCCTCAACTCATTATGTTTTTTTCCGAATTCATTTTTCATAGAGTTTAATATATATTTTAAATTATTAATAATTTAAATTTATAAGAGTAAAAATTTTAAAAATTTTATATTTTAATTTGTGTAACAAAATAAAATTTTAAGTAAAATTTTGTATAGAAATAATGGTAGATTATCAAAGTCTAACAATATTTCAAAACGTTAGTACAATATGTTTTTTTTAAAAAAAAACCTATATATGCTGTTTTACATGATGGGCTTGTTTGGAAGCGGGCATATTTAATACTCCCTCCGTCCCAGCTAACGTGTCTTGTTTGACTTTTTGACACTGTTCATTGTTTAGTTTTGACTCAATTTTATTCAACTATATATTTGGAAAAAAAATAGTGAAGTTGGGTCTTTTTAGAATCGTATGATCATATAGTTTTAAAATATATATTTTATATAATTTTTCATTGTACATATTTTGAGATATTAACGATTGAAAAATGCATTGGATTGTGTACAGAAGTCAAACAAGACGAGTTAAGTGGGACGGAGGGAGTAGCATATAGCATATTCAATCAGTATATTCTCTCATTCTCTTTCAAATTTGCTATCTGATAACGGATCCGCTGACTACCAAATAACTCATACTAGTAGTAGTAGTAGTATTTTATTAGGGTTTGGGATAGAAATTGAATTGATAGTTGTGTGACGGTAGGCAGGCAGAAGGCACAGAAGCCTTATCCATTCCTCCTCCCATGGCTGGTCTCACTACGCTCACCAGCACCGTCCATCATCATCACTCCTGCAGATCATCCCATTTCTCCAATTACAGCCTCCGCCGCCCACCCTTACCCCTACGCCTTTCTCTCCATCTCCGCCGTACTTTTTCTTTCTCCTTCCGCACTCCTCCCACCTCCTCCGCTCGCCTTTCTGTTTCGACTACCATATCTTCCAGGTACGGAGGCGGAGGCGGAGGCGGCGGGAGGTCCAAGTCCGATGTTGCTGAAGCGCTTGATATATCTTCGATTAGGTCTGACACCGTTAGGCTTATTGACGAGCAGCAGAAGATGGTTGGACTAGTATCCAAAACTCAGGCGTTACAAATGGCTGACGACGCTGAGCTTGATTTGGTAAATTTCTTGTCTCTGGAATAATGTGAATTGTGAATTGACCGAATTTGCCTTTCCTGTAAACGGTTTAAAAAATTCGAGTATATGCACGGATGCACCTTTCTCTTTCTTCTAACACCTGAGGCTGAGGAGTAGAAGGCTGTGTCTCAATTTCTCTTTGCAATGCATTTCTATTCTAGGTGATATTATCTCCAGATGCAGATCCACCAGTGGTTAGAATTATGGATCATAGGTAACGCAATCGTTTGAATTTTGAATTTTTTGTCCATTTCAATCAGTCATCTCTGTGAAATTTTTTTGCTAGACATATTTCAATTGAATTTAATATTTATAATATTCGTCTCTCCCATAATTCAATCGAATAAATACGAGGTGAAGAATACGCACTGGCCCATGGCTTGTTACTTGTTTTCTTTTGCTACCAATGACCAATTATCTCAATAAACTAGTTGTAGGGCATTATTTATTGAAATTTCATCAATTTCACTTATTTGCCTCTCAGAATGCTTCAGATAGTGACTTAGGTTTTGATTACCCACAGTGAGTCTGGTGTAGAATTCTATTAATCAAATGAAGTACTCTGCTTTGTTGCTTGTGTTTATATCCCATTTTCTTGTATGGTATTTCATTCTAGCTGTAAGCTGGCTATAGTTTGAGTAAGTGATCCATGTAAATTGCCTCCCCCCCCTAAACAGCAAATACCGATATGAACAGCAGAAGAAGAAAAGGGAGCAGCAGAAGAAAAGCGCTGGTGAATATCATTCTTATTGATGTTCCGCACTAAGTCTATAAATTTTACATTTGTCCTAAAGATTTGGAAAAATCTGCAACTGAAACGCTCACTTAAATGCAGCTAGTCGTATGGATTTGAAGGAACTGAAGATGGGGTATGCAATGTCATTTTATTAATTTACTTGCTTCAATTGTTTTGTGAAAATTTGATATTGGTTTTTAACTTACTTTGTGTGTTATTCATCTCACTTAAAACTGTTATTTGGGAATTGCTGTAATACCCACTCCAACATCCCCCCTCACCCCTTGCACATGAAACACTTTTTCACAATGGGAATCCATGTGGATTTGAACATCGAACTTGATGCAGTGATGCTATTGAATAACCATCTCGCATAAATGTTTTCATTATTCATTGTCATTGCCACTAATTCCACTCTCAGCAGTTTTCAATCAATTTGCAATTTCTGAGAGCTCCCCGATAAATTCCTTTCATTATTTTGAAAGCCTTGGATATTCCAGCAACATCCTAAGCATGCATATTTGATGTGATCAGCTTGTCATTTGACTCTAAATTAAGTAGATATGGTTCTCAAATTAATTCAGTTTTCTGATCATTGATTGTATTGACTCAGTAATGATTGGCAATGATTAAATTTTAAATAATTGTTGTATATATGTGAGGACCAAGTAGTATGTTTCATGTGAAGTGTTTTAAGGGTTGAATATTTGCAAAAATAGCAAAGAAACATTGCTTTCATTTTTATATTTTGTTATTGAAGGTGAATGTTTACCAAGTACCACAATGATTATTACAATATATTGTATGGACTTCTGCCATTTTGTCAACCTTCTGTGAATTAATCTTGAAACTGTGACATGTGGCAAATTTATCACAGCAAATGCCTTCATATGTTGTTTAGGCATATTTCAATGGAGGAACTATGTTGTTTTTGTACATGGATGATATGTACCTCCATCAATCTATTAACTTAGTGTTTTATGTACTGTCTCTGGCTCACACTCCTCTAGTTATTGTTCCTTTATTGATCGTCCCATTGTGATTATGATTTGGTGGCAGATATAATATCGATGTTCATGACTATTCCGTGCGCTTGAAAGCAGCTCAAAAATTTTTGAAGGATGGTGATAAGGTGAAGGTTATAGTAAACCTGAAGGGGCGAGAAAATGAGTTCCGAAGTAATGCCATCGAGCTTATCAGGCGATTTCAGACTGATGTGGGGGAGCTGGCAATTGAGGAAGCTAAAAATTTCAAGGACAGGAACATTTTTATAGTGTTGGTACCAAACAAGACAGTTGTACAGAAGATTCAGGAACCACCAAAGAGAAAGGAAAATTCGGAAGCAAGCGAAGTTTCAGCCACAGTATGAGTGCAGTCGGTCAATGCTATTACCCTCAGGACTCAGAAAATAAGCAGGTAGCGTCTGCACTTGTCTTACACTGTTGTTCTTGGGGATTTGAAAAGATCATGTTCTCTCATGTAGAGAACTAGGTTAATAATTGTACAAGAAAGTGTGCTTCACTATATTAAAATGCAAAATTGTGATTTTTACCCAAGAAAATAAAAGGAAAAAAAATGTTCTTGATTTTGGGGGGTGGGTTTAACGAGTTATTTATTGAAAATAAGAAGTGTGTACATATACATAAGATGCATACTGTCCTCAATAATTAATTGTCTTCATGCACATTATTCTACTCTTTGGAAGAGCACTTTCTGGACCAACTATGTGATATAAGTAATGCTTTGTGGACTACGATATGCAATGTAAATTGTAACTCCAGACTACAGCGAGAAAATTTTGTGTCACACCATGATCTAATTCATGAGCATGAGTTTCACCACCTCTTGCATCCCCTGTTCGATTTCAACAGTTATTGTGTCTTCCATGTCGTTAACCAATATTGTTTTCTGGTTGCAATACAGGCAAAGATTGTGGCGAATTTTGGTGGTGAGTTGTAAAAGGTATTGTACATAGGATGGAACAGCAACAGTTCATCTGAAAACCAAGCTTAGATGGCTCTGCGGCAGAGGGTTGGAATGTACAGAAGGAGGTCTGTATTGCCTTCCCAGTTCCATGATCTTAGCCACTTATGCACACGCAACACAAACAGTCGAGAGTTCCTCACTGTTTTAATGAGAATGAATCCTTTAAAAATTTCTTATGTTGCACTTAAGGCAACAAATTCACAGATGAATGCACACAATTCTCACTGTCCATTAGGATCGTGGTTGCTCATGTGACCTTTTAGACTCGAAAATTTGTACCATTTCTGTAAGCTTTTTCCATCAATTGTTGTCAAGGTGTGTGTTGTTATTAACAAATGGCAATTTGTACAAGGTTTTACCCATTCAAACTTTCATGACCGCTAGTCGCCACCATACAGTAGCAGCACCTACTAAAAAATAATACTGTAAGGGGCGTTTGGAATGACTTTTTTTTTAGGTGCTTTTGGATTTTGCTTATGCCAAAAACACTTTTGATGAAAAAATAGTATTTGTTTTGGCTTTTTAGAAAAAGCAAAGCACCTTGAAAAACTGCAAAAGTGTTTATGGGAGAAGCAGCCCAGGGGTGCTTCTTAAAAAAACAGAAGTTAAAAGCACTTAGTAATACTTAAATGCCCTCATTAAGTATATTTAAATTACACTATAAACTATAAATATATTATTCTCATAAGTAGCATGTACTTTTGGCTTTCACTTCTGCTTCTGCTTTTGGCTTCTGTTTTTTTCAAAAGTCAATCCAAATAGGCCAATAGAAGATGATGTCCCAATTCATTCCTAACGGGCATGCCATGGCTCCTCTCCTGTGAGATCTGTTTTGTTGATCCACTTGTCCAGAAGTTTTATTATGGACTCTATTCTCTAGTAAACTAGTGCGAAAATTTGCCTGCTTTTGAATCTCACTACATGTTGTACATCAATCACCCGACGCAATAATCACAAATTTAGGGAATGACTTATTTTTTTGTTAATTCACATACTATCGTAGGGTTTTTGTTTCCCTATCTGAAACGTTCAAGTAGTTGAACTTACTTTCTTTTCTCTATAAAGCTTCGGTTCCAGGGAGCTTACATATAGGGCGATAAAAATTTCCACCAACTGGAGATAGGTGTAAGCCCTCCCGATTTCCAATCTTATAGGTTGAAATAGACATAACCGTGACTTCCAATCTTACAATTTGAATAGACATAACCGGAAAAGGAAAAGAATAGGCGTCCAACATCTCATGTTTTTTTTGGGCCGGGTAAAATTGAACCCCCAACTTATGATTCCAACCTATGATTGGAAGACAGAAAACATGACCACTTGGGTCAAGTCTCATTCCCTTCCAACATCTCATGTTAAAAATATTAAGGTATGTGAGTTCTTAATCAAATCAATTGTTTGTTTTATTAATAATGAGCCGGGGTTATAGTATATAAATGAGTAAAATAACTGCATAAGAAACTTGATGACACGGATTGAATATTACAGTGTACAAACTGGCCTATGCTATTAACTCTAGTATCTAAAAATAAGTGATTTTGTAATGGGACACTACTGGAAAAGGCAAATAGTTGCTCGTCCGATAAATAACATAAAAAGGTAAAAAGGTACAACAGTGAATAAATAACAAATAGACCTACTTGCACCCCATAAGACAAAAATTCTGGGAAAAGAGCTAAACCAACAAAATTGTAGCAGAAATTCTCCAGCACCATTAATAGTGGATATGCTGATCCAAGCCAGGTAGCACTGCCGATTTGAAGATGCATCAGAAGTATTGGAAAAATAAGATCAAATGTGAAAAACAAAATCATTTGTAGAAAAGTTACCCTTGAGATACTTCTTGCCCCCAACAGGTAAAATGGTAATAAATGCTCAAGCTTCTTTCCTTGTTATCCTGCATTAAGTTCATTGTGAAACAGGAACCGATTAGGTAACGCAAAGCCACAAACTACTGACTTAAGAAATCAAGGGTGAACAAGCTGAAAATAGACTCTTTTCCAAGTTTTACGATCAACTACTCATAAATAGAATGAACCGTGTACACAATAGGACAACTTTAACAATTGTATAAGTGTTCTCAGTATCTGTGGATTGTGAATGGAATTAGTAGGTAGGAAGTTCACAAATGTTATAGCTCTATTGAGCATTTGTGTCCACAAAAACACATGAACAAGGAAAGTTGAGTATTAACTTATTATTTGCTCAAAATTTTCAAGTCTTGGAAGGAATGGGATTAAGAGACTACTGGTTTTCACCTAAAGCACCACAGCATCATATAAAAATTGTCGGTAGACAAAAATAAATTACTTATCATCACATGCCAAAATTCTGTACCTGAAGCAGTTGATTCCCAGAGCTGAAGTTATTTCGTGAATGACTGAAGTGGCAAAATGTAGGTAGAGTACAACTACGATGAGTAAAAAAATACATATCAGCCTATCATGAAATTGCTACGAGTCAACAGAAATGGATTTGTAAAAGCAAATGCAGTAGAAGATTGGTGGATTACAAAACTATGTACTGAAAGGGCATACATGGATCTTGCATGTTAGAATCCAGAAAAGCCAAAAAAGCCATACCTGTGTACGCACAGTAGCCAAGAAGCACAATGAACTCATCAACTAAAGGAACTCTGCCACAGTATGAAGACATCATAAGTGTCCATCATCCAAATCAAAACAGTTCTAAAGAGAAATAGTAGCAATAAAACAAAATTGCAAATCACAGCACAACTTACCCATCATTTAGTCGGGCAGTGAGAGCATTTGCAATGGCAAACGGCAGGTAAAACAAAGACTGCAAATCAAAAAATAGAATCATAACATGCTCCAATGAAGTGTGGCCTGTATGCCAACATTCATCATTTAATTTCAATGTGCAGAATTAAGTATAGCCCAAAACTATACATACTGAAAAAAATGGGTCCAGAGCCTCAAATGCAAAAATCCACAAGTATAATAAAGGAACTACAAATAATATTTCACACATAAATACTGTACCATCAAAGGCCAAACCTTCAGACTAATGACAATTTATGCTTACAATGTAACTAAGAATATTAATTTCAGGATATTCAGCTAATAGCCTAATATGTATCAAAAGGGCCCTCATACCATGCACATGTTTGTTTTAAGGCCCTTCGGTTCGTCACACAAGTGAGCAAGGATCATCCTTCCCTGCAAAACAAATTTTCAGTATAAATAGTAGAGCTCTTTCAGCAATAGGTAACTAAAAAAAACAACAAAAGGGCTTTCTTTAAGATAGCGTTTATAATATGATTCCTGAAGGAGCATGTGTTAAATAGATCATATTTTCTTGCAAAAGCTTTTTCTAAAAAACAGTTTCAACAAGTTAGCTGAAATGGTTAACTAAACACTAGCTGAGAATACTTAACATATCACAGACATATCTTTGCATATGAAAAATATGAAATTGAACCAGTACCCAAGACCAGAACACACAGTGAAAAATATCTTTCAATTTTCTGAAGTAATTTACGAGTGCTTAAATTAAGTTAGTCCACAGCATAGAGATCTTACCACAAGGAACCCAAATGCAAGTCCAGTACCAACTACAACTAGATGGGGATAATTGACAATAAGTTCGGTTGGAGATAAATAATCCCTGTTGTACACTTATATTCAGTAATCGAGCAGAAAACATCAAACAAAACAAACACAAAAGATCATAGCAAACAGAGACATACCATGCAAGCACTCCAGCCAGTAGCACAACAAATGGATAAAGCTGCCAAGAAAAAGTAGCTGATTAATTTCAAGATATTACTGGAAATGCAGTCTTATGATTCATGCATTAACTTATTTACCATTGCCAATGCTAGCAGCATGCTTCCTTTTCTTGCTCGAACTACTTTATGAACATTGGAAACACTGCAGAAAATCATCACATAGTTAAATCCTATCTCGCTTACAGCAAAAAAATCAATGTGAAAGCAGCAAGCTATATAGGGAATGGAGAACATTCCACAATATGAACTATTCCAGCCAAGAAAATCAAATCGTTAAGATGCATCTTGCTTCAGGCTGAAAGAATAATACTTCCAATATTAGGGAATGGAGAACATTCCACAGTATGAACTATTCCAGCCAAGAAAATCAAATCATTAAGATGCATCTTGCTTTAGGCTGAAAGAATAATACTTCCAATATTTCTTTTGAGTTCCTCGAAGCATACACACTGTTGCGGTGCACAACCAGCACAACTAGGAGAAAGCTTAATATGCTGAAAGGAGTCAAAGGAATGTAAACAAAATTCTATCCACTCAAAATAAAACTATACTCACTTGAACCAAACTGTTGGTATGACAGCAAAGGTGATCATGAGGACCAAAACAGCTTTATACATTGTGATTTCTGCAAAAGAGGTCAGAAACGTTATAAAGAGGCAACTCTCAGAAAAAGGAAAATTGTAAGAGAGACGGCTAATGGACACATGGGATCTCAAGGACAGAAAAGCTAAGAATGACTAGAGGCAAAAAACAAAATAATGAGACAAAGTGATGGCACAATCAAAATCAGCATACATCAAGCACGCGACATTAGGCACTTTCCAGATGAATTTGTGTATAATTTAGCTGCTACTCAATCATATTCTCCTATTTGTGACCATAGCAAGACTTACCATTTATAAATGGCAACCAGCTCAATAGTGGGATAGATTTTCCAAATGGTTGGGCCCACCACTCCGCACCTGACAATAAAAAATCCATTCAAGTTCATGCCAACTGAATGCGCTGTCAGAAATGTATGAGACAAATTACAATGATAGCCTTGCATGGGGAAGAAAGAGATCATACCAACTAAGGCTGTAAAGAAATGAGCCATATATATAAGCATAAGACCTTCTGTAGGTCCATTTACAACCGGAAGAATGAGTGTATTAGTGAAAAAGCTGTAAAAAGACAAAAGAGCAGATAAATTAGGGTAAACAGGAAGATAGAAAAAAGGGCGTTGTAGATATATAGGATGTGAAATATAGAGTTTATTTTAGTAGCTCTCATATAGCAGAACCCCACAGATTAAAGAGCTAATGCAGCAAAGAACCATAAAACCCCAAGAAAACATGGTTCAGATACTTGACATAAGCCAAAGAGACGTTTCCTGTGCCATATAATATAATTATAATATCCTGGTGGCATTCTTTTTCCATCTCCTAAATAAAGCAAGCTAAATTGACACTGGAGTGACTGGACCAGGATTCTCTAAAAAGGGAAGGCCATCAATGAGGGCCCGCTTGAAGGCTTGAGGGATCTCAGCAGGTAATGCTTCTAAGGAAAAAAGTTGAAGTAATACACACTAAATCCACTTACTGTTCCCATGTAGCACAGTAGAAAGGAACTGCTGATATAACCCAGAACCAGAAGGTATCCCGCCCACACATTGCAGTGCTTCCAAAAGCCAGGGCCTCAAACTAGAATAGACAAGTTAGAATTAAACACCACGCATCAGTATCACAGCATCAAGGAAGAAAAACAAGTTGAAAGATTTCAAAACATACCGCACATGCTAGAGCATCACAGCCTGCAAGTTTGTTGTGGCAGTTTGTTATGAACATTGTCAAGATTAGGTTAATGAACAGAAAAAATTTCAACAATGAACGACAAGAAAACAGAATGATTAATAGGTAGAAAGTCACCATGGTCAAACAATTCTCCCAATGGACTAGAGGAACTAGTTCTTCTGGCTTGTTTTCCATCAACTGCATCAAATGTCTAACATACATATAGAAAATAAATAAATAGAAAGTGCAAGATAGCATGGAACTTCACAATCAAGTGCTCCTAAAAAACCCAATAAAAGACGCAACATGTTCTATAAGACTATAACAGGATTACAGGACCTATCTTACGTTGCCAGCAACAAATCACTATTATATTCACCCCCTGTCATTTACTTCATATTTTTAGTGGCCAATACTCTACACACTTTATAATAATGTTTGGATACCATAAGAAAAAAATAATTACAAACACACACATGAATAATATTGGGCATACTTGATATAAGAAGAGTAGCAGTCCATGAGCGAAATGAACCCATCTTGGTGGAGGTGAATCCAGTTGCGGCGAATATACCTGAAAATGATTAGATAGTCAGAGAAAAGAAGAATCCACCTTAGAAGACAAAATTCCAATATATGAAAGGCTATCATAATATGCCTTTTAAGCTTTCAGCCACTTCAATATTTCATGAATTCAAGAAAAAATTGTAAATGGAGTACTTATAGGTATGACTACAAGTTAAATAAAGAGTATGTGTGTGCATGAGGTAAATGTGAACAATATATTAGAGTTTTTGATACACATTATAATGATAAGGGTACAGAGTCGGCTGATAAATATTAATCATTGAAATATAGCATTTCAAAGCCCATTTATAGTTCCACCATTGCACATGGAAATACTAGGAAAATAATATGTCTGGTTCATGAAGTAGAGGCCCAGCAAAAAATTGTCGTCACCAATTCTTGCAGAGAGAGAGAGATAGCTCACATATCCAAGAAATGCAGACAAAAGCAAAAACATGAATCCCATAAGTGTAATCTGCAAAAAAGAACCATGGCCAACAATGCTCAAGGAAAATTATAATTAAAGTACTACCTTACAAGGAAAATTAGTATTTGAAGTAGGCTTACCATATTGGGCCTGCTCATCCACAGTCCATGAACAGAAGGATAAAAAAAACTTAATTAGCAAACATAAAAGGGAACATCAAGATTAAACAGAATACACTGCAAACAGGCAAATGTAAAGGTTCTTATTATTAAGGATCCATTAAATCATTAGAAACAAACAAACACATGCATAAGTAGGAGTACATGCTTTTGGCAATCCATGCCAATCTGAAATCAAAATATATGCAGACCTAGCAACTTTTGGTACATTCAGTAAGAACGTAAAACTCCTAATTTTCACAAATATAAATATTTATATAGTCATGCTGAAGAAAATACTCGGTGGGCACTAAGAATCTTCCGTACATCTTTACATAGTGGCTGAATAACCAACTGTGAAAACCCAATTTTTTTATTTTTAATTTTTTTGGCCGTCAACAATTATAAAAATAGTTTGATTTTTGAGCATTCTCAATCTAGTGCCATTTCTGCAAGGATTAAAAACTGCCCAATAAATTTTCAGAGACTTTTGCATCACCTCCAGGCACTTATTATCTTTTGCATTCATGAATTTATATGAGAACAGCCCAAACAAATCTTGGCAACAACACTCCTCCTTACATTAACAACACGTTTTCTAATGCAGGAAACAGTTAAAATATAATTAACAAGAAGTAAGAATTTCTTTAAACAAAACAAAACTAAAGAGGGTGTATTTAATTCAGATTTTTTCGAATTTTTTTAGACTTTAAAAGTCGGAATTAGAAAATCCATAGACTGTATATAGAGTTGGTGACTTTCTATAGAGTCTGTATATGTAGAGTTCGGGTGATTTTGTATAGATTTCGTAGAAATATATGGTTGTTATGTAAGTTTTATATAGTTATATTTTCCAAGAGAATCTAGAAAATTAAAATCCATGACTATTGAATACCCATAAAAAAAAAAATTAATACTCCTACTTTTCCAGACTTTTTACATAATAACTCCAGGTTTTTAAAGTGACCCTCCTAACTCCTAAGTAATAAAAGCCAGCAAAAGACCATCAAATCAACTATCTAAAAATATTACAAGATCAAAGAGGAGAAAAACTTACGGCATCCAGAGTGGGAAAAAATGAACGCAGCGAGTCCAGAAGGGCTGCAAAACGTATTTGGCCAAATACGAGTGATCCACTCCACTGTATTTGTACCTATGCAAGGCCGCAACTCCATGCGCTCCTATGTACCCCATTCTATTGATATTCAAAACCTTCTTTCCAATAAAACCGGATTAAAATTCACAAACACCACCTCGAACGAATAAATCTCAAGAAATCCAACAATCTTGATAACCTGCACCAAGAAAAGATACTACAGTCCACAAATCCAAACAGGAAACTTGAAAAACCAACACACGGCCACATCACCGGAAATAGGGATCGCAAAACGAATCTGATAAAATCACGTAATTAAAAATTGCATCGGCATGCTATACATAACAACTACGGCGCACATACTCTCAAACAATATCTGCTTAGAATTCAAAAGATCAAAAGGTGACAGAAATTCACCTTGGGAAAGTGCGGACACCGGCGGATGGGAGGAGGAAATCAAAGCATCTTTTGTAGCGCGTGTATATGTAATATATAGATTCTGATTCGGAGTTAACCGGAAAAAGGCAGCAATGGCGATGTCTCACTCCCGACCGTTGATTAAAAGTTGGGATTTTTTATGCTTAACTTACACGCGTTAGCGCCGCTTAAAAAACACATAAATAAATTTTACACGCTTTTGGTTTTGTTAAATGTTAGTACTTTACAAAGCTTTATGTGAAATATAGCCTAGGAATGTAATATCATCTTCATTATTCAGTTTTGACTCAATTTTTTTATTGTAAATATATATTTTTAAAAAATAATCGAGTTGGATCTTATTAGAATCGTATAATCATGTAGTTTTCAAATATATATTTTACATAATTTTTCATTATATATTTTAAGATATTAATGATTAAAAAATGTATTGGATTGTGTGTAGAAATTAAACAAGACAAATTAAATAGTGAGGGGAGTAATATACTATATGGAATCCATTTGTATTTATAAAATTATTGAATACTATATGGCATCAAATTGAGATTGTGAAGTTTGGATTATTTGAATTATATATATAGATTATAGAGGTAAAGAGATGTCCAAGTGGCAAAAAAAATACAAAAATAAAAAATAAAAAATAATAAAAAAAAAACCTACAAGAGAGGAGAGGAAAAGAAAACTAATTAAATGAAATATACTACTACTACCCGTCAACAACGGTTTAACTTCACAGCTAGGGGAGCGAGATGAATAATTTCGGCCCGATTTCGATAACGGTTATAATTTGAATCCGAATTTTGCTATCCTAGTAAGTATTTAAGAACCGTTATATTTTGAATTTCTCTTTTTTTAAAAATCAATAAGTTGTAAAAAAATTACTCATAAAATTATTCAATCATTTTATCTGTTAAAATCCGAATCGTCATATATTCATCAGGTAGGTATCTGTCTCATATTCATATCCCGAAATATTCAAATTTATTTTTGTATCCGACCTATTCATATTCGATTACGTATGGCTTTTCACCCATATTCACATCCAACTAGTAAAAATAGAGACAAAAGTCTATTGCATTTCTTCATTTATGTTCTAACATCCTAAAGTAGCATTAATATTTGGAGCCTAGCCAAAAAAAATAAAAAATAAAAAACATACTATTTGGACAATAGAGTAATGAATTAAAATTTGAGCCTCAGAAACTTTAATTATTCAATTAATGAATTTGGATAAGAGTTCAAGTATCTGTATGTTTCCAACCCCTCTCCAGTTTCTAAATGAATATTAATCGAGGAGAAAATAGTCAAAAAGAAATTAAAACTTGCAATTGGATTGATTTTGACATTGGTTTTTTTGTGTTCCTCTATGGCTACATAACACTATGAAATGGCATATGCTCTTTGAGATTTTGGCATCTTTATGTACGGTCGGTTATGCACACTGAGCTGTAGTTGCAGACTCGAGCTGGGGAGCTGTAGTCGTCAGTTTTATTTAAGTATTGGTACAATTAGCGGTAACTGTCATAAAATTTATAAAATGACATAAAAGGGAAAATATTTATGTAGACTATTGGGTAGTGGGTTGGATATTGGGTTAAAATTGCATTAGACATAAATAATTAGGAGTGTCAATTTCAGGTTTCGGGTCGTGTTCGTGTCGGGTTGATCAGGTTGTATAATATTTCAGGTCGGGTTTCGGGTCGACCTGATTTGGAAAAAAACCCAAAATGACTAAACCCAAACCTGGAATTTTTCGTGTCATTCGGGTTCGTTTTTTCGGGTTATAGGCAAAATTTACAAAATTTAAGGTTTCGGGTAGTGTTCGTGTCAGTTTGAGCAGGTGGAATAATATTTCAGGTCGGGTTTCGGGTCGACCTGATTTGGAAAAAACCCAAAATGACTAAACCCAAACTTGAAATTTTTCGTGTCAGTCGGGTTCGTTTTTTCGGGTGTCCAAATTGACACCCCTATAAATAATCACGCTTGTTAGTTTTTTTTTTGAATGCTACCTAGATAGCTTTTTTTGAACGCTACATTAGGTAGCTTCTATTTGTAGAGCTTAAAATTGTAGCTACAACTCTCAAAAGGTAGTGTACAGAACAGAACTACAATTTTAATATTATAAAATTAAAAGCTTGCAAAAACTCCCAAAAGCTGCGTACAAAACAGACCTGTAACTATAAAAATTTAAAACTACTCAAATGCTGCCATTTACCATCAATATTCTAACATGAGTTCACTCTTTATCCAAAACGATGTATAAATAATTCCCCACTTATAAAATTTTTTAAGATAAATTTTCGACGATACCCATACGTTAGCATATATCATGAATGACTTGTAAGCTAAATGTCATATATGGGAATCTCGAACGTAGTTCTAATACTCCAGGAGGCTTTTTCTATTTTATTTTATTTTAATTTTTTTAACTCTACCATTTGCATAATAGATACTATTCATTAATAATTTTGGTTCAATCTTTTAGCACCATTATATAAGATAAAATATAGTCAAATGAAATATTGTTGAATTCCTCTAATCGCGTAGTTTTATAATATCAAATTTTTATAATTTTTACTTGTATATAATTTGAAATATTAATGATTAAAAATGTACTTTGAATTATGCAGAAATGAAGAGATTATAAAAAAACACAGGTAATATATCGAAAGTTCAAAATTTGTGTAGTTACTGTTTTTATGTAAAAATGCATCAATTTACTATTTAACTGAAAATGTCATAATTACTGCTGAAAGTTTGCTCATAACATTACCTCTATGCAGTTCAAATAGTTCAATTCAGTTAACAGAAAAAAGACAAAATTTTTATAGAATGTAGATGGAAAACACAAGAAGGACTGGGAAAAATTGAGCCTGTCAGCATATATGTAACAAAATAAGGAATACTACAAAATTTTGGAAACCCAAACCAACCCTTCACCTGCACAATTCATCCCAGAATGATCACATCTCAAATTTGCCTTAAAGAAACCAGAGAGAGAGAGAGAGAGAGAGAGATCCTGCCCAGCACCAGATGATCAACACAAATTCGATTTGCTAATCACGGGAACAAAAGAAGGGTGGCATCGCATCAATATCATAATCTCGGCTGAATAATTTAAAAAAGCTGTTACTATACCAGACCATGTACATGTCAATGGACAATGGTCGCTCAATGTCGGGATGGAAGTCCCTTGAACATGAGAATTGCCAAGCCGCCGATTGCCAATGATGCTAAGATCATATGAATTCTGGTAGGGTTATAGTCCAGGTGTGTACTACTGCTACTCTGTTGTTTACTGAGACGATCAGTTCTATCCACCAAAGTTTCTCGTAAAAAGATGTTGAGATTGTCCAGCTGATGCATAACTTGGCGTTGACTCCGTGATATGTTTGTAAGCTGTCAGAGATAGATGTGAGCAGAAACATTAGCAATCAAAGTAGTCACCTTGTGGGATTCAGTCATTCGATCCCCATCCACAATGTTATTTCGTGTGTTCGAGAAGAAGAATAACATTACCTCTTCGATAAGAGAAGAATCTTTTGCTAACAGAGAAGAGGACGATGAACTGGGCAATATAGATCCTGTCCCTAAACCGGATATGAAGTGTGAAGTTGGAGCTGACCCATTACAGGCTTCAACTTGAAATGGTATGCTTGGCAAACTGGGATCTGCCTTTTTACTAAACTGGGAATTTAACTCTTCAACACGGGATGTGAAATCATCCATGCGGTCATTGAGTGTAGAAATTTGTTCTGAAAGCTGTGTGAGAACTCCCTGCAGTGGTTGTGTGCGCGCAGATGATGAGATAACATACTTCTACGTCTACAAGGAATGGAAAAACAGTAGACTCCTCGCGGTTACAGTTGTACCTGATTAGCTACTGTTGCATGTTTCTCCACTGATCTATCCTCGAATCTGTTCATCTTCGAAACGTTTTTGTCACCAAATGTTGTATAGGAACGCGACAAACCACTGACGAACGAAATAGAAAAAGTACATGATGAAAGAACATCGATTAATTTGATGGGAAAAATAATATGATAGCACATAGCTAATTCACCATCGAAAGGCACATAGACAATACTAATTCACCATGTACTATTTTCTCAAACCTAATTATATCAAGTGCTCCTCGATATTTCACCTTTAACAGTTTTGCTACAAAGCTGAATTTGATAAGCAAATAAAAGATTGGAGGGGCGTACTCAAGTATGCACAAAATTGAAAACTGCACCTTCTTAGATTCTTGCTTCTTTCTGCTGAGACCCGGGAAAGGACTTCCCTTGGGCTTGAGCCAAGTTCATCTACTATGTTAAGCTTGGTTTTCAAATCATCTGGGAGTGCCTATTAGACTTGAGGTTACAAACGTACAAAAGCCAGCAAGTTTCAATGGTGAGATAATTAAGTATACCATAATCTCATTGAAAAGTTTCTCCAGCTGAATTTGTTCGATATAGGTCCTTGGAATATATGAACCATCCAACCCCAGTTGGGTTGCTACATGCTTTATGCTATTTCGATCTCTACCTTGTACCTGTTTCAAACGGTATAGATAGATAACTGTAATTTTAAACATCCACATCTGCATATATTCATACAAGGATATGCATATTTGACACACAAGGTGTACTGAAAATTATGTTTATCATCCCGACTCAGGAGTGAGATATTAACCAAAGAACCTGAAATGTGTCGCCTGTGTCCTATAAATTGATTGAGCATATGCAGATTTCATAATTAATTACGTATTTACCTTTGTGTGCACTTCCCAAAAAACCAATCAAGTGAGTGTGGATGCTATTAATTCTCAAAGGGCGTGAAACTTTCTTGTTAAGCCATGAAACAAGACTATCAATCATGCATGAATAAAGAATTGTTCATTGCAACATCATATCCTATAATGAGAAGCTCACATGTCAGAGATAGAGAGAGAAAGAAAGAGATTACAAGATAAAACAATAGCCAGTTTTCTAATCAGAAATAATCACAGAAAGAATAATAAAATTTAGCGCATACAAAAGTAACAAGTACGCACCTGCACATAATAGCGTTTTAGTTGCTCCAGCCAATCAAGTTTCACACAGGCCCTTTCATCACAAAAGACATGACTGCTTCTTTTCAGTATGGCTGCTATTGTGTACCCCAATGCCATTAATCCACCAAGAAGCCGGACACTCACTTCGAAAGTAATTCTTGGAGATATAACAAATGGTGGATCAGAGACCCATTCCTAAAATTTAAGAGCAAAAACATTCTCAGACAAACTGGAATAATTGGTTTTTATATCTGGGAGGTGCCAAGAAAAACAACCCACTAAAACTATAAAATGCCCCCACGTTTCCCAGTAGCTTTCAATTAATCATGATATCCATAATGCCATACACAAGAACTAGAATACACAAGGCAAAAGCAGTGATGGTATTAAGCAGCCAAAGTCATAACAGCAAAAAGGAAGAGATGCAGAGTCCTAAAATGTCAATCCAACTTTCCACACATTGCACATACTGCTTAGTTTTGTGCATAGGAAGATATGTCAAAGTAAGAAAGCTGAATGGAAGAATAAGAAAGGAGGAAAAAAACAAAACCAAACTCTTTATCTCTTTAGGATTTCTTCTATGCCCTTTCATAACTCCACGAGGAAAATAAGATAAAACTCATTTATCGTCTTGAAGAACATGAATGAGTAAGTTCTATTGCAAACAATAACATAAGCAATTTCAACCCCAAACAATAACTTAACAAACAAATCATAACGTTAAAAGCCACTTGATTAGCTAGATTCTTTAGGAAGCAGAAAAGCAAAGAAGAATCAGGTTACTAAAAGGGAGGAGATGAGATCTTCTTAGGGGAGAGATACTGAATGCATTCAGTATTATAAGAAGAATGCAAGATAATAATTGGCAGAAGCAAAGATCTTGGTTATTCTTGAACACCTTTGATGGTTTAACATAATGCATCTTTCAGGAAGCTTCACATCAGCAACAATAATATCTTGGCATATAAAATAACATAAAAGAAAATACTCAATATATGTATTTAAAGCTCCATTAACGATATGAGCAGACCTCAAACATGAGATTGTATTTGCCCTCTTTATTCCGCATCCTCAGATACGATTGGCAGGTGTCTGGATCTTCACCAGGAGGAAGAAGATAAATGTCATAAGTCTGCTCTGTACTCTCTGAATGATCTACAGACATAACCGATTTGATTTGCTCCACAGTTACATTCTTCATTGACTGAAAACAACATGCACTGTACAGTTATATCAATTGTAAACATGATTTATAAAGTAATACTAAAAAGCATTGTGGACTGAGCATAGAATAACACAATTGATTAAGCAGCAGGCCACAGCTCACAAAGGTTACCTTAAGGATGTATGTAGGATTCTGAAATCCCTTAAATGGATTGAATTTGTTGATAATTTTTATATGTGCAGTACGGAGGTCAGGTTCAATAAAAGCCTTGTACATTGGATAAACCTGTAGAGAAGTTTAAGTGAAAACCACCACTATGGACTTAGGGAAGTAAGTTTTCATCTTTAGATTAAAATTAGGAATACAAACTGTTTCAGATATTTGATGTATTATTTCTTCTGGTTCCTGGCCAGCACGTTGTATATCCCGCAAAACCCGTTTAACAAGATCAAAGTGAACACCACCAGTTACAGATACCCTGAGATCCAGCAAGGAACGTAATTTTTCACTTAAAGCATAGATGCCCTCGATGATCACAATGCGGGAGCTTGGGACTTCAAGCGTCCTGTCATAAGCACTTTGTTTCATGAGGATATAAAATAATGGAATATGAAAACCAGATATCAGAGATAAATGAACACTCTCTCCTCAATATTCTATGCATGAGATACTATTTTATCGTTAAAAGAGTAAACACAGACACCAAAACCAACTTAACATAATGGCAGGACAGCCAAGAAAGGTGAAAGAATTCAAAATATGTAAAGTGTACCAGGTATTTCAAAATTCGGCATTGAACTTTACGAACTCCAAAAGTACTATTTGAAACCAGAACAATCATGTGTAGGAAAACTAGGCCAATTAAAAATAGGAGAAGGTATCTAAACATGCCACAGTTTGCATAGATCATATGGGCATATGGCAATTTTTCAACTAAATAAAAATCCATGTGAACATGAAAACTAAATTCAAATGGCAGTAAATGAGACCTATATCCAATACGAGAGCTGGATTTGAAATCATATATTGGGACTTCAGTTTGCTTCCCTGCTTTTAAATCTTGGATGTTTTTCAGCAATGTATCATAATCTGTCAATCGTGGGTCTGTTCCCATAATACAGAAAAAAATCATGAGTTCATCAAAAAGGAATTATCAACAGCGCAATGACTCGAATTAAATAGAGCCCACTTAAAGAGTGACATGTAATAGTGAACATGTGCAGAATGTTCAGCAAACACAAAAAAAATTACACTATGAAATAGAGATAAATATACAACTGATAGTCTTTTAAAGGACACAACTTCAAACCATACCTACAAAATGCATCTGCCAGGAAGATGTGACCAAGTTGTAACTCCATATTTGTAATTTAAGAATTTGATTGAATGTTTCATACAATTATGGTGTAATGTTATACTTGTTTCCTCAAAATTCACCATGATATTATAAAAATATTGTTGTATGTTGTGTTACTGTTAGTTACCCCTATGGCCAACGCTGAACACGCAATGCAAAACTCTCCAAATCATTATCACCTTTAATTAGAAGAAATTACCACTGTAATAGCAGGACACAATTTCTTTTGCATAGAAGAGCTTCTCATGAAAAAGAAAAAAAAAAAGAATGCTCCAGTGATGAAATTAGCATATAACAGATGAACCTAAAAACAACCGATAGCATGAGGTCTTTGGGAAAAGCAAATCATACCATCAAAGTTCCCATCAACTAGTCGACTTGCATCATTGTAATTATCCATTGAAATAACACCTATGCTCGGCATAAAGTTAAGCATCTTGTCAGTAAACACAGTCTTCCCTGCACCAGATGGACCAGCTATACCTAACAGTAGTAGTCCATCATTCTTTTGTGTCAACAACTGGCATGCACGGACTACAGCAAAGAAACCTTTATCAAAAGACAACTTATCCGGAATAGGCGCAATCTCGTAGCGATCTGAGTCCTTCCTCCTTACTAATAAAACTTGATCTTTCAATAGCCCAGGTTTCCGTTGAGTTAACTCAGCATCAAAAGAATCATTGGCCATTAGTAATTGTAGAATGTTCTGAAAAAATGGAGAAAGGAATAGCAGTGTAAGGTTAGCCATACAAAAACAAACACATAAGAAAATACCAGGGAAAATCAGCTTAGAGAGTAGAGATTTCATTAAAAAATATACCCGATCTTCTAAAACAAAAAAGTTCTTAAAGAAAACCACTGAAGCATTATTGTACATTTTTTTCAACCAAGCTTGATCAAATACAATTACTAGTTACCAAAGTCGCATCTAAAAACAAAAACAGGGGGAAAAACACAGAACTTGAAAGTTGAACAGTGTATCGTATAGCCAACATGGAAGCGAATTCATACTACAGATATTCATTTACAGAAGTACTATTCCAACCCACATGCGAGTTGCCAACTTCAATAAAAAGACTAAATAATTGCAATCTTGATAATCTACAGTCACATCAAAAAGAACAAAAAGGCGACAATACCTTTTGGTAATCGATTCTTACCATTGCAATGAAGCAAAAAAGAAGGAAAAAAAAAAAAAAAAAAAAAAAAAAAAAAAAAAAAAATAGAAGAAGAAGAACATACCAGCAAAAAAGTATCAGCGAAAATGATCAGCATTACAAAATCACATAACTAAAAACAAACGCATGCCGTCCTAAATGATATTAAGAAGAAAAGCAACAAAAACGAGAAAAAAAAAATTGAAAATTGCGTCCAAGAAACAAATTCTTGATATTCCTTGTGGATCTAAAACCTTATTCCAATAGGAAAAATAAGCAAGAATGTCTCAAACTCCAGAATAATAGAAAAAAAAAATATCAAGGAAACAGGTGGGAATTAAATGAAGACCCGCATACATATATGTATAATTCGAGAAGAAAAATAAAATGTGGGAAGAACCTGGGGTCCTGTCGTGATACTCCCTGTGTAATTTCGGTTACAAGTGGGGCTATGGAGGTGTGGCCGTGTGGGGCACAAAAGCGTGGAAGCTTTTGGCCCTTTGGGCATTACCACCTCAATCTCAAGGATGCAAATGCAAAATACTAGTATGTACTATATGCTTGATAAATTCGAAATCTTTCTTGTCTCTTGATTTCTACTGGTGATCCTTTTGTGAAATGATTATTTGTTGCTTCAACACATAAATTTCGGTTTGAAACAGAGTGTACACACGATTTAAAATAAAAATTAAAAATTAAAAATTAAAAAAAAAGAAAAGAAAAAATGTAAATTGAATGGAAGAGTATCCTGATTATAACTCGAAAGATTTGCGTCGAGCAATATAATAAAGGCCTTGCTTTTTTTATTCCCTAGTCAGATCAGTTGCTCCCAAATCTCTCTGTTTTGAAAAACTGCGCCATATATATAGTACTCCAATATTCTACTCTTCTAGTATTGAATTAAAAGTTGCGGTTGTGGGGAATGAGTACTTAGCCCAAGTGGTTAAGTCCCTTCAATTCCAATAGAATGTTAGAGGCTCGATTCCCCATCCATCCCATTTATATATCTTTATAATTTATGTGGCTTGACTCCCATACAACTTGCCGACACTTGAGTGTCAGTGTTTAAAAAAAAGTACAGTCAAATTTAAATTTAAATATTTGTGAAAAGCCCATATGTAAAGCTCTTCAAAATTAGCATCTTACAAAGTGTTTGCCATAAGATCCTCAAATTACAAATTGTTTTTTAATAATTTTAAATGATTTTATGCTAAAAAGAAACCATAAAGTGCAAGAGTTTTCATTTTTCATTATTTTTTTCTGGTAATTCTAAGAAGTTTACCTAAGACTAATTTCTCGATTATCACTTAATCAGGTGAGCCAACTTCATTTACTTTTTAACCTTTTCTTTTCCTTTTTTGGCTTTTCTAGTCTTTTAAGTAAATAAAGATGAGAGAGAGGATAAACAAAACTACTGAAAAGTTTAGTAAATAGTATACATTTATTTATTTTTTACATCATCCTTAATTCTTAATATCCCTAAGGATGGATTTATTCGTTGAGTTTCAATTTTATATATTGGTTTGAATCTTGACCTACTTTCTGTCCCTTTTATTTATATATGTATAATTTATATGTGGTGTGCTTCCACCACTAATTTTCCGTCAATTTTGACCAAAAAAAAATAATTATGATATCCACACCATAAAAGGGAACGGTTATGATGCGGACAAGTGATGGTGCGGACGTGCGGACAATATGCTCTGAGAAGTACTATATCAAGTCACTGAATTGTATAGGCATTGTCGTTGAATTGCATAGATCATGTTGCTGAATTGTGTAGGGACCGTCGCTGAGATGCATTCAAATGCATAGAACAATGTCGCTGAAATGTATAAAATTATGTCGATGAAATAAATACAATAATGTCGCTGAATTGCATAGGCCAAGTCGCTGAATTACATAGGCAATGTTGCTGAATTGTGAAGGCTCCGTTGCTGAGATGCATTTAAAATCGCAATGAACTTCAAACGGATCTAACTTCAAACGTCGTTGATATGAACATAATAATGTCGCTGAATTGCATAGGCCGCGTCGCTGAATTGGATTGGCTCCGTCGCTGAATTGTGTATATCTTGTCGCTGATGATGAAATTAACCCTACAAATGATCTCAACCGTTGGGTAATGAAAATTGATCGAACGGTTGCTGACGTTGTCTGCACGAATCAAACGTCCGCACCCTAACACATACGCCATAAAATACAAACAAGGTGCACATAAAAGGAAATAAGGGCTAAGAGCTTCTCCAACAATGACAGAAAATTGAAGGAAAATTGTGAATTAGTGCAAAATTTCCTCCAACCACTTCTGTGAAATACCGGAGGGATTGTATACTGTTGCGGATTTGGCGGGCATTGTATTTTTTTGTTTGGTAAATATTGACACTCATGTGTCGGCAAAGATGTGTGGGAGTACAAGCCACACAAATACACAATTGACGGGCATTTTCTTACTGCTTTCCCCCATCATTGAATCTCAATGGTCTTCTGCCTCGTCATTGAATGACCGAGTATTTCTATGCTATATTAAACACAAGACTATTGGTTTTTGGACCAATTATTGGTTGGTCCAGTGGTGATTGAGGCTAACTTTGATAATGTGGACTACGATTCGATGTTAAGAGGGGTATAGACACTTTGATCCCGAAACTCAACTCCCAAGCCAAAATAGTCAACCGATGAGTCTGATAATTTTTTTTTTGGTGAGAGGACGCGAAAGCGTCGGCGAAAAAAAGAAGGCTAAAAAACACTACAGAAAGGGGGTGGGGAAGCAAAAAAGCAAAAAAAAAAAAAAAAAAAAAAAAAAAAAAAGAAAAAAAGAAACCCTTTGGTTTTGGTTTGAATTTCCATTGCTCTTATTCATCCCTTTTGTTATTTAAATTGGTTTGACCCCCAAATCGTAATGTTTACCGAGGATCCGAATTATTATCGACTCTTATCCCTATTTATTATTATTATTATTATTATTATTATTATTATTATTTTCTTATAATATGTGTTGGAGTGGGCTCCACTCACTCCTTGAACAAAAAAGCATTAGCAAACTTTCTTGTAGTATGCATGCATTTTTTATGGTAACATTTTGGTGAACCAAACAGCCTCCAATTAGCAAACTAATTGGCAAGAATATAGTTCAATTATTTAAGGAAATTTGGTAATGGTGTGGCACAATGATTTTAATTAGGATGCATGCATGCATTTTTGTTAGGGATATGTCCCCATTCTCATCTTCTTATCTCATTCAACATACCAATTAGAAAAAAAATTTATTCCCACCGTCTCATTTGAAATGGCATGTTACTATTGCCCACGGAAATTAATATTAAGTTGATTTATATGTGAAAATAGGATGGAGTCCACATAATTATAGGAGGGAAATTATTTCTAGTTATAAATACGATACATTTGTGATGGGGCCTCGGTTGCCTAGACCCCACCATTATTTTTTTATATTATATATATACCTATTTTTATTTTATACTATACTATACATATGTTTAATTATTTCATATTTATTTTTTTCTTCTCCCATTTAAATTAAAATTCATAAATTATTTTTATAGTTTCTTCAATATGCTGCAAATTTGATTATAAAATTTACTTTGCCCAATTGTAAATATTATGAGTAGTCAATTGTTTAATAATTTTCGATAACTATATTCTATTATAAAAATGAGATTATAAGAATATGGTCCTTATAATATCTTCAAATATAATTAGAAAACTTTAATTTTTCTGTAAACATACTTTGTACTAGCTATAATAATAAAAAAAATCAAAAGAAAAAATAATTTCTATATATTTATTTTTAATTAAGTTGTGTGCCCAAAATGTTGTCTATATGACAAAAGGAATTTAATACATATGTAGTTCTTTACAAATGTGTATAAACTTTAAAACAAAAAACTAGAACTGAAACTTTTTGCAGATAAGAGCCGATTTGCACACGATACTATGTATAGGAAATATCAAAAGTAAAACTAAAAAATATGGAAAGATGCTAAAAAAATAATCATAATAATTTTAAAAAATGAGGCCGTAAAAATTGAAATTTTCGTGGAAGAATACGTATTACACAACCTATTAACCGAGACTAGGACCCCCATAAAAAATTTTCTGGGTCCGCCACTGGATGGGACATCCACATATAGTAAGTAGAATATTTTAATTGGAACAGAGAGTATATAAATTTTTTTTTTGAGGAGCCGAAGCCAGAGAAATTATGGTATGAGCCCATGCCATATAAACTACAAAGGGTCAAAGTGGAGGAATAGGGAGCCGGATGGAGAATTGAATCCCCAACCTTAAGGTTGGAAAGCATGGACTTGGCCGCTTGAGCAAGTCCTCATCCCCGAGGGAGTATATAATTTGAATTTTTTTTTTTGTATTTCTTATTAACGTAATTTTTTTTTATTAACATAAACAATTTCTTTTCTTTAATAATACGGGAAGGTGAGGCGATGAGGACTTAGCCTAGTGATCAAGTACCATGATTCCATTCCCAACCTTTAGGTTGGAGGTTGGGGGTTCAATTTCTCACCCGGCTGTCTGTCCCTCTCATTTGTAATTTGTGTGACATGGCTACCACCACTCTTTAGTCTTTTCCAAGTATGTATAGGCTGTTTAGGGGGAAAAAAAAAGGAGAAAAAAAACTCAGGAAGGTAACAAACATCTTTAGGGACTAATGGGATCGAATCCTTTGATGCTTTGATCACCAGATAATTTGAAATAAATTATTGTATTCTATTAAGTATTACTCCCTCCGTCCCACTTCAAGTGTCTTGTTACTGTTGGGCACGGGAATTAAGGTAGAGTTGGTTTGTGAGTATATGGTGGGGTCCACATAGTTGTTGGAGGGGAAAATTATTTCTATTTATAGAAAGAAGACTTTTGTAATGGGACATCAAAAAATAGTAAGTAGGACATTTGGAATGGGACGGAGGGAGTATATTATTTTATTGGTTGGTAGTTTGATTTCTCTCATTTATTCTTTGTAATTTGTGTCGTATGAACTCTCACCATCCATTATCTTTGGATGTTACATATAGATTTATATTTTAAAATCCAAAAGTGTAGATTTGGCATGTGATTGACTTGCTTAACTAAATTTAAAGATATTTTCGGATTTTTTAGATGATATATATGCACATTAAAATCTAAAATATAATAAATCTGGCATGTAAATGACTTGCTTAACTAATTTTTAAGATTAAACCAAGCAAATAATGGAGTTAGGCAAAAGGTAACTATATAATTTTTTTCTTAAGAACATACAAATTACATATTAATTTTAAATGTAGAGAACTGTTTCGGGAGGGCTTCATAAACCCATAAATATGTCCATATTACACTAGAGTGTGTTTGGGAGAATTGAAGTAGGGAAATGGAATCACCATTTCTCTTATTTGTTTAGTTTAGAAATTTCAAACTTGACCACTTAGCCAAATTCTCATCCACTTAAATTAATATCCCCACTCGGATTACGAGTTCAAGTCACTGAACTCAGCAGTGTAGAGTTGAAGCATGGCCAATTCCATAATTCAAATATATATATATATATTCCCTCTTTTTTTTTTTAAGTTCACAATTTGCATAGTTGGTACTATTTATTTAGTAACTTTGATTCAGTTTGTTTTCTTTTATCGGATAGTTATATAAGATAAAATATAGTCAATTGAGATATTGGATTCATCTAGTCGAGTAGTATTAAAATATCATTTTTTTGTAATTTTTAATTATATTTAATTTGAATTATTAGCGATTAAAAAATGGAGGGAGATAAAAGAGACGGTATAAAATTTTCTCCGGCTTCGACTTTAAGCCTAAAAAAGGAAAAAAGAAAAGAGACTATGTAAAAAGTGTGTGGAAATTAGATGAGAATTCCAAGGGAAAGAAGTTTAGAAGCTACACGATAATAGAATAGAATATATCCAAAATTTTGGTCAAAATAAAATCCCCATCGTTACTATTTTGGACGATTTCTTTCCCACGAGCTTATTTCGAATCTTTTGCTACTATTTGCCATTCCTTTTTCCCCCTCTTTTTTGAGTCACTTTTTTCTTCTTTTTTTCTTTATAAAAAATTATCACTTTTTAAAATGTGTTGTACATCAACATACTTGAGTGTAGGGTTGTAAACGAACCGAATCGAACCGAATACTATAGTATTCGCTTTGATTTGATAAGTTTTTCGAATATTATTGAATCGAATCGAATTATTCTATAAGGTAATTTAATAATTAATAAAATTAATTTTAATTATTGAACTTAAATATTTAGTTCGATTTATAGACCAAATTTAATATTTTAATATCATATATAAATATATTTATATTCATACACTAAAATTAAAATTTTAAATTATTTAACAAAATAAGTTTATATATTTATATAATTTAATATAAAATCGAATATCGAATCAAATCAAATATTAATCGAATATCAAAATTTCGAACCGAATCACGAACCGAACAAAAAGTATTTGATTCGTTTACAACCCTACTTGAGTGGAATCATTTACGATCTTTGAGTTCGACCCTTTTGCCAGTGAGAGGTTTGTTAATTACTCCAATAGGTGATATCTTGTTTGATTTAAATTACTTTTTGTTTAATTAAGCTATTGAGAGAAGCAATTGCTTAATCAACAAAACTGATTCCTCTGTAGATAGTGAAGCAATTGATGATATGTATTTTAACTTTCATTAAAATGTCTTTCATTCAAATTGCACGCCTTTTATGGAATGAGACTTGATCCAAGTGGTCATGTTCTCTGCCTTCCAATCATAAGTTTTTGGGGTTCGATTCCCACCTAGCCTCCTATCCCTCCCCTTTATGTCCTTCCTTTTACGGAATACTTGAACTCGGTAGCAATTTTCTGAGCATTGTTCAAAGCATCGTGACAACAAGTTTCCCCTATTAACTCTAGAAGAAAAATATAAGCAAGCCCTTTTATTTTATTATAATCATGAACATCATCAGCAACTTTGAAGGCAATTGTTAAGTAAAACTTCTCATGTTTATAATATTCTTACATTGCTTTAACACTAACATGACTCTCCCAACGAGTGGATAACAGGGATTCGATCCTTTCATACTATCTCCGTCTCGGTATTTTTGTTACGGATGATTTTTTTGACACTATTAATTGTTTAACTTTGATTCAAATTTTTATCATAGCTATGTAAAAAAAAAAGAATATAATCAAGTGAGATCTTGTTAGATTCGTCTGATCTTGTAGTTTTAGATAATTAATTTTTTTATAACTTTTTGTTGTATACAATTTAAGTTATTAACCGTTAAAAATGTGTATCGGCATAAGTGCTGGGTGGGTCCGTAACAAAAATAGTGAGACGGATGAAGTATTATCTTTCAAAAATTATCACCAATTGAGTGAAAATATTGGATAAATGGATGCTAAAAAAATACAACGAAAAAAAACACTAGTTTTAGTTAATGTGTTTGCCAACATAATGCCAAGTTAAGACTATGAAGTGCTATCGAATCTATGTTCAAAAGTGTCTCTTACACAACTATTGATGTTTTACTTCCATATTTGATTCATTGCCATAACATCATTCATGCAAGCCAAATATCTCAAGATAATGATTTATGAGTTTTTTTTTTCTTCTAACTCTACCTTTTAAGACATGAAAAAGTCCTTGGGCACTTGTATCAATTACATTCAGAAAATTTAAAAACAATTCCTCAATGTTAAGACGATTTGAAGAGATATCTACATATCTTATTACCAATGACATTTGCTGTTGGTAGCTGACATTGGGAGTACAATCAAGTATTTTACTTAACATTCAATGAAAAGAAGCATGAATGTGAATATTATCATTTGTAATGCACTTAACATTCTAATTTCTAAGATCAAATATGAAGTATCAATCAATTGAAAATTCCAGATGAATTTGCTAACCCGTTACTCTCATTATCGTAATCCTCTACATCGTCATCTTCATTTTCAAAGAAAATTATTCAAATTGTCATTTTTCGACGTGATTACTATCATCATAATTCTCGGCCGGCACATCATCAACAAACTCAATATTACTGGCATCTTAATTCTCATCATTATCATTCAAGATATTGGCCACATTTTGAACATCAACATCATAAGTATTTTTGATTTTCAATAGAAACTTGTGGATATTTTATTACAAATTTATAAAGAGGTACGATTTGTGATTGAGTGAACAATTCATCCCATCTCCCTCTCTTTGTTTTTCCACTTTTTACATCCAAATTAGAATATCCTAATTCCAATGATTGAAAGAATCTGACAATTCCAATGCCAATCAATAACATTCCATGTCAGTGTCATCATTGGTTCTCTCCCAAGCAAATTTCATCCTCCCAGAAAACAAGAGTAATTATACTATGTTACAGAAACAGTTTAGCAATATACTGTACAGAAGAAAAATATACAAATTGAGAATAATAAAAGAAATGCAACTACTTACTTGAGAGTTAAAAGAGACTATTCAATGGATAAATTTTAAAAGATGCTTAACTATTCAATGGATAAATTTTAAAAGATGCTAGCCACTGACTGACTTTAGGCAAAACTGTATTAAAAAGTAAAGAAAATTGAAACTGTTGGGAACTAGTTTTGAGCGAATGTGTTCACAACCGATGTCCGAACTACTTTGTTGGACCAACCACATCAGCAGGCGACAAACAAATTAAGGGAAGCGATGCTGGCGAATCTGCTATGGTATTACTCCTAACGGCTAGTTGATTCCCTGCCCAGATCTTGCACACGAAGAATGGAAACCAAGATCTCTTAATCTGGGAAACTCTATTCTAAGGATCCGCACATTTATGGAAACAAGATCTTCAGCCTTAGAATAGAGGAAAGTCGATTCTCTTCAAATAGGACGGCCAAGGATTGAATTTGGCACGACGCATTACTAATCTACACCCTTGTGCTATTGAAAACTTTGTGAAGAGAGAATCATATTCCTTCCGTGTTCGTGAGTTAATTCATTAGAAGAAAGATATCCGATCAATCATTTCCTCGGGTGAATTGATCGATAGAGAGCTACAGTGTGCTTGATTGAAGTTGACAAATTCAATCAAGGGTTTCGAGGAAGTCGTCAAACTCAAGAGCTTAATTGAAAAGATCAAGGAGAGTCGCCAACAGGTTTCGACCAAGGGCAAACTTGAAGGAGGAGCCTTCAAGGGATTGAAGCAAGGTCGGGGAGATCTTCACCAAGACAGGGGGAGTGTCTTGGTTTGACAATTCAGTCCGCTTGGTGATTGGAGTTGGGCGAAACAATTCACTATTGTTGTGATCGAGGATCAAACCAAAACAATTAGTGAATCTCCTGGATTGGTATCCCCCAGATGTAGGCTTGTGCCGAACTGGGTCAACAAATCTTGAGTTCTTTATTTTCACAGTTATTTACTTTCCGCTGCTTAATTACTTAAACTGTTTAACGAGTCCACGAAAGGTGCTTGAACTAGTTTTCAGGACTACTTAATTGGTTATCCACGCAAACGGACCTAACAATTGGTATCAGAGCACACACGCTTTGGAAAGCGAGATCCAGACAAAAGGCATGGAAAACCAAGGCGGATCTGTAACCAGACCACCATTGCTCGATGGATCAAACTATGCATATTGGAAAGATCAAATGGAGGCTTTCCTCATTGCTCTGGACGAAGGGGCTTGGGATGCAGTAGAAAACCAATACCATCCACCAGTGAAAGAAGAAGACGGTGTAAAAACCATCAAACCAAGGAGTGAATGGACTGCTGCTGAGAAGCTTGCCGCTTCAAAGAACTCCAAAGCCCTGAATGCAATTCACAATGCTCTCACAAAAGATCAATACAGACTTATCGCTGGATGTAAGATTGCATACGATGTCTGGACTACTTTAGCCAATACCTACGAGGGTATGGCTCCGGTAAAGAAATCTAGAATCATTACTCTTGATGCACAATTTCATAAGATTTCTATGGATGATAATGAGTCTGTCGGCCAATATATTGGTCGTATCCGTGATCTAACCAACCAAGCTCTTCAGCTTGGCAAAGTATATTCTCAACAGGACATTGTAGGAAAAATCATTGGGACGCTTCCGGAAAGGTTCAATGCAAAGGTCGCAGCACTTGAGCTATACAAAGACTTTGATAAATTGCAGGTTGATGAACTAATGGGAATCCTACAATCATGGGAAATGGATCACTGTCCCAGGACCAAAAGTAAACCAGTGGCATTCAAATCCACGACCAAGGATGAGGAAGATTTCTCCATGGAAAATCATGATGACTTCAGTGACGAAGAAGAACTGGCCATGTTGTCCAAAAGGCTAAATCAGATCATCAAGAACCGTAGATCTAGATTCAACTCCTCCATGAAGAAGGATGCCGGGACATCAAACTCTAAATCCACTCAGAAAGGCTCGAAGTCTCTCGACAAAAATAAACCAAAACCTTCAAGGATTGAGGATGACAAGGAGATCATATGCTTTGAATGTGGGGGAAGAGGCCATATGAAAAAAGACTGTGCCAATCTCAGACCAAAGGAGTCCAGCAAATCCTATCAAGTAACATTTAGTGACTCTGAAGATGAGAAGGAGTCTGATGAACATGGTGTAAACTATGGAGTAGCCTTCGTCGGCACATGGGATTCGGACAGTGATGATGAACCCGAAACAGGTATGGGTCCCAACTCAGTCAATATGGTTTCCTCTAACATGGTTCACTCTTTTGCCAGGAATCAAGATGAAAGCGTCAGTAAACTCAATGATCTCTACGAAGAAACGTTCGAGAAGCTGGAAATATCCATTGCTGAATCAGTAGAGTTACATGTCGAGAATGAAAGCCTAAAGGAACAACTCCAGAGTCTCACATGCAAAAATCAGGAACTTGAAAAGGCGTCCACAGAGCTGTCTGGACTGGTGTATGAACTACGTGAGAAAAATGCTGAGCTTCAGAAAGAAAACAAGGAACTGGAGGTTGAAAAAGTTGACTATAAACTGTGGTACTATAGTATGCTTGGGAAGAAAGACGCTCTTCACACAGAACTCACCGAAGTTCAAGAGAAACTTGCCAAGGCTGAAAGCACTCTGGCGGCTCTAAACAAAGGAAAAGCCAAGTTAGATGATGTAATTGCTATGGGAAGACCGAGCAACAACAAACAAGGCTTGGAATATCAAGCCTCAACTTCACGAGGAGAAAAGAAAAGCAAGTTTGTGTCCGAAGGAATGCTAAGTGAACCCCGAACTATCAAGAAATCGTTCCATCCTGTAGGAAGAAACAAATGGACAAGGAGACCTCCACCTCCAATCCCACTCAGATGCGATTATTGCAAGCTTGAAGGCCACAAAACCAAAAACTGTGGAATTTTGGTAAAAGATCTACAAACAGGGAAACCCATCATCTGGCCAAATGACAAAATCAAGATGAAGCTAATCTCCATCAAGTGCGAATGGGTTCCTAAAATTCAGAACAAATGTCACGTTGCCTTTCTTTCACAAAAGAAGAATGCTGCAGACAAAGTGTGGTACTTCGACAGTGGATGTTCCAAACACATGACAGGAGAAAGGAGTCTGCTCAAACACTACAAAGAAATTAATGGAGGATTCGTTGTTTTTGGAGATGGAAAAAAGGGTGCCCTAATTGGTCAAGGGACCATTGAGAACAATGGCTCGAAGGAACTGTCACCTGTTTTCTTTGTCGATGGACTCCAAGCTAACTTGATAAGCATCAGTCAATTGTGTGATGAGGACCTTGTGGTGCAGTTTACCAAGAAAGATTGTCAAGTGCTCAATCAAGATCAAGAATGCATTATGAGAGGTTTGCGCTCTAAAAATAATTGCTATCATCTTGTTCAAACTTGCAATTTTGGTGCAGCTGCAGGTAAGGATCACATCACATTATGGCATGAAAAGCTTGGACATCTTAACTTTAAAGATCTTATCAAACTCAGCAGAACCGGGGCAGTCAAAGGTCTTCCTCAATTCAATAAATCAAGTGTAGTTCTCTGCAACGAGTGTGCCAAGAACAAACAGCACAGGAGTTCACACAAACTATCTGAACTCCCTGGATCAACCAAGTGTCTTGACTTACTGCACATGGATCTTATTGGTCCAATGGAAGTTGAAAGCTTGGGAGGTAAAAAATATATTTTTGTATGTATTGATGATTACTCCAGGTACACTTGGATGGATTTTCTCAGGGAAAAAGGCGACACATTCAAAGCCTGCGAGAAGCTGTGCAATCGACTCATGACCGAAAAGGACACCAAGGTAAAACGGATTCGAAGTGATCATGGACGAGAGTTCGAAAATCAATCCTTTGAAGAATACTGTGCTACACATGGAATTAAGCATGAATATTCGGCGCCAAAAACACCTCAACAAAACGGAGTAGTCGAAAGAAGAAATCGAACCCTACAAGAAATGTCTAGGGTGATGCTCAACTCAAAGAAAGTGGCTGAATTTCTTTGGGCCGAAGCCGTGAACACAGCTTGCTACACCATAAACCGAGTCTACTTAAGGCCAAACTCTCTTATGACTCTATATGAGATTTGGAACGGTAAAAAGACCTCAATTACTTACTTTCATATTTTTGGTAGCAAATGTTTTGTTCTAAATGATAGGGAACATGTTGGGAAGTTCCAAGAAAAAAGCAATGAAGGAATATTTGTGGGATACTCTACCACAAGTCGTGCATATAGAGTATATCTTCCTAAGACAAGGAAAGTACTGGAGTCCACAAATGTGACCATAGAAGATGTGACCAACAAAGAGGATGTTCCTCCTCATGATGATGAAACTCCCAGTGGTCAGGATGATCAACACAGCACAACTCCACCCACTTCTGATGAACAGTCCACCAAACAAGTCCAAACGCCAAGCATGGACACCTCATCACGAGAAGCAGAACCTCAAAAGGACCTAAATGGACGCATTCACAAGCATCATGACCCTGAAGACATTATTGGTGATGTAAATGAAAGGAGAAAGACTCGAGGGAAAAAGATCGACTTTAAAGAGCTTGCAGGCTTGCACTGCTATACTTCAAAGATCGAACCCTCAAGAGTTGAAGAAGCACTTCAAGATGAACACTGGATAAGTGCTATGCAGGATGAACTACTCCAGTTTGAAAGAAATGAAGTCTGGACCCTAGTTGAAAGACCTCAAGACAAGAACATAATCGGAACCAAGTGGATCTTTCGCAACAAAAGTGATGAAAAAGGGAACATTACTAGAAACAAAGCTCGATTAGTTGCTCAGGGTTACACCCAAGTCGAAGGTGTCGACTTCAGTGAAACATTTGCACCTGTAGCAAGACTTGAAGCTGTCCGACTACTACTATCGATCGCATGCTCGCTAGGATTCAAGCTTTTTCAAATGGATGTCAAAAGTGCCTTCCTAAATGGCTGGCTGAATGAGGAAGTATACGTAGAACAGCCTAAAGGATTTGAAGACCCCCATCATCCTCAACATGTCTACAAGCTCAACAAGGCACTCTATGGGCTAAAACAAGCTCCTAGGGCTTGGTACGAAAGGCTCTCCAAATACCTGCTTGAACATGGATTCGAAAGAGGGAGCTTGGACAAGACTCTCTTTATCAAAAGAGAGAACAAAGGGATCCTCATTGCTCAAGTCTACGTCGATGACATTGTTTTTGGATCAACACACCATGTGCTCAAAGACCAGTTCATCGAAATAATGGGTAACGAGTTTGAAATGAGCATGGTAGGAGAACTAACTTACTTTCTTGGTTTGCAGGTTGCTCAGAAGAAAGATGGAATATTTTTAAGCCAAACCAAGTATGCCCGAAACATTGTTAAAAAGTTTGGCATGGAGTCCAGCAAACCAGCTCGAACGCCTATAGGGACTAATGACAAAATGAGCAAAGATCCTAGTGGTCAGAGTGTTGATCAGAAACTCTATCGAAGCATCATCGGAAGCCTTCTATATCTAGCTGCAAGTAGACCAGACGTAAGCTATGCAGTAGGTGTTTGTGCTCGTTACCAAGCCGACCCCAAGGAATCACACCTAAAGGCTGCCAAACGAGTGATCAAATATATCTCAGGAACCAGTGATCTTAGTATTTGGTACTCTAAAGAGTCTAATCTTTCATTACTTGGTTATAGTGATGCAGATTGGGCAGGTGATGCGGATGATCGAAAAAGCACAACCGGAGGATGCTTTTACATTAGAACCAACCTAGTTAGTTGGTATAGCAAGAAACAAAGTTCCATTTCCCTATCAACTGCCGAAGCTGAATACATTGCAGCTGGAAGTTGCTGTGCACAATTGCTATGGATGAAGCAAATGATGCTCGACTATGGTATTGATCAAGAAGTCCTCACTATACTATGTGACAACATGAGCGCGATCAACATCTCAAAGAATCCAGTTCAACATGGGAGAACTAAGCACATTGAGCTCAGGCATCATTTCATAAGGGATCTTGTCGAAGAAGGAATAGTGTCCATACAACATGTCGGAACTACTGAGCAGCATGCGGATAACTTCACTAAGGCTTTTGATCGAGAAAGATTCGAAAAATTGAGAAGAGATCTCGGGATATGCATGATCACATAAATCCCTAAATCTGTGGAATAAGTTTTATTTTTTTTTGCAAATTTCCTTATCTCTATTAAGTATATATTTTATTACCTTAAAATTATATTTGGAACTAACCATATTTTGTTCAAGACTTGATTTGCAGAATCCAATCTAAAATTTTTGAAATCAAATTCAAAGTTGACGTGACAGGCGCGTGAGGCGGGAACGGTTACCTGCAAAATCACGTTCAAAAACGTGATGATTATGGTTATGGGAAGTTGTGATTTTATTTCCTTCTTTAATCAACGGAAGTTTTCTTTCTTCTTCACCAAAATCCGTCTGTGATCTTATTCCCTAAGCTACTCTTCTCTCGATCTCATATAATCTCTACAGTCCCTCTAATTTTGTAACAAGCAAACCAATATTCCTCTTCACTTGTTCTTGCCAAAAGTCTTTCTTTCAGCTACAATGGTGAAGACACGAGGAAGCCAAGGTTCCAAATCACAAGACCCGACCCCCTCCTCGACTGCCGGAAGCAAAAAGGGTATCTCACCCGAGGAGTCCAGTGCCAAGGGACGTGCGAAGGCTGTACAGAAGGCGATCATGGAGCAAACCATCTCTGAAACTCCATCCTTAGTTGCTGTGCCATTTCACTCCTCTTCTCATTCCACTGCCGGAGAAAGGGGAACCCCCGGTGGTGTTCAGGATCCTCTCGACATTCGTGCCGAAGTTGCTGGTGCCATGGCCTTGAAGAAGAAAGACTCAGAGGCTCCGAAGACGAAAGGAAAGGTTGTCTCTGCATCAAAAACCAAGGAGAAGGCTGTTGCAAAGAAGAACGCCTCCGTAAGTGAACTTGTGGAAACTGAAGTTGCCAAAGCACTCAAGCCCTTGGACTCTATTCTGGAGAACCTGCCAACTATGGGATCGAAATCGGTGAATGTACCTGCTGCACCCCCAAAATCTGCACCCTCCAAGGATGCACAGAAGGTGTCCACTACAAAGGCTAAGAAGAAAACTCCCGCGAAGAACGCTGCTGTGGAACCAAGTGGTGTGACTGACCCTGCTCCCATCATCACCACTGAAGCAACCCCTGATGATCCTCTGCAAACCACTGCCCCAACTACTCAAACCAGTTCACCAAAGGCGACGGAACCCGTCACTGAACCACTGGACGAAGAGGAACTCGACTCAGACTATGTTCAAGAGGATGCTGATGAAAGCTCTGGAGATGAATCAATGATCGACATAAGTGATGACGAAAGGGAATATGCTGTGAACCTGATCACTGAAGAAATTGCCTGGACTGCCAGTCAAAAGCGAAAGCATATGTTGAGACCAGAACCTGAGGAAATTGTACCTGTCAAAGAAACAGTTCAAACCGAAATTGAACAGGAAGAAGACGAAGAAGATGAGGAAACTTCAAGCTCCGATGATGATGTCAACATAGAATCAGGAGGAGACACGGAACATTTTCAGGAAGATGCCCCTGATCCAACTGAGGGGGAGAACCCAGCTGAAGAAAAGTCTGAAGAATTGGGGTCCCAAGACACCCAAAGCGAAGATGCTGAATCCAATGAAGAATCTGAAGAGGAGGAAGGCGAATTTGTAGAAGAAGTTGATGAAGATGCTGAAGCAGATTCTGTTGAAGAAGTTGAACCACAGACTGAGCCTCGTGTACCAACTCCACCTGCCAGGAGTTCACCCAAGGAGTCCGAACCCAAAAAGCGGACTCGTTCTGAACCTGAAGCCTCTGCCAAAGCCTCTGGATCCAAGAAAAGGAAGATTGCTGAATCCTCATCCGAGGACCATGAACCTGAAATCATTGATGCTGGGAACGCGATTTCCATTGACTTCTATTATGAAGTGTCCAAGCACTACTTCTCAACTGTCCTGGAGAAGATGAAGGTCCATCCAGAAATTCGCTTTGCTGCGGAACGATACGAGGAGATGGGGTGGCACAAGTACCTAGAGGAGAGGTCCCTTTTGTTTTGGGGAACTGAGATCAAACAATACAAGGGACAGCTAGTTAGGCATTTCTATGCAAACCTGAGCTCCGAAGTCCTCAACACCAAGAGCCCCTGGCTCGAACTCGGCTATGCCCATGGAGAACTGTTTGAACTCAAAGCCAGGGCCTTAAATCGCTTTCTCCAGGTACCCCGCACTTCTCTGAAATCTGTTTACTCTCGAAGTGCAAAATTCCCTATGAACACTATTGCTGAAACACTCTCTGGAGTGGAAGGGAAGAGATTTCAAGGAAAAGGTTTAAGTGCAGGAGTTCTGACTCAAAGGTTTGCTATGCTGTATAAATTGTGTGCTCACAATATCATGCCCACTGCTAACCATTCTGTTGTGTTGAAAAGCATGTGTAAACTGTTGTTTGCTATAGACCAGAAATATGAGATCAATTATGGTGCACTTGTGCTTGAACAAATGCTGGGGTTTGCTGGAAAAGTCAAGAGAAAGTACAACACCACACTTCCATTCCCTGGTCTCATCTCGGAGTACCTGAAGCACCTTCACATCATGGGAAGCAAACATGATCGTCCTGAGGATATTGCTGACTTCAAGCTCTCTGCCAACTTTGCCAAGAAGAAGCCAGACCTGGCTGGACCAGGGGGAAGGATCCCTGCAAATGATGCTTTTTCCCAGCTTCGTGATGATCTCACTGACCATATCAATCATCTCAAAGTGTTGGAAGCTCAAGTTCATGTGCAGGTCCAATCCGCGGAAAAGATGCTCAGGCAGCTTCCTGATGTCTGGTCGGATGAAGATGAACAATTGGATACCAATCCAGATGAGGAGTCCAGTGAGTCTGATGCTGATTCCTCTGATGCCTCAGAGTGATATGCCCTTTTTGGGCAAAATGTGTGCCAGAGGGGGAGTGAAGTTGATCTAACCGATGATGTTGATCGGTTCCTCTGGACACTTGAAGGAAGGAGTCTGCACCACCACCTCTGCTGCTGCTGCTGGGTAAAGTTTTTTTTGCACTTTATGAACTTTTGTTTGAACTGATGAACAATCGCACTATGGCCTGTAATAATTATTTTGTGCTCTTACATATCTTATTTCATCATGATTGCCGTGTGCTTGTTTTGTTGTGAATGCTCCTAGATTTCTAATAGACGTACTTGTACGGAGCATTAGGTTAGTTTGTCTTGCCTTGGGGAATACTTGTAATCGGTGGTTGGGAATCAATGGGAAGTTCTCCTTAATTCTGTTCTTGTATTTATTGTTTACACATCGGTTGGACCAACTCATAAATTGGCCCACATTCTGCCAAAAAGGGGGAGATTGTTGGGAACTAGTTTTGAGCGAATGTGTTCACAACCGATGTCCGAACTACTTTGTTGGACCAACCACATCAGCAGGCGACAAACAAATTAAGGGAAGCGATGCTGGCGAATCTGCTATGGTATTACTCCTAACGGCTAGTTGATTCCCTGCCCAAATCTTGCACACGAATAATGGAAACCAAGATCTCTTAATCTGGGAAACTCTATTCTAAGGATCCGCACATTTATGGAAACAAGATCTTCAGCCTTAGAATAGAGGAAAGTCGATTCTCTTCAAATAGGACGGCCAAGGATTGAATTTGGCACGACGCATTACTAATCTACACCCTTGTGCTATTGAAAACTTTGTGAAGAGAGAATCATATTCCTTCCGTGTTCGTGAGTTAATTCATTAGAATGAAGATATCCGATCAATCATTTCCTCGGGTGAATTGATCGATAGAGAGCTACAGTGTGCTTGATTGAAGTTGACAAATTCAATCAAGGGTTTCGAGGAAGTCGTCAAACTCAAGAGCTTAATTGAAAAGATCAAGGAGAGTCGCCAACAGGTTTCGACCAAGGGCAAACTTGAAGGAGGAGCCTTCAAGGGATTGAAGCAAGGTCGGGGAGATCTTCACCAAGACAGGGGGAGTGTCTTGGTTTGACAATTCAGTCCGCTTGGTGATTGGAGTTGGGCGAAACAATTCACTATTGTTGTGATCGAGGATCAAACCAAAACAATTAGTGAATCTCCTGGATTGGTATCCCCCAGATGTAGGCTTGTGCCGAACTGGGTCAACAAATCTTGAGTTCTTTATTTTCACAGTTATTTACTTTCCGCTGCTTAATTACTTAAACTGTTTAACGAGTCCACGAAAGGTGCTTGAACTAGTTTTCAGGACTACTTAATTGGTTATCCACGCAAACGGACCTAACAGAAACAAAAGAAACACTAAATTCACACATTTTTATAACTTTGGTGATAAATAATGCCGCATCCATTCAACAAAATTTCAAAGGGTTTCCAACTTCCTTCCTCAGAATTAAAGAACAGAACAATATAAAAAATTGTAAATCCTACTGTACTTTTCAAAACAATAACATAAAGAAAACACTGGAACTCTGGAAGAGAACACAGATTAAAGTCTACTTTCAATTTCAAACGAATTCTGCAAACTGAAATTCAAATGGATCAACAGAGAATACAAGTTAGTGTTTTGATAAGAGGTAAATCAATGTGGAGTGTTTTTTTTTTTCCTTCTCTGAACAGCCTATACAGAGTGATAAATGAAAGGGATAAGGGCCCACTGGGTGGGTAATCGAACCCATAAAGTCGGGAACTTGTCCACTAGAGTAAGTCTTACTACTTTTTAAATGTGGCTAGGAAATCCAAAAAGGGTGGATTTGAAAATTCAATTATTATAATGGGAATATAATCAACAATTAAAGTACAAGAAGATTATGTTTGAAAGTAGATGGAAGATTGAAATCTGAGCAATAAGTAAATAATATCATGCTAACTGAATGTAACTGAGAATTTTACACATGGAACATTATTAAATTTGGAAGCTCTCATTAAATGTGGGGGGCCTAAATTGGCCCCCGTCCAGACTCCAGTCCCCTAAAGAGTTAAGTCCCTTCACTATTTCATTTCATGTGAGACCTGAGAGCCATGGTGATTCACTTTTAATGAGAGCCGTTTACACGTGTCAGTCATTTATCATTCAATCCATTTGGAACTAGGGGTGATATCGAGTCGAGTCGAGCTCGAGTATCATGACACTTGAGCTTGAGCTTGACAACATATATTCGAGTTCGAGCTCGAGCTCGAGTATCATCAAGTCGAGTTCGAGCTCGAGTATCATCAAGTTCGAGTTTAAGTTCGAGTAGTTGGCGTGTTCTTTTTTTGCTAAGCTCGAGCTTGAATTTGTAGCTTAAGTATGTATTTATTTTATTTTTCTTAACATTTGATTTAGAATTTTTAACCATAGCCTAAAAGACACAATTTAATTTGCTACTTGAATATTGTGTTGATTATCGTACAACTAAAGATAGAATTAAAATTCTTTAAAAATATATTTTAATTTTTTGGAATGACTATTTTTCCTTGTTTAGATAGTTTAAAGATTGCTACGGACCCACCCAGCACGAGACGAGACTGAAAATTCACAGAATGACTATTTTTCCTTATTAGATATTTTAGAGGAAGTAAATTCTAAAAATTCGATATTTAAAAACTACAGGACGAGACAAATTTAACAAGTTCTCACTTGACTATATTTTAACTTATATAACCATGATAAAACCTTAAGTCAAAGTATATGAGTGAACAGTAGCAAAATGTCAAATGTAGCTAACAAAAAAAAAACGGAGGAAGAATATTTTTTCTGATAGAAAATAGAGTGGCATGTGAGGGAAAGTATGAAACGAAGATCAATTAAAATGTGTGTTAATGGTGTTATCGTTCTTTCCAACCTTATATATTATACGAAATTGTATGAGTGAACAGTAGCAAAATGTCAAATATAGTTAACAAAAAAAATGGAGGAAGTATATTTTTTCTAATAGAAAATCGAGTGGACTGTGAGGGAAAGTATGAAACGAAGATCACTTAAAATGTGTTAATGGTGTTATCGAGTCGAGCTTGACTTGATGCGAGCTCGAGCTCGAGTTCGAGTTGGAGTCGAGTAGCGATAGTCGAGTACGAGTCGAGTTTTTTTCGAGCCGAGTCCCGAGTCGAGTACGAGTAGCACTACTCGTTAATCACCCCTATTTGGAACTACCCAAGTGGGAACAATCAAAGTTCCCCATACATACCAATTACCAACAATGACTGGTTTTCTCAACGCTACTCAGGAAATTAAATAAACTCAAAACACTAATCACAATATACTGTACGTAGTACTTGTACGAAGTATTTTTCCAGGACTGTACATCAGAAGTGAAACATAATGCCCCAAAAAATAGTGAGTTTGAAAAAGAACCAGAGGGTACACTTTCCAGGAACTCAAGAGAGCCAACAGAAAAGGGAAAACAATCAGCTGATCGGCACCAATGATCAAATCAAGCATGCATAGGAACCAACTCAAATTTCAACTTTTCTTCAGAGTCCACTCAGCCTCTTTGAAGGAAAATATAACCAAGTTTCTTGAACTGAAGGTGAATCTTCCAGTTAATTTCAGTATACTATCAGTTTTCTTTAAGCTATGTACCGCTTTTCGAATCTGCAGAGGGAGGGAAAAAAAAATTCAAAATTGCATTAATTTCCTAGGCTGATGCAATGGGACATCATTTGCGCTTAAATTCGAGAGCTAGTCTACTTATATGTATTTGAATGAAGTGCTTCTACAATACCATCCATCCATTGGTTATCGAGGGATCATTTTTAGCTTACCTTGTAGGTTCGTGTGGCTAGTGTATTGAGGTATTTATTCGTTTGTTAATCTTCATGTTCGTCTTCAGAATCTGCATAGAGAACAACGGATATATGGTTATCACAAAACTTATTGAAAATCCCAATCGATGGGTTTTTTCAGTTTTCATATGGGAGTATAGATTAATAGATCCACTTGAAGAAGAGAATGGCAGAAAAGACAGGTGTGCTTTGGCTGTTGACTCAAAAATACGAAATAACAAATTGCAATAAAGAAACGTCTCTGGAACACCTCAAGGATAAGGGGAATGTAGAATTAAAAATTGCAACGAAAAAAATAAACAGACACACACCCACACACATATATATATAACGACACATCTAACAATTGGCTTAACCTTTTAGGTGAGGGAAATTCAATAGGCGAAAAGAAAAAACACCCCATGCTCAACTTCTCAGTCCCAATAAATGAAACAAAAGTGTTCCATGGCAAAGAAACCATAAAACTACGTAAACAATTTCAAGGCATATGAGATGCCACTGTCAGCATTCTTACCAATTTAGAAATGTATCTAGCTTTAGGCTGTCATATCACAAATGCACAAAATAGATAACAAATTCAAAATTAAATTCTCACTCACCAGATCTAACATCTTCGCTGACACGACCTCTTGATTGGACTTGCTTGACAAGCATCCGATACATCAATACCCACCAGTAAATATGAAGAACGAGTAAGGAGAAAAGAAGGAAATTGAAAACATAGTAATAGATTGGCCCAACAAATTTGTGCTTCTCCTTGTCCAAGGTCTGGAGCACCTCATAACTGGACATAGAAAAAGTGAGATGAGTAATGGAAAATGAAAAGAAAAGCTTAAGAGATAATATTGAATAATGAAATCATGTATTCATGTGAAGGTTTTTTAGACTAGAAAAGTGACCCATCATTGACGGCTGCACCAAACCTGCTAACGATCAATGTGTTGGTTGGAGTCAACAGATGTTGCAGAAATATAAGTGCTTGTTTGCATACCATAGAGATTGTTGATAAGAAAATAATAAATCAACCAGTTGGTTCATGCACTTTTTGAGAAGATGCAAAGCATGAACTTTATGGGCTTAAATATTTATCCATATTTTATGACTAATCTACATCAGAATTATGGCAAAAAGAATTTAGAAAGACTCAATAGGCAATAGAAGATACCTTGTGCTCCATAGAATCCAGAAAGGATAGTAAATGAGGCGAAGAATAATCCATGATAACACAAACAGAACAAAAGAGAAGCTGGCCATTGCTTCTGCGCCACTGTATTTGGACATCTTCCCCACTTCCAGGAATACGTCGCTAGCATCGTGTAAGGCTAAAACAACCGAACCAACACGTGCAAATCTGGAACAATCATATATGATTAAATGCTAAGTAGCAGAGTTCATACATTTACATTCTTCCAAAGAGACACCATGAGAATCATTCATTATTATGGAAAGTGTGCAGAAAAGAATTATTCAGTTTCATTATAATGTGCTCAAACTAAGGTGGACTCACTACCTCTCTTTTAATCTCGTTATTACCTTCCCTAATTAAAATAAACCCAATTTAAGAACACATGACCTCTTTAAGAACGCACCTGCATATATAAGATAGCGTGATAAGAATGAATGTGGCAACATGATGACCCATCGAGACCCCAAAGTCGGAACGCCTAGTCTCCCAAAATATCAGAGCAAATATAGAATATACATAGAATCCACCAGAAAACATATACAGTCCCTTCAGTTTCAACCTGGATATCCAGAGAGCAACAGTGAATTAGACATCAGAAGAATCAAAATCACAGTTTAAAATAACTGTCATAAGCATAGCATTTTATAAATAAGGCATAGCCCTTTACAGAGAAATGCATCCATCCAGTGGAAAAGGAGTTCGATATGACCATTCCTTCATTTTTGTTGGGAAATTTCCGAACAGACAGGATAGAGTAGAAAAGAAATTTTAAATCTTACTTGTATGTCTGCTCAGGCCAGATTTGATCTCCAGGTCCTACCCAAAAGTATTTTGTCTTTGTGAACCAAGGCTCATTATATGTAACTGCAAGTGCCAAGATCTCAGCAGAAAGATAATATACACATTTCCATGCAGACTCCTTGAACTTCCGTAACTTCTTTTTTTGCTCTTCTGTCTCATTTCCCTTTGCAACCTTTCCAAATATTAACCGTGTTCCAATTTTCTGTAGAACAAGTACAAATATTGTTCAAGAACACGTGAAAAATTTCATCAAGGTTTAGAAGTCTAACCACATAATCCGAGAACCGGGAAATACTTCAAATTTACAGTAACAAAGAAACTATTGAGATGTGGCCCGTCCCATATTGATTAATCACAAGTTTTGAGATAAAGTTTTCCCCACATCAAGAATACACAAGATATGCGGACAATATCTAGTCCATATCTTCTGATAGAAAGAAAGATGGACCACCAAGAGTTCATATTCACATCTTTTGGTCTTTCGAAGCCTAAAATATACTACTCCTAGTATTTATCTATGGCATCCAAATTTCATACTTTTTGTCTCCAGAGTAAAATGTTTGTCTAGCCTTCACCCAGATGCAGGTTATTTAACCAAACCACATAATTTTCTCGTGTCAGTGTTTTATTTACTTTTACTTTGTTAGTTGCTGTGTGCTATAATCAAGTTTGGTTAATGAAAACTCCCAACTTGGTTTTACATATTCTGGCTTAATTCCTAACAGAAACCATAAAAAGAAATAAAATTTTGAGATGAGGGCTGTAAATTTTCGAAGTGAGACTCATGAACCTAACGATTTTTTGTGGTAATTATTATTTATTTCCTAGTTCCTCCTACAAATGACTTCCTAAAATAATTTTATAAACAGTAACAGTAAATGAATAAAAATCATGGATTAAAATGAGTAAAAAACACATGAAAAGTGAGATCTAGTATATGTAAAGAACAATAGATATCATGAGGAACATCAGAGAAAAACAGAGACTCTTACTGTTCTCCACCCAAAAAGAGCAAAAGAATTCATTCACACAAGTATAATTTATATTTCACAAATCATTTTAATATCAGAACTAGTAAGCATTATACAACCCCCAAAACGATTTAATATAAAAAATTATTCCGTGCAATCAACAGCTCTAAATTGGCGTCAAAGGTTGTGAAAGAATACATAAGCATTGATTAGTAATCAGCATAAAGACAATAACTTTTGGCTGAATAAAGAAAAATCATCACAAGTCAAACCCTAGAACAGCTCAAATGAATCATCAGTGACACGGTACAAAGACAAGCCGATGCTAATAAAATTCATTTCTGTTCGCATCATTCGTCAATTCCAACACTAGTAAATAAAAGTCATTTCTGTTCCAACATTTTAGTGTAAGATTCTAAATTCACAATCGAATTCAATTTGAACTCTTGGAATCCAAATGCACGAGTTTTTTCACTTTCACAATTGCCTTAATTTGGCCCTGCCCTTATATTATAACTTAAACCCCAATTCGAAACCAAGACACTCAACATCTGAAACATCATGTTTCACAAAACAACCAAAAGCTTATTTCCAAGCGAATAAATTTCACCAAAAATACGAAATTAATCCAACTCAATTGAATAAACAAAGCAAACATCGAGCAAACCGGAAAAAAAAAAATTTAAAAAAATACCTCAAACACCAATCTGTCAAGCACAAAACGAACAGTCGGAAAAGAGAGAGAAAAAAACGGAAGCACAGCGAAATCCTGATACTTCGGATAGGATTCGCGCTCCCAGTCAATAGAATCCAACAGCCGACGGATACCCATTTCCAGAAATGCCGCAAAATCCCACCTTGATTCCTTCTTAACCTTTCTAATTACTAGTAGTATATAACATGCGTCGAAACGGTGATGGAATAGGAATGGATTCGAGAGATAGTTGAAGGGTTCCGTTCAGTTTGTTCTGAGGAAGAAATGAAGAACGATGATCAAGAATCGATGTACCATTTCTCCCCCATAAAAATTAAAAAACCTCTCCGAGTAGGGGTGGAAAAATTAGAAAAGCAGAACGTGGGCTTACCTCGTTTATTCGGTGGGTCATAGGAAATTGACCATGTCATGCTCGCTTTATTACCATAATACCATTGGGTGTTTTGGAATTGATCATCTTGCGAACATTGACTTTGAAATTTATTTGCTCAAGGCAATGCTAGTTTTCTTTTGATTATTCTTGTGGTAGGGTAAGGAGGTTTAGCTAGGTTGGGAAGAGTTTCTTTTTTCAAAGATATTTAAAACATAGATAGGTTGGTCCATGTAAAACAAAGCTTCTAATTTAGGAGTACAAAATTAAATAAAGCATGAATGGGCAAGAGAAAAGTGTGGTCTAAAATTTAGTGGAGGCCAATTTTGATCATGAACAAAGATAGAATCATCGAGGGGCTGGCAACAATCTAGGTGCCTTTGGACAATGGCTAATAATGGATATTGAAGTGTGGATTGGTTGAACGATTGGTAAGAAATTGCGGGAGAAAATGCACCAGGAGATAGATAGTATGCAAGGAGAAGGTTTAAGTAGTGGCCGGATTTTGTTTTGTGTGCAGAATCATTATGTGCTGAATGTTTTGAATTAAGGAGATGTTTGGGAGTCAGCAGACCGGCTAGCAGATAGCAAATTCGGAGAGAGAACTGTGAGACAATATGCTCTTCCAATATGCTATATGCTGGTCAATATGCTGTCATCCAAACAGCCCCTAAGTGTAGTTGTGCTTTTGTTGTACTAAATATGCAAGATAAGTTTTATAGCCAAGTTAGTAAATACTCCATCTGTCCCATTTAACTTGTCTTGTTTTACTTTTGCACACAATTCAATGCACTTTTTCAACCGCTAATATCTCAAAATATGTACAACAAAAAATTATGTAATATATATATTCTAAAACTACATGATTATACGATTCTAACAAGACTCAACTCGACTATTTTTTTCAAATATATACTAGCAATAAAATCGAGTCAAAGTTTAACAATGAACTGTGTCAAAAAGTCAAACAAAACACGTAAGCTGGGATGGATGGAGTAGATAATTTATGTCTGTTTCCAGCACTAATACGATGAATCCAACAAATTCAACATATAATGAAAATTAACATTTAACGTAGTAACTAATGTGGCAGTGGCCTATTGGCTTAAACTTGTTAATGAATTAATGGGTGGCTTATTTTTGTCCCTACACAATTAAAAAAGGAAAAAGAAAAGATATGTATATATATAAATCAATAAAAATAAAATGAATCAAAATTAATATAAAATGGTTTTTCTAAAGGTTCATGTATATATAAGAGTGATTATTTATTTTTATACCTTAACTATTTCAAAGTGTTCATTTATATATCTAAACTTTTTTAATGGAAAAAATAAAAATCTATATTTTATGTTAAGTTGCCGTTAAGTTTGATTATTCCCTTAAATATGTATGGACAAATTAGTCTGTCTACATTTTTATCAATTTTAACCCATGGACCCAAATCCATGATCCAAATCTATATTGATAAAAATATGGACGGACCAATTTGTCCATACATATTTAATGGAAGAATCAAACTTAACGACAAGTTAACGGAAAATATAAATTTTTCTAGATTTTAACAGTTTGGGTGTATTTTTTCCAAAAAAAAAAACAAAAAACAGTTGAAGTATATAAATTTAACATTTTGAAATAGTTGAGGTATAAAATAAATAATTACCCTATATATAATTATAGGTTCGCTAAATAATAATATTCTATTATTTATAGTTTTAAAATGTTATCACTTTAATAAATAAATTTTAAATATTCTTAATAGTTTTATTATATGTGTATTAGATTTTATCAATATTTAATATATATATATATATATATATTTTTTTGTTGCTGATATATTTGCTGGGCGAGAGTGTTACATCTAATGATGTCTATTTCATGCCTTGTTCACGAATGGGACCGACATCATATACCATCACTTTCAGTATTCTTCTTTGTTGTCTCCTTGTTAAAAAAAAAAAATAAATAAAACAAATTAAAATTACAAAATTTAACAATAATAGTCAAAATGCATCAAATTATCAGTTTTCAAAGACAAGGTTTTTTGCGGTAACAACGAAGCTTTACATTTTTAGTATTAGTGAAACAATTCCGTTAGGGTGCGACTAAGCATTTTGACTTGATGTACTGCGGTACATCGCAGCCATTGATTTAATTTATAAATTGATGGTTGAGATTAACTTAAAGGTTAAAATAGTAAATTTGCTACATTTAGTTTGTGAACGCTAATTCTTCCATTCTTCTTCCGTTCTTCTTCTCTTCTTCTTTGCATTTCAAGGATTGATCTCATACTACCCTCCAATTTGCTTAATTATGCTGCTATACATAGATATACGTCGCTGAAATATTTTTAAATAAAGTCATTGAATTGTTCATGAAAACGTACCCGAAATATTCTAGTTGAGTCGCTGAATTGTTCTTCATAGCATCGCTGAATTGTTCTTTATGGCATCGCTGAATTCTTCTTGACAGCCTCGCTGAATTCTTCTTGACAGCCTCGCTGAATTCTTCTTTGTAGCGTCGCTGAATTCTTCTGTGTAATGTGGCTGAATGCTGAACTCTTCTATTAATATATTTGTTACCATTCGTTGATGATTATTTGAAAATATTAGATTAGATATGATATTATTTACCAAATATTAGATATGATAACATACTAAATATAGGTTTACCAAATATTAGATATGATAACAGAAATGTTTTTGGTAGCATCGCTGAATCATTCTTGGTAGCGTCGCTGAATTCTGCTTGGTACCATCGCTGAATTACTCTACTTGATCTCGCTGAAATATATTTGATAGCATCCTTTCATTATTTTTGATAGCATCACAGAATTGTTTTTGGTAGCATCGCTGAATTATTCTAGGTTGCGTCGCTGAATTATTCTTGGTATCATCGCTGAATTATGCTAGATACGGTCGCTGAAATATATTTGATAGCATCCCTTCATTATTTTTGGTAGCATCACATAATTGTTTTTGATAGTATCGCTGAATCATTCTAGGTTGCGTCGCTGAATTATTCTTGGTACCATCGCTGAATTATGCTAGATACTGTCGCTGAATTCCTCTACTTGTGGTCCCTGAAATATATTTTATAGCATCATTTAATTGTTTTTGGTAAGATCGCTGAAATGATCTATTAATAAATTTGATACGTATCTTTGATTATAAAAAGATATTATTTGAAATATTAGATATGGATTACCAAATATTTAATATGATTTACCAAATAATAAATATGATAACATACTAAATATAGAGTTACCAAATATTAGATATGATAACATGTCTAAATACTTGTCATATCGCTGAAATGCATTGTTTTTAAAATGAACTATTATTGTGTTATGACAATTATACCCTTTTTCATTTACAACCCTTGGATTTTAAATGGACGCTTCAGATCGCTGCCTTGATGTGCTGTGGGATTTTTTGATTGCACCCTAACTGGACCCTTAGTGAAATATCACTGTAAAAGATACGACCAGTAGTTTTGTTCCACAAGGAGTGTTACTGATATGATTGTTAAATAAAATAAAATACTATCTCCGTTCTCAAATAAGCGATCCATTTGCATAGTAGTCACTATTCATTGAGTAATTTTGATTAATTTTTTTTAACATAGTTATACAAGAAAAAACATAGTCAAGTGAGATCTTGTTAGATTCGTCTAATCACGTAGTCTAATCACGTAGTTTTAAAATATCAAATTTTTATAATCACGTAGTTTCTTGTCTTGGACAGAGAAATAGTGCATTTAAAAGAGAACCGAAGACGTAAGATATAAGTAGTATACAGTATGATCCATTTATTTATTAAAATAATGTAATATAAATAAAAATAGGTGAAGTGGATAATGGATTTATAAATTTTGTGAAAATGGGCAAATGGGGGTGTTATTAAATTCATGGGAACATTGACTTTGAAAAGCTAATTGGGGTCGGGGCAGTACTTGGTTGAATTAATGAAATTTGACCAAAATTGTGATCGTTGAATTTTAATAAGCTCGTGTGAAGATGGATTGCACCTCGTGGACTATAACGTGTATCACTTTCAAGAATTCAAGTATTTAGGTTTACTCTCTTTTTATACGTATGTGGGAATTGGGAAAGAAAGCCTATTGCCCATTCGATATATATACATCATTTCTTATAGTAATTTATTATTTGATTAAATCTTAACTATTTTTATAAACGACGTTTGTATTTGTTACAAGTATTCTTCACTGTTCACGTGCAAAGATTTCGGGCTCGAATCTTTGTGTATGCATACTTTTGCTTTGAGAATCACAACCTTTAGTTGTTCACCAAATTCTTTAGGGATTAGTCTTAGACCCAATAAGGTATGAGGATCCCGGTATTCACTTATATACAACACCACCTATTAGCAATGAAAAATGTTGTGTGTGTGGCCCATGAAAAAGCATTGTATAAAAAAATATTGCTGCATCACGAGTAACGTTATGTAAGAAATATTACTCCCTCGAACCTCTAAGATGGAACATTTTTGGGGTGGCATGGTGTTTTAGGCAGAGAGATTAGAGATTTGTGTAATATGGTGATTAATTGATATAGATTTTTATTTTATTTGATTGAATGGATTTATGTGACAATAATGAGTTTAAAAGTTTAATTTATTTAATTGTAGGGATTTATTAAAATGTGATGGTGATGGATTTGAAATTTTATTTTATTTAATTTAATTATAGGAATTTCAAATTTATATGATGCGATGATAGTGAAAATTAAATACTAGTATTAAGAAAAGTGTTTGATTTGAAGACTAGGGATGGAAGAATACTACATACTCCATATGAAAGGAAGGGTATTGTGCAAAAGCTGTACTCCATTATGTAGCATTTTGCTATATACTCCCTCCGTCCCATTCCAAATGTCCTACTTACTATTTTTGAATGTCCCATTACAAATGTCTTCTTTCTATAAATAGAAATAATTTCCCCTCCAACAACTATGTGGACCCCACCATATACTCACAAACCAACTCTACCTTAATTCACGTGCCCAACAGTAACAAGACACTTGGAGTGGGACGGAGGGAGTATATTCGCTGTCTAGCATATGATCCACCCCTCATTATTCATGTAGGTGAAATATTAATTGGGAAAAAGGCCAATATGGTCTTTTATTTTTACAAAAAAGCCAAATCAGTCATTTTTTTATTTTTTGGCCCAATTGGTCCGCTACATATACTAATTACGTCACAATCGGTCCTCCATCCACTAATTATGCCCTAATTACATATTTTTGGCCAAATCAGTCCTTTTTTTTTTCAAAAATCTAAATTGATCCGTTATTAATTTGTGCCCCCTTCCATGCAGTCCAATGCACATTTCAAACCACTAATAACTGGGAGGAGGACCTAGCCCAAGCGGTTAAGTCCCTTGACTTCCAACGGGAGGTTGGAGGTTCGATTCCCACCGGCCCCCTATCCCTCCCTTTATTTCCCCTTTGTAATTGTGTGGCATGGGCTCCCACCACCCCTTTCCAGGCCTTTAATGGCTCCTCCAAAAAAAAACCACTAATAACTCAAATTTGGTATAAGTAAAAATTCTAAAATTTTGATATTTATAAACTACACGACGAGACGAATCTAATAAGATCCTACTTAGCTCATTTTAATTTGTATATCTATTTTTAAAATTTAAGTCAAAACAAGTGTGTGAATAGTAGCAAATTAGACAATGTAGTTATTAAAAAAATGAAGGGATTATATCGCAATTGGTCTTCATTTTATGGAGAAACACTAAAAACCACCAAACTCTAAAAGATGATCCATTTTTTTAATAACTACATTTTATGGAGAAACACCATTTTATGCGATATAATACCTCCATTTTTTTAATAATTACATTATCTAATTTGCTACTATTCATACACTTGTTTTGACTTAAAGTTTAAACATAGATATACAAGTTAAAATGAGCCAAGTAGGATCTTGCTAGATTCGTCACGTCGTGTAGTTTATAAATATCGAAATTTTAGAATTTTTACTTATATCGAATTTGAGTTATTAGTGGTTTAAAATGTGCATTGGACTGCATGAAAGTGTGCAAAAATTAATAATGGACCAATTTAGATTTTTGAAGGAAAAAAGGACTGATTTGGCCAAAAATATGTAATTATGGCATAATTAGCGGATGGAGGACCGATTGGGACGTAATTAGTATATGTAGCGGACCAATTGAGTCAAAAAATAAAAATGACTGATTTGGCTTTTTTTGTAAAAAAATGGACTATATTAACCTTTTTTCTATATTAATTGGTATGTAAGGGAGGAGTAGTATATTTTAACCAAATATTCTGAATTCTGATGCAATGAAATGAAGATTGCAAATAAAGTGGGGTAATAATTCTTACTATTCACACATGACCAGATTCGAATTGCGTTGCTTTATCATAGGGTTGCTCCTCAATGCTATCTCAAGTCGAAGACTGTTTTTCTAAATTGGAACAATTAGAATGGGTGATAACCAATGTCATACAAATTATAAAAATAAAGAAAATTAATAAAGATGGGATGGAATTTATAAAACAAGTTTGAACTTGATGTGATAATTTTGATTTCTATATAATTAATAGTAGTAGAATTAATTTGCCATAGCATATAACGATAGTTTCTTCATTGATATACTACCTCTGTTTTAATAATAATGCAACATTGCATTTTTTTACCACTATTCATTATTTAACTTTGATTCTTTTTTTTTTAATCATAGTTATACAAGGAAAAATATAATCAAATGAGATTTTGTTGGATTCGTCTCATCTTGTAGTTTTAGAATATCCATTTCTTATAATTTTTACTTATACACAATTTAAGTTAGTAATCGTTAAACATATCCATTGAACTACGTGCAATAGATGAATGTCGCGGTTTCAAGAGAACGGATGGAGGTGGTATATTCAATACCATGCAGACATCTAAACAAGGTCTCAATGTTATCAAAGTGTAATGGTGCACATGCCACAAAGATTTGATGAACAGAATACATAGGAGTATAACTAAATACAATCACACAACTAAAAAAGTTCCCTTTACAGGCCCGAAACTGAATAAGAACAGAGGGACTGAGGGAGATATCCTGACAAAGTATAAAGAAACTACTTACTTGAGGTCACGAGAACAAATAGTTGAAGCACACACAAAAAGAACAAATAATTTCCACATAAATAAATTAAATGAAATGAAATGTGTCCTCATAAGAAATAGTAATAGGGATTTCACTGTTTGAGACTTTCAGGCCACAAGACATATATATAAAAGACAGCTAGAGATCACTCACACCATGCCAAAAGGCGCATTCAAACACTTATAATCACCAGAATTGATGGGGGCTCAATGATTCCCACAAATATACTGTAGTAATTTTCAATTTACAGTAATATCTTATTTCATTTTTATGGTTGCTAGCAACAAACAACAACTAGCAACTACTCCCAAGAGATTTCAGACTGCATAAAGTCATAAACCAACACACACACACACACATTAACATAGAGGAGTTATTACACAACTACACAAGCCATAAATGAAGTAGTATTAGGTACAATTCAAACAATGAAATTAAACTTGCCCACCAGGCTATATCATGCCAAAAACAGATGCATATTGTTGCCCTCGTGCACCTATGGAAAATATATATTACTAGTATATGAAAGAAAAGATCAAATAAGAAAAACTAAATGTATTCATTCCCCTGAGATTGTTGAACCAAGACCTGATCATAATAAATGCAGAAGCCAAAGGGCTTCGTCTGGCAGACTGTGACAGAAATTTGTACAGTTCCACGTGAAGATGTTTGATGAAATAATTAACAGAGACACAGAAACCAGCTGAGTGTCACTGCCTTATCTGAGCTGCCCCTAATTAATCCCCACTTTGTCCAATCAACAACCCCCAGGTAAACAAAATTTTATTTTGTTCCATTAATAGGGGAGAGCCCAGTAGAACCCTAGTTTGAAAATTCAAAATTTTTAAAGGGGGCCTCAGGGGGTCCTGAGTTGTCTGGGTTTCTGGGGAGTCCAAACAGGGGGATAAAGATAAAGCCAAAGGGATGATGAGAAGACCGAACTCCAGTAGGGAACAAATCCATGGCAGAAGGGCAAGTGTGCAATCTGGCCACCAGACACATCCCTTTTGGATTGACCAAACATTTTGCAAACAAGAATGGAACATCCAAGGATGTGGTAATAAATACAAGAAAGGAAAATGCCATGATGTTGATGATGATGATGACAAATTCACTACCCACTGACCAGTCACCCCTAATAATTCAATCCCACTAAAATACTCAAAAACTACCAAGAAAACCCGAAAGCACACTGATGGGAAATTCGCATGAATCCAAAAAAGGGCACAAGGAAAGGGCAACTTCTACAGCTACTTTGGAATAACGTTTGGCCTTTTTACACATATATACATTGGATATATATGTGTTGAGTGGGCCTGATTTGTATCCCTGTCTGAGAAAACAGGCTTTATATTCATGAAAGCAGGCAGGGGCAGGGGGAGTGAGTAAATGATAATAGGTTAGATTTTTGTATTTTCAGGAGTGTTTTTCATCTGTTACAGGTTGAGTTCACCTGTAAAGTGATGGAAGGGCAGGAGAATTAATTGTGCAGAGACAGCTAAGCATTTTTAGTACTTTAGGTGTTTCTTTTCCCAATGATGCTAAGTGTTATGTGATGCATAAAAGGGGCATTTACAATTACCTCAAGATTTGCAGAATTTCCTCAAAGCTCTCCAATCATCACTCCTTGTGGTATGGATTCTTCTAAATTCGTTGAAGGTGTTGGTGAATGCAGCAGCAGCGAGTCCGGATGGACATCCTATATTGTCTCATCAATCCACGAAGATCAGGAGGACAATGATGATTGGGATGGAAGCACGGAGAGTCACCATAGAAGCAAGAAAGATGCTGAAGATGTCCATAGTGATGACTCAATGGCCTCTGATGCATCCTCTGGTCCGAGTGATCACAGGCGAAGCACTTTTGGAAAAGGCAATGGGTTCGGACATGCTGGGAAAAAGGATGAGAAAAAATTTGTTAATAAGAAGCATGATCAAATGGATGAAATGAAGCATCATCATGAGCAACAAAAGTCAGCAAAGAGTACACCTGAAAACAGAGTTAACAGTGCTGGACGATCCAAGAAAACATAACCTTTTCAAATTTAGGTATGTCCTGGATTGCATAAAAGAGTTTTGTAGCTTTAGTTTCATTTTTGTTTTCAGTGAAGTGTTGCTGAAGTGGTTGTCTGCCAATTTTTGATGAATCTATTCTGCTTTTTCAATTTCATTGTGCACAATAATTACTAGTGAGCGTACTTCAAACTGATCGTATCAGACACCTTACTGACAAGACAATCATCCTTTTTGTTACTGAGGGATCATGCGGATTCTGCAAAATAGACCATAGAAAACGAACTTTGGCATAGGCAAAATTTATTCTCCTGGGCAGATGCTAAATATTTGTAGAGCAACAAGAACTGTTCATGATTATGATCTATGAATTTTGACTTTTCAATATAAGAACAAGAATCGGTTATAAACTTGTATGACTGCAGACAGAAACCAAATAAATATTGCATCAGAAGTCTTACAAATCAACTAAGGTATACACCCAATAAATTCGAAAACTCCTAAATATCTCACTTGCCTGTGATTCAACTTTTTGCGATTTAACAACAGAGCAAATTGTAACTTCAGCATTTCCAGGCACAACTCTGACCGAAGCTTGCAACAGTAAATAAACAAAGGGCTCCACAACAGCTGGATAACGTTCACAAAAGGCCAATTTTCAGAACATGTAGTATACGAGGTCTGAGAATCAGGATTTCTTAAAGGAAAAGACATTCTGTTTTATATGGAGACAAAAGAGCCAGATAGTGACAATTGAACAAATAGTGAAAGGTGTATTCAAATCAGAAGACATATGGCTTAACATTCCAAAACAGATTTTACATTTAGATAAACTTTTTTGAGATAATACTTACAAATCACTGATCCATGTGTTTATTTGTCTTGCTTTCTACTGGCATCCTGTCAACTCAAATTAGCTGCTGCATACACCTCAAGAGCAAATGTTTTTCAAGAGGTGAACAGTAAAATACTAGAAAATTTCTACCATGAAAATGCAATAACTGGATATTGACACTGCAGCTATGGGTAAAAAGTCTAAAGATGGTAGCACCTGTTACACCTTAAGTTTAAATGGAACAAGGCGCAAGTCAAGAAAACAAAATCAGTTGCTGCCACTAAGGTACATAGAAATAATATACTACTTCTATATCATAACATTCCGGTTATCAGGTAGTATTGTGAAATGTGAAATGTGAAATAAAATAAAGACAAAGCAAAGGAGAAACAGAAACCAAAAATGGATCAGAAGAATTATAAACAAATCAAAGAGACAACACATGCCCAAATGTGTACATCATGATTCTATAGAGATGGATCACCCAGTTTGTTGTATTTGCTATGCCCCATGGATCTGGATCCTCTGAGTACTTGGTGAAAAAATGCTGAAATAATGATCCCCTCAGAAAATTTTGTTTGTCAAGCCACCATAGATTGGGGGAGAAGGTGCAACGAAAAACAAACAATTCAAATAGAAAATTACTAGTAAGAAAACTTCAAGAGGGTTATTATAACCAACAGTTGAAAACTAAGCTTGATGGTTGTCTGTGACTTATTAATAAACAATTTGAGAAGGCCTCAAATATAATGTCAGCTACAACAGAGGATAACCACTACAGGATAGTTTAGTGTTGCCATAGCAGTCCAGGATAGTTTATTTAATCCTGTCTCTCTCATCCCTCCCTCAAAACATTTTGAAATCATAACCTTGATCTCTTTTGCGATCTTAAACCATTCAGTATGGAACGAACCCGACATATCAATCCTCTCATAAGTATGAGCGCCGAAGTAGTCCCTTTGAGCTTGTACCAAATTAGCAGGCAACCTTTCCCTCCTGTATGTGTCAAAATAAGCAAGACTTGAGGACATACCCGGAGTGCTAATACCAGTGTTAACTGCAAGACAAACAACTCTTCGCCAAGCAGACTGCTGATGGATTATCTCCCTTGCAAATTCCGGATCCAAAAGTAAATTTGCAAGACCTGGGTTTCTATCATAAGCCTTCTTGATACGATCTAAAAACACAGCACGAATAATGCAGCCACCTTTCCAGATCCTAGCTAGTTCTCCAAGTTTTAAATTCCATTCTTTCTCAATGCTCTTAGCACGGATTAAGCTCATTCCTTGGGCATAACTACAAATTTTGGATGCATAAAGAGCTTTCCTCACATCTTCAATCAGCTTTTGCTTATCCACAACTTGTTCTGTGAGTACATCACTAATCCCAACAGATTTGAAAACCTTAGCAGCTTGAACCCTTTCTTCCTTCAACCCACTGAGGAATCTTGAGTCTAAGGACGAAGCAATTGTTGGAGCTGCAATGGACAGGTCAGCAGCTTGCTGAACTGTCCATTTTCCAGTGCCCTTCATTCCAGTTTTATCAAGAACTTTGTCTATAAGATAACCGTTTCCCTTGTTCTCCTTTATGCTGAATATATCAGCCGTAATCTCAATAAGGAAACTAAGAAGTTAGCCCTTATTCCACTCTGAGAAAACTTGCTGAAGCTCCTCATTGGAAAGTTTCCCAACGGATTTCAGAACATCATAGGCTTCTGCAATCAGCTGCATGTCACCATATTCAATCCCATTGTGAACCATCTTGACAAAGTTGCCAGATCCACCTTTGCCGATGTATGTAACACATGGTCCGCTATCCGGAACTTGAGCAGCCACCTTAAGAAGAATGCCCTCAATATATTTGTATGCTTCAAAAGAACCTCCTGGCATCAAAGAAGGCCCATGGCGTGCACCTTCTTCTCCACCAGACACTCCCATTCCTAGATATAGAAGGCCCAATTCAGCAACTTGTTTTTCTCGTCTTTCAGTGTTCTCATACCATTCATTGCCAGCATCAACGAGGCAGTCCCCCTTTTCCATGTAAACAGAAAGGGTTTTGATGGTTTCGTCAACTGGTGCACCAGCCTTTACAAGCATAATCATAACACGAGGTTTTTGGATAGAATGAACAAAGGATTTGGGATCATGAAAACCATACACGGGAAGATTCCCTTCCAGTTTAGCTCGTTTGATGGTCTCATCAACTTTTGAAGTGGTGCGGTTATAGACAGAGATGGGAACTCCTTTTTCAGCAATGTTGAGGGCAAGATTTTGACCCATCACGGCTAGACCAGCAAGGCCAATTTTAGTCGGCATAGCCATTCCTTTCCTGTTCAAGATAAAACTATAATTCTGATATGCTTCTACTTCTGAAATTGGATGGTAATAAGATCTTTTGTTGTTCAAAAGACTAGGAACGCAATTAATAAAGAAAATGCTGTTACATACTACTAAAAGTTAACATGGCAAATATCAACCTTAGATATATTGGTTTAAACTGTCCTAATTCATAGTTTCATACCAACAAGGTTCACCTCCAAACTACAGAAGATTTGCTCTAACAATTACACGAGGAGCCACAATTTGCTAGGGCTTAATCAACATTTCTTTGTCAAAGAAGCTTAATCTCAAAGGGTGTTCTAAAGCTAAATATATAGATTTTCGATGATAATAAAACAAGTTTAATATCTCATCAACATTTCTGCATCAAAGTATCAAACAAGTTCTAAACTCTGAAGAACCAGAAACTTGATAAAGGGAAAGGAATTCACTCAATGACTGCTCTAAATCTAAATAAACAGCTGCCCAACGATTGAACCACATAGGGAACACTTATACGAAAACATTCAAATTCCAACCGGAGATTTCATGATTACAGCTCTGCAAACTCCAAGATAGATATAACAACTCGAAAATACGAATCACAAAAGGCCGTTTTCCACCAAATTTTAAGGGAAAAATAATAATAATAATAATAAATTAAAAAAAAAAAAAAAAAAAAAAACACACACACACACACACCCAAACCAAAGCATTTCACCATCAGTAAGCAACTCAAAATCAAATCCCAAAAGCATCAAACACAAAACATATAAAAAGCATCAATAATTATAAAACACGGTTGTGCTAAATCCAGCGAATAGTTGAACATTTGAACTTCAGATACAAAAAACTAATAAATTAAAAGTTAAAACCGCTGGAACACCAGAGTCCACAGTACACTCAACACAACACAAGCCAAAACAACGTCTTAGTAAAACAAATTATTCTACCTCCAACAAATTTCGGATTCAACAGCAAAATCCCGACAAGGCGACAACCACAGTTCCAGAATATATTTCGCTTTAATTAGGAAATTCTAATTTTATCCTTTCTTTTTTCATGTTTTTTTCTTTTTCCAAAAAAGCAAAAAAAAAAAAAAAAAAAAAGGTATGTTAGTTAATACTTAACACTATGGTTGACTACCGAGTAGAGCTACTCGAACTCAACTTGGCTCGAAAAAAAAAAACCCGGCTCCTACTCAAAAAATTCGAATCAAGTCGAGTAGTCGAGTAGGGCACTCGAGTATCGAGCTCATGTTTATGATACTCGAACTCGAGTCGAGTACTTGAGTCAAGTCAAGTATCGAGTACTTGATTCATTTTTTTTTAATTTTAAAAGGAAAATGTAAAAAAAAAACAAAAAGAACTCGATAAGCTCAAGTACTCGACTCAAACTCGAGCTCCAAAATGAAAAGAATAAAATAAAAAAAATCGAGCTCGAGTAGCTCGACTACTCAACTCGATTGAAAAAAATATATCGTACTATATACTTGAGCTACTCGAGCTAGCTCGAACTCGAACTTGAGTCGAGTCGAGCTCGAACTTGACTACTCGACTCGAGCTCGAGCTCGAGTAGCTAAATTTCTCCATCAAGTCAAGCTCAAGTAGTTTGATACTCGGGCTCGACTCGGCTCGATATCACACCTAATTAAGACCGAAGTATTTAAGTAATTGGAAAAACTAGCGTCTGGTACCTATTACTCTAACATTATAAGAGTCAAAGCCCCGTTTCAAACATTATGTTTTAGGTCCCAAGGTATTTGTGGTAAAGCACGTACCAAAAACTTGGTAAATACTATATGGTATCTGTGGAATAACTTGGTAAACACCATAAGGTATTTGTGGTAAAGTACATACCAAGAACATGGTAAATATCATATGGTATCTGTGGTAACTTGGTAAATACTACTATGATAGCTTTGGTAAAGCACATACCAATACAGTGGTAAAACACATACTAATAACCTGGTAAACACCATAATGTATTTATAGTAAAGTACATACCAATAACTTGGTAAATACCATATGACATTTGTAGAATAAATTGGTAAACACCATGTGGTAAACACACATACCAATACAGTGGTAAATAACATATCACTAACATGGTAAATATCATATGGTATTTGTGGTAAAACACATATAAACATCGTGGTAAACCAAGTTAAATATGTGATGGGTGCAAAGTGTAATAAAATCGGGATATAAAGCCTAAAAAAATGGAAAGAATTTTAAAAGGATATCGGGGCTAAATTTACCATAAGTAATTGGGAAAATTAGAATGGAGGACCCCATAAATTTAGTTTGTATTTATAAAAGACCCCTCCCCAAATATTTAGAGATAGGGCCCTCCTTAAAGTTTTGACTTTAGGTTTAGGCCCCTAAACTATCCTTAATCTAATCTATTATCATTAAAAATTTAAACTATGTAATTATTTCAAAACAACATAACCGAAAAAGAGAGAGTGAGAGAGACAGAAAAAAATCGGGAGAAAGGGATGAAGGACGAAGAAGAAAGAACGAAGAAGAAGATGAAGAGAAATTGAGAGCAACTCATAGAACCGCAATCCCCAGATTGCCCACCTCCCGTACGCAGTATTTCGGAAGAGCAATTTGAGAACCCCAACCCCAAACCCCAGACTGCCTTGGCGATGAACGCTGAACGCCTCCAACGGCGAATTGACGAAGAAAAAGCATACAAGATCTGGCGGAGTTTTGAACTAAAGTTAAAGTGCACTGACTTAATTTTGGAATTTTGACTTTCTGTGGTGAAGATCACATATGGTTCTCATTTTCTTTTAAATTTGTTTGAAAAATAGTATTGCAGTGATTGCTTTTATATTGTTAAGGAAGTTTGGATTATTGTCGGAGGAAATTGGAAATTTCGGCCATTAGGTTTTATATGAGTGGTAAAATTGTAATGTATTTTGATTTTGGTGGGACTATAATGTTTGTGTTTGATTTGGAGAATTTGTGGGAGAAATAATTTGATGAATGTTTGTGAATGTAATTTGCACATAATGTGTTCGATGAAATGTTACAACGGTTTTGTTGGTTTAGAATCCCCAAATTTGAACTATATTATTCTGTTAATTGAAGAATGTTAATGTTTTTGCAATGTTTAGTTGTATATTGTAATAGTTTTGAGTTGTGTAATGAATCATTTGTGGGATTTGTAAGGATATAATTTAATGAATGTTTGTAAATTTAATTTGAGATGATTAATGGTTGAATTTGTTGGTTTGATTGGTTTTGTAGTTTTGGATTGGTGAAAAATAGTTGATTAAATATAGTGGTTTAGGTGATTAGGATGTTGAGAGTGTATGTAGAATGATAGTTTTTTGTTTATTAATAGGTGCCACAAAGGAGAAGAATGAGTTTGATGTTTGTGGGATTTGACTCTATGTATTTTATTGGATTTATATTTATGTATTTGATTTGTTGACTTTGTGAATTGGGAATTCATTTTTGTGGGAGTTGTATGTATGTATTTGATTTGAAGAAATTGTAGGGGAAGTGAAATGATTTTTGTTTGTAAAATATAATTTACACATAAGCTGCTCAATGAAATATTTGGATGATATTGTTTGCTAAGAACCCCTAATTTGATGAACATTGTTGTTTGGTTTGAAGAATGTTATTGTTTTGCATTGTGTTTGTATATAGTGTTAGTTTTGAGATGATTAAGGACATATTGTATTATGCTAGAATTAGATGAGTGTCTATGCTAGGATTGGTAAAATTGTTTTATTGTGTTATGGATTTGATTCAAGTATGGTTGAGTATTTTTGTGATTGCGAATGATGGATTTTTTGTTTATTAATAGGTTTCACGAAGAGAATAAAATTCAAGTACTTTGGTGCTCGGTGAAATATTTGAAAGATCTAGTGGATGAGGTAAAGGTGTGGTGGTGATGACCAACGAGAAGTCATATAAGCAACCGGAATTGGGGATTTCACCAAAGTGAGTAAAGAGAATGCACATCTACCACGTTTGAAAGAGATTCTACAAACGTTTGAACCGACCACACAGAGCTTCATTGTTGGTGAAGGCATTAGGATTGAGTTTAAGACGAGTGAATTGTTTTGCATCTATATTACAATTGTTTAAGTGTTATTTTATTATATGTAATTCGATGTTGGATTTTGGATGTTTGGGCATTGATGTTTTGGGATATTAATTTTAGATGGTGGAAAATGGATGTTAAGGATATTAGATTTTGATTGTATGTGATGGTAGATGTTGGCCTTATAATGTTGGATTTTAAATATGTCGTAACTAGTCGAGTAGAAAACTGGTATCCAACAATATTCATTTGTGGTAACCTGTTATCTTCTAGTGTGGTAATCGAGTGACCATGAATATGGTAACCTATTATTTTTCTGAAACTTTTACAAGAGGATGGTGGAAGGGACGGTCATTTTGGACCGTCCCGAGTTTCCGTTCTTCGCATCTTAGTTTAGACAGTCTAAGAACTGTAACCATGGCCCATCCCATGCAAATTTTGATATATAGGTTGAACATGGTAAAAACACACATTGTGCTTGGTAAACGTTATAAGTAAAATATAATAAAACCAAACATGGTTGATGGTAAATGATATGTGATAACATGGTAAACCCCAAATTTATTATTGGTAAACGATATAGCAATAATATGGTAAATCGAGTGAGCAAGAATATGGTAACCTATTATTTTTCTGAAACTTTTACAAGAGGACGGTGGAGGGGACGGTCATTTTGGACCGCCCACATGACCATCCCGAGTTTCTGTTTTCCACAGCTTAGTTCGGACGGTCTAAGAACGGTAATCATGGCCCGTCCCATGCTAATTTTGATATATAGGTTGAACATGGAAAAAACTACATTGTGTGTGGTAAACATTATAAGTAAAAATGGTAAAACCCAACATGGTTGATGGTAAATGATATGTGATAACATGGTAAATCCCAAATTTATTATTGGTAAACGATATAGCAATAATATGGTAAATCGAGTGAGCATGAATATGGTAACCTATTATTTTTCTGAAACTTTTACAAGAGGACGGTGGAGGTTTAAAACGGATGGTTTGTAAAGACATCCCAATACCGTCCTTTTCATGTTTACCTTCTTATAAGAAATACGATCACCATGCATATCATGCGTGTGTCACCACATTGTAGTATAATTTTTTACCATATATATGATTATATTTACCACATTTGAGTATAAATCTTTACCATGTAAATTACTATACATTTACCACATTAGATGTAATTCCTTACCATATATATGACTATACATTTACCACATCAATCTAAATTTTTTAATGAAAAATACTAAAAATGTTGCATTAAATTTTTTAGCTTTCATTGTTTAACTTTCTATATATTATATTTTAGATTTTTAATGTTTTAAACTATTTCACTTAAATTTTATATTTACTTTTATAATTTAGTTTAATATTAATAAATTCAAAATAGTAAAATAAAATAAAATTATATTACAGTTGCTAAAAGTCAAACAATACATAATTTAAAATTAGTCATATTTGAAAAAGAAAGTCAATTATATATTAATTAGAATAAACTAAAATAGTATTCTTTACCATCTATAATGGCTACCCATTTACCACGTCGGAGCATCATTCTTTACCATATATATGACCACACATTTACTACAGTACAATATAAAATATACCACGTATATATGTAATCATGTACCAATGTATATGGTAATTTGTTACCACTGTAATGAACAAGGTAAAAAGTGTACTTTCAAGAGATCATGACGGCTTGTGGACGCTTCAAATGCACCGTCCAGTTGACCGTCCTCCATTCCCACAACACTTCGATTACATATTTACCAAACCCATCCTCTATGTGTTACCACGTTTGGCGGAAATCCTTACCATTGTTACTTGTGAGCAGTTAACACATTGATGAAGTTTGGTTACCACGTTTCAAAACATACACTTTTGCATTACTATATAGTGGTATCAATAAAACCACGCCGAGCAACTCAAACAGAAGCTTACCACAAGGGAATAAAGAATGGAAATAAAATAAAAGCTACGAACGTTGAATCTCAACCAGATATGAGGAAATAAGAACGAGTTCGAAGTGACGTTGACCTTATAGTTAAGCAAGTACTTATAATTTACAATTTGTAGTCGCCATAACGATTTTAAGATACGATTTGATGAAGATATTGATAATTAAATATACATTTAAAACTTTATTATGAGTACTTAGATGCTTCTCCTAATGAAAGATGTGAACCTATATACTTATTTCAAGTATATACATACATTTGGATTCATGGTTATTATACTTGTGGTCATAATTTTAATGAATTGAGATATATGACAATATATAAATCATTTAGACATAATAATGACTTCGGTTTTGAACCCTAATCCCTCGAACGGATAAATTTACTACGTTCATTTATGTGGTTTACCACATCAATACTACATGGCATACCATAAGTATATGATAATATTACCAAAATCTTATTTGACTACTTACCACACAATCTCTTAAAAAACTAAACCCTAAACCCCAAACCCTACAATCTTAAAAACCCTAAACCCTTACAAAACCCTAAACCCTTAAAAAACCCTAAACCCTATAATCTCAAAAATCCTAAATCCTACAATCTTAAAAGCCCTAAACCCTTACAAAACCCTAAATCCTTAAAAAACCTAAACCCTACAATCTTACCACGCTCATGGCACTATATTTGCCACACTTTCATTTTGTTGCATACCACACCAAGTTAAAATATTTACCACGTTCCGCATACATGGCTTACCACCCCATATTTTTACCATATGATAACTTTAAACTTTACCACTTTGAAAGTCTATCTGTTACCACATAGAAATTGTCTTGGCTACCGCATAGTTATTAATTTGTTTACCACACATATCCTTTATGGCTTACCACGTAAGCTTATTTCGACATTTGCATTATCATCATGCCATTATTATAATGAGAAACTACAAATTTTGATTGACAAATAACAACATAATGCCCATAACATTCAAAAGTTAGAATTTGTGTCATGAAATTGAAGGTTTCTACACATACATATTGATTCTAACATTTCATCGAACACCTTCAATGCATTAATTGTACAAGAAAGATACCAAGAATGTGATAAACTATTTCACTCCAATAAGAAAAGACTCTATAATAATATAATAAATTCAACATCCAATCCATTCAAAATTGATGTGAAATGTTTAATTTCTTCTTTCAATCCAACGACATTGTAATTGAAGAAAATCAATGTATATTGTCCATTTATTCCTCCACCGCTGTTCGCCACCTACCGCCCGCTCCCGCCATCCGCCGCCGCTTGTCGCCATTCGCCACTGTCCACAGTGTTCATCGGAGAGCATAAGCATGTTGAGATGGAGAGTGAGTGAGTGATCGATCTTTCTTCTCCAATGTATGGACTTAGGTATAGGACTTTTTGGGAACATGTAATTGATATTTTCTTATTAGGGGTATTTTAGTATATTCACCTATCTTGTTAATAGTGTAGATTACGTTAAAAATTAAACTTGTGGATTAAGTTTGAATTGGTTAGGGCCCTATCTCTAAACTTTTGTCATAGAGGGCTTTGACTCAAATTATGTTTGGCCATAGGCTCAAAGTCTAGATGCCCCTAAGTAATTAGTGAAGATTGAAGAAGATCATTGTGGGCCTATTGGAGTGCACTTGTATACTATAATCCATAACTAAATGGGCCTAAAGTAAACTAGGCCCAATTATTATTTCTCAAAGTCAGACCAACACTCTCTAATTACAAGATCATTCAAAGCAGAGTAGGATTCCAGATTCCTGCTCCTCGCATTGAAGTTGAAGATGATCTGTCACCCTTTTGCGAAGCTCGGAAGCTTCTTTTCTCAGCAGAGCATTTTCCCGAAGAACCCCATCGTAGCTCACCGAGACTTGGTTCAGCCTGTCGATGAGAGCCCGGTTCTCCGTCCTGAGTAGGAGGACCTGGGACCAGAGATCCATCACCCTCCTCTGCTTCCGCATCCTGGACCTCCTCGCCGACTCCCTGTTGGATATCATCCTCCTCAGCCTCTTCTCTTCATTGGTCGTGCTGATGACACGTCTTTCCTCTGTTTTCGGGGCCGAAGACGACGTCTGGCGATGATCGTCGCAATTTGACTCAAATGGTAGATGCAAGTTGGCAGTGCTGTGAATTGGATTTGATCCAGCTGGTGGAATGATGAAGGAATTTTGAAGTGTTGCCTGAAAGGCTTGTTCGTACGGAAGCATGGCAAAACGGGTTGTGTCTGTTTTCTTGGGCTTCTTGTCCTTTTGCGGATATATATTGTAAAGGTGACGAGGAATTTATAAGGGGAAAATGTTGGTGTATTAGAGGCTGCAGGCATATTCCAAAATAGTATACTCATTAAAGAATTTCGTACTACTACATACTCCCTCCTCCGTCACATCTAACTTGTCTTGTCTGACTTCTGCACAAAATCCAATGCACTTTTTAAATCGTTAATATCTCAAAATACATACAATGAAAATTGATTTGTAAAATATATATATATATATATATATATATTCTAAAACTACATGATCATACGATTCTAACAAGACCCAACTCAACTATCTTTTTAAAATATATACTTACATGAAAATTGAGTCAATGTCGAACAATGAACAGTGTCAAAAAGTCAAATCAGACACATTAGCTGGGACGGAGGGAGTAATAAATCTAGTAGCTTCAAATTTGGAACTTGCTGGGTTAGAAAATCAAGAATAGAATAAAACGTCAAATGTGATGACACATATGGATTACCAGGTGCGCTTGTTTGTTGGGTAGCTTTTCTATTGCGCCTTCAAATCAGTGATTATTATGTTTTCAGTTGACTTTTTAATTTGGAGATGTTATGTAACATGCCGATTCTGTATGTGATTCTTTTTTTTTAATCGATATTCCATATTCGTTTCTGATAACAGATGTAGTATAAGACTATAAGTTTGATGTTACATATGTGCACTGTGGAGTACATGATATTCACATGGGAATCGATTCTCAATCTCATGCTGCTGCCTGGATCTTGTTTTGCAAGTTTCCATTTAAGAGAACAATTAACTAACCAACCCTATGACTTGCTTTCGTACCACTATTTGACAAAAAATTTCTGGATTGGTGGTGTCATGTTGAGTGTGGATTCTTGAAAATATGACTTGCTTGATTAACCTTATCAGAGCCTCTAGTTAGAGGCAATTAGCTTAAATTGACTCTAATAAAATCGACTCTACTTACAACTTATAACAGCAGAACAGCTCTCCCCAACTTGGACAAAAGATGCACCACATAAATATGAAAAAAGCACTATTGGATATCAAGTGTAAAGTAAATTTTAATTTTCGTGTTCAAGATCTTAATAATTTAAAGGGCAAGTTACAGAAAAATACCCCTCATTCAACCTTTCTTACTTGTTTAGTACCTATAGGAATTTTTATTCCTTTTAGGTACCTGATGTCGCTTTCATGGAGGTGAGAGGTTATCAAATTGACAAATATGCCCCTAGTTAAGTTCAATACATTTGTTTTACCAGTTCGGTACATCTTTTCCTGATTTCAGTATTTTATTGGTAAAGTTTAATATATTTTCTGGATTTTTGGTTATATTAATAGTTTTTATTTATTTATTTATTTTATTTATTTATTTATTTATTTATTTTATTTTATTTTATTTTATTTATTTTATTTTATTTATTTTTAACCGGTATAATTAACCTGCCACTGTTTTCTTTCCCGATCTAATCCCTTTTCATATGCCTGTAGGTTGTTGATTTCATCATTTATCCAGAAACTTAAGTCTAATTCTTCTATTATGAGATTTTTCCTGGAGTTGCAAACATTTTATTTTTGCTTCGATTTGGATTTTTACAATTTCTTTTTTAATGCGATATCTTTCAATCGCAGTTTTCTCACATTTACTGTAGTCTCTTATTGTTTTATAAGTCATCTTTAATGTTGATTTCTGATATGATTAATGAATTCTGTTTTAGAAGTGTTTAACTCCTCTATTTTTGTTTTGAGGTCTGTTGATTGGTAGCTTATAACTTCTTCATATATATGAACTGAATTTAGAATAGTTTTTATTTCTTCATCACGGTTTAACACATATATGAGTTCATGTGCTTCTTCTTCTTCGTCTTCTTTAGATTCTGTTAACCTTATAATTGTTTCTTTAAGGTCTCTTATTTCTTTTTCTATTTTCCACATGATTTCTCCAAGTTTTCCACATTCAGGACAAATATCAAAAGGTATTTGTACTTCCATTTTTAAATCAGTTATTTTTTGCTAAACGTTCTTCTTGTAATTTTTTCCACATTTTTTCTTCATATTCACATGCTATAAAATAGTTTTCACATCTTTTTATATGGTTATCCTGTAATTTTTCAAAAACATTATAGATTTTAGTATGCTTTTGATAACTGTTTTCTAGAATTTCTATTTCATTTTTTAGAAATTTAGTCTCCTTAGTCACTTTCCATTTTATAATATTTTCAAACAATCTTTGTTTTCTGGAAATCATGTCTATTTGATTTCGCTTATTCATCAGTCTAATAAGCCAAATTTCACATTCTTGGCATAGAAAGTGTGTTTTCGGATAAGGTACAATAACAAACCTTGTTTCTGTGTTTTCAAAAGTGTCTGCTTTAAACAAATCTGTTTTAGAGTTTACAGCAGTTTTAGTCATATTCTCCATTTGTTTTGATAAAAGATATTAGTTATTCCAGATAAAAGTTTTAAAAACACTGGTTTTTGTGCGCGAAAAACTTATATGTCGTGATGTCTTACTAGGTACTTGCCATCTCCTATTATTCTCTTGGTCGTGTTAAATCTCTGATTATGTGTTATGGGTCCGATTGTCCTTTGTTATGGAAATATTATCATAAACATTAAGTCCGCAATCCTCTTATTACCGTCACTGATGAGATATTTTTCTGGGCCTGTTTCGGGTTTCAAATTCAAATTAGCACTATCCAGACCTAGATCTGAAATGTAAGCAGGGGGTCTAAGGGGCAAATCAAGAGGGACAACAGTAATAAAACACCATTATGTTTAACAAACATCCCTGAATTGTGGTTCCCGTAACGAGTCTTTCTTACAGCTTTTATGGCATAAAGCCTTTTAAATTTTTATCTTACTCCCCTAATGGCATATCTCATCAATTAAGTTTTAAAAGGTCACATATTCATGTTTATAACATTATTATCCATTCATAGAACAATCATACCATAATCATAAATCATAAACTAACCCATACCTTGAGAGAGGAGAGGCTTTCCCGTTCAGACGGGCCCCTGTATTTCAGAAAGTAAAGAAAAGAGGAAGCAATCCACACCGGGTCTTTCTTTACAAACTGAAATTTTATTACTGAAAGGGTTGGGAATACAAGAGAATTAGAGAGAGAAAGAGCTTTCGAGAGTAGCAAGAGTGCAGTCTCAAAAACCTTAAGAGAGAGAGAGAGCAAAGTGAGTGTGTGTCCTACAAGTGAAGACCATCCCTCTATTTATAGATGGGAATGTCATCTAAGTAATCTACAACAACCAATAAAAACGTGCCAAGTGGCAAAGTTATCCGATAAGGTTCGGATGAAAAATCAAACAACTAGTACAATAATGCAACAATATAATAATGAGGGGCCTAGTGCCTATTAACGTGGTTTTCCAAGAGTCACATAGCTCTTGTCTGCCTTTTGATTTTATCTGCCTCGGATTCCTTCTTTCACATGGTTGGTGGTGCTTTTGGCTCCACTAGCATTTTTGTTTTCTTCTTGACTTTTTTCTTTTCAGGATTCTTTTCTTCACATGCTGGTATTTATTGTGAACTCCAGCTCATTTCTGCGTGGCTCCCTTAGTACTCTTCATCATTGTGGGGGCCGCCACTTTCTTTTTTCTGATTTTTTATGATTTTATTGGCCTGGAATTTGGCTTCATTTTTCTTTAGTGCTACCAGTGTACTAAACCTTCCATTTTTTCTGGTTGCCATTGCTTCAGCAAAAGTAGGCTTTAATTCCATTTCAAGTTTATGAAGAATTTCTTCTTCACTGAGGTTCTCAAATTTTCCAGTCTGTACTGGACTCATAGTTTTTGGCAAACTACCAGCCATAACCGGAATTAATGTGCTTTTACCATCTACCGGACTAGATGGGCTTAGTTCAACATTTTGGTCCTCAAAGACCTCAGGGTTAGAACTTCCCTGGTTTGGTTCAAAATTATCTGAACTTATGCTTTTTAGCAAAGCATCAGCTATCAACGGACTTGATTCGTCTTTACCGTCTGCCGTTTGAGACGGACTAGATTCAAACTTTTGATCCTTAAAGACCTCAGGAGTTGAATTTTCCTGGTTTTGCTGCATCCAGGCTTTTGCCAATTCTACTGCAGTCATAGAACTGGTGGGTTTGGGTTCTGGACCATAGACTGGTTTTTCTTCTGGCTTTGGTGTTTTCAGTGTAAGGGACACAATTTTTGAGGTCAATTTCTCATTTTGGTTCTGAAGGATTTCAAGTTTCTTGGTGAGGGTTTCAATCTGGGCCTCTGCTTCAAGGGTTTTCATTTTTTGGTTTTCAAAATTCTGTAACCATTCGGCCTTTTGGGCTTCATATTTACAGACTTCCTTGGCCATTTTTTCACAATGGTCACAAAACACAATGTGGGTTTTAGAAGAATGTCCAATTGAATACTGGACTGGGCCTGTAGGATTTTGGGTTTTTGGCCTCAAACCATCAACAATGTTTTTCAAACTTGGGCTTACAAAGAAATCTGGGCCCATTGTGGTTTTTGCAAATTGAATTGCAGACATTATGTCATAAAATCCTTTATGAAGAGGTTTTTCATTATCTTCATTAAGAGGTAAAATATCATTTTTATCATAAATTCCTTTTTTATATCCTTCATAGATTACATAATACAAAAATGGTTTTATGTTATTGAATTTTTGGAAATACATGCTTAAAGCAGAGAGACAAGTAACAATATACCTGCTGTTGTTTTTGTCAAATGATGCTCTCCAGATGTTATCACAAAGGCAGATCTGTTCCTCTGTGTAGTTCAACCCTGTGATAGGCCTGTACTTCATGTTATCAAATAAGATTAATTCTACATTATTGCCTGTTTCTGCTCTTTTGCCAAAGCAGATTTTCACTCCTTTTTCTGGGAGTTTATCTTTTTTCTTCCCTTCTGGGATGCTGGTTTTAGAAGGGATTGTGTAATATCCCTCTGGGGTTTTCACCATCCCTGTGGTTTTTACTCCATTTTCATTGCTGATTTTCAAAGAGTTTTTCTGGGAGTTTTCTGCCATTCCTGTAACAATATTATTCAATTCTCAATATTCCAATCCTCCCTGTAAAATTGATCCCATTTTAGTTTATATTTTTCCTCATCATTTTCATCATAATTATCAATTGATTCGTTTTTAAATTCAGTGTCATATAATGGTTTTTCCCTTTCTTTAATCAGAATTCTAGATAGTATATCAGCAATTTTGTTATCTTCTCCTTTAATATGTTCAAATTTTATTTTGTAGCCTTTCTGACTAATAACATCTGTAAAATTCAACCACCTTCTCCTAGACATTGATCTTTTTTCTTGGAGTTGGCTATGAAATTTTACTATGGCTTCACAATCAGTTCTTACTGTGAATCCTGGTTTTCCTGTCAAAAACAGTTCAAATTTATCAAGTGCGTATTTTATTGCTAAAAGTTCTGCATCAATCGAGGAAAGGTTACCCTTTTCTCTGTATTTTCCTGATGCATATTGGCAAATTTCTTCTTTACTTTTAGGTGAGTAGACATCCTTTTTTCGCAAAAGGATAGCTCCCCATCCTTCATGTGATCCATCAGTTTGCACAATAAGATAATCACTATCTTCTGGTAATACCAATTCTGGAAGTGTTTTTAATGCTTCTTTAATTTTTTGTACATTTTTTATATCTTCTTGGTTAAAATACCTTTGACCATTTTTTCCTAGTTTATTATATAATGATCCTGTTAATGAGGATAAGTTTTTAATGTATGGTCTAGCATAATTAACCAATCCCAAAAATTGTTGTAATAGTTTTGTATCTTCCATTTTATCAGGAAATTCAATAGCCTTTTTAGCAATATGATCTTGGAGTTTTATTTTTCCTTTTCCAATCTCTGCCCCAAGGAATGCTATTTTGGTTTTATTAATTTCCATCTTTTTCTTTGAGATGATTATTCCATGTTTTTCAAATAACCTAAACACTGTATCAAGATGACTCATATGTTCAGTACTATTTTTTGAAAATACTAGAATATCATCAATGTATACCAAAACAAATTTTTGGTATGGTTTGAAAATTTTATCCATTTTTTGTTGAAATACAGCTGGTGCATTTTTTAGTCCAAATGGCATTACTAACCATTCAAATAAACCTTCTGGACATGTGAATGCAGTCCATTCAACTGACTCAGGATGCATTTTTACTTGCCAGAATCCCGACTTACAGTCAAATTTGCTATATACTTTTGAGTCTTGAATCCTATTTATTAAGACTGTTTTATCTGGTATGTTGTAAGCAAAATCTTTTGTATTGTCATTGAGTCTTTTATAATTAATGACCATTCATGATTTTCCTCTTACAATTTCAGAATGTTTTCTCACAATAAAAGCTGCAGACCTATGTCTGGAGTTTGATTCTCTAATTACTTTTAAAGTTTTTAATTTATCAATATGCATTTTGAAATCTGCTATATCCAGATTTGTAGGATTTATTTCTGCAGTTGAGATTCTTAATTCTGGATTTATTATTTCAAGCTTACATATTGTTCCATCTTTTTCCCAATATTTCTGGATGTTATCTCCAATAATTTGGGATTTTTCTAATCTCTCAATCCATTTTGTTATGGTTTCTTCAGGCTTAAATCTAGTTATACTTATTAATTCTTTAAGTTTTGGAGTTTCAGGAATGTATTCTTCTTCAAACTCTGTAATTTGTATGTTTTCTTTACAAGTTTGTTTACATGCTCCTTTTATTTTGCATTTACAGTTTTCATTATCTTTATCTTTTAAAAGTTTTTTATTTTTTGTTTTTGTATTATTAGGGGCTCCACCACGCTTCTCTCGCAACTCTGATGTTGTTAAGAGCTTGGTTCCCGCATTACTAATATTAGGTGCAAACATTGCCAAAGTTGTTTTTTCAACAATTTGGATATAATCTTTTGTAATAAATAATCCTCCATTATTTTGTAAGAAGAATTGTAATCCTAAGATTACATCTGCATTTATTACTAAGTCTTTTATATATGAATCATCAGGAACTCCATAGGGTTCTGATATTCCACAATTGGTTTCAAAGAATATCTGTCCTCCTGAAATAGGTTGTTTTGTTGTATATGATATTCTTCCATCCATTAATTCTGACTTAATGGGTTTTGTTAAGTTTTTCTGTAGATGTTCTGGGATAAGTTTTTCATTTATTATTATTCTAGTACATCCTGTATCGATTATTGCATTAGTACGAAATACCAATTCTCTTAATTTAAAGAATATTGGTACCCTTAATGTAGTTAATGATGAAGGATCGTGGCACACAGGTATGTACTCAGGGTTTTGTGCTAACATATACTCTGTACTAGGGTTTTGTTTATCATTAGATTCTTCTTCAGGAACTTCTTTTCCTTTATTTTCCGTATTTTTAGGACTCAACATATTATATTCTTCTAAGATTTCTTCTATGTTTTCAATTCTGGTTTTTAATTCCTTAGGATTCATTATATCTTGTAAATCAAAAAGTTTTCTCTCCATTATATCTATTCTTTTTGTGATGAATGTATAATTATCATCAATTTTTGTTATTGGCATTTCTTCGGGGAATTTAATTTTATAATATTTTAACAAGCATATTTGGCATATTTCTACATGACATATTGTACATTTAGCTCTAAGTTTTCTTGATGGGTAATAAGAGTATTTTATACAAGGTGTAGAATCAGTGCCTACCCTGAAAAGCCAATTATGGTTTTCGCATTCATTAATTTCTCTCATCATATACTCAGTTTCATATGGCATCATATATTCTTTATATGTGACACCATTATACGAGTTTTCATTTGCAAGCATGTTTATCAATTCATAGGGATCATTATCCTCTTGATCTTCTATGACATTTTCATCTACTGTTACTATACTATATATTGTTTCAGTCTCAGAAACATCTGAGTCTACATCTAATATATCTTGCTGTATACATTCTGTAAGAATTGCCTCTCTAGAATGTTGGTTTTTTCTTTTAGGACATGCTGTTGCCAAATGGCTTTCATCACCACATGTGAAACAAGCAAGTCTCTTTGTATAATTTCTACTAGGATTATATTTTCTGACATGATGTTTTTGTTTTAGGAAAGGTTTCCTACTATTTGATTGTTTTATGAAATACTTCTTTCTTGTTATGAATTTAGGTTTTTTCCTTAATGGCTCTGGCCTACCATATCGTTGAGGAGTGTATATCCTTTTACAGAATGAATAATCAGTTTTCTTAAGTTGTTTTTGTGCAATTATATTTGTGCACTTATCTTTTAATATTTTTACCACATGAACAGCCCTCATACTAATAGTGTATTGTTGAGGATTCTTTTCAACCATTTTATTCCATGTATCTTGAATCTCTTGACCAATTGGTCTTGGTATTTTCATAAATAATTTTTCACATAACTCTTGGTTAAAAGCTCCTCCTGCTAGGCCTGTATAGTAGACATATTCATTTAAGAAGTCTACTGTTCCATATAAGTCATCTAGGTGCATTTGATCTAGATGGATTAAGGCATCCATTTGTGTAGTTATATGTCCTGAATTACCATCTTCACCCGTTATTAGACTTGATATTTTATTTACAAAGTTATAAGGATTTGGTCCTCTTTCTATTAAGTCTTGATAATCCATTGGATAGTCTCTTTTAAATACTTCTCACATTGACTGTGCGAATTCTCCTAAATAGGTTTCAAGATATCCATACATTGATTCAGCTGTATCATTATAATCATTTTTGTTTTTGATGTAATCGGCTACAACTATGTTTTTCCATTTTGCAATTACTGAGCCCCATTCTTGAGGGCTTACATTTGTTACTTCTAATATTGCTGGGTTATGGTAATATCCTCTTTCTAAAGGTTGCCTAATTCCTCTAGGTTTTGTTATCATCCCAGGTTGTATCTTTCCATAAGGATATTCTGGATGAACATGTGTGATTGAGTGTCTAGAATTGTTTCCAGTATAATTAGTTCCAGGTCTCCACTCAGTCCCTCTTTGGTATGGGGCAAAGGGAGTTCCAGGGACTCTTGTTATACTGTCTCCTGTATTTTTCATGACAACATCTTTGTTCATGAATTCTTTAGCTGTTTTATTTGTTTTCTCAGAATGTAAGGAGATATGATCTCCCATATATTGTTCCATTAATATGTTATCAGAACTTTGTCCTTCTTCCGGCGAGTTTTCCTTTAAGAACAAATGAGCTTCTATGTCTGCTTGTTGTTCTTCTTTTAGAGGGGGTGTGTTTTTGGGCACTTTTTAGAGAAGTGTTAAACTCATTTAAATCATTTTTGGACATTATTTTCCCTAATTTGGTGATTTAAGGGTAAAATTGGTATTTTTTGTAATCTTTTATGTACTTCTTTTTCAATAATATCTTCTAAATTATTTTTCCATTCTTTATTTTTTCTTTTCATTTTATCCTTTAATTCTTGTTTTTGTTCATTTAGTTTTGATATTTCTCTTATCATTTCTTCATAATTTTCTATCCAATTTTCAAAATATCCACTATGCTTTGGACATTCTACTAAATGGATCATATGTTTTAACTTATCAGAATATCTTCTATCAAGATCAATTTTACAATCTTGACAATTGTGAGGTAATATTCCTTTGTTTTTGAATTTTTTAGTTAAGGCAGAATGCACATGTTGTGAGAAAACTCTTTCATACCTGTCATGGTATTCTCTTTTATTTAGAATTTTTCCTTTCTTAAAGTTTTCAAATTTTCTTGTTTTTAAACAAATATGTTGAATGTCTTTAGCAATTCTTTCCACTTCATCTTCACTAGGGTGGAATATATGTTTTCCTTCATATTTTACATAGTTATCTGTTACTGGTTTTTCTACAATAAACCTTTTCATTTGTCTATTCATTTTCCTGACCTTCTTCTTCTGTAAAATCTATTGGTCGTTTTGCAGTTTCATAATCGTTAAACCTTACTGACGTTTCTCCTCTGGAGTTAATGAAGTAATTTACATTTTTTGGAGTTAAATTTTTAACATTTGGTTTTTCAAAGAATTTTGATAGATCCCAATTTTTCCCAGCATTTTCTTCTGATGATATTTCAGTTGGTCCTATCATTTTTACTCATTCACTTCCTATGATACTTACCACAGTTTCAATTTTTGTTTTATGCCTGGTTTGGCCATTGTTTGTGATTCTTCCTAAGAAGCCTACACATACCATTAGGTTGTGACCAGTTTCCATTTCTTCATATCCTACAGTTTGAATTCCTATTTGGATATGCTTCATAAAATCTGTTATTTGTATCATATAATCTGGTGCCAAATAACATACTCCCACATTAGGGTTCATATCAATTTCCATTAATCCTATGATAGCTTGGGTTGGATTAGTCCACCTTGTATCTAGAACAGTCATTAGGACTTTAGTCCTTAAGTTTTTTCTAGTTAAACCTTTTACTCCTATGGAGATTAATCCCATATGCATGTATTTTTGTCATTGTCTTTGAAGCCTAATTGCTTCATTATTGCTTATTAATTTTATTAATTTTTTGTCATCTTTTAGACAGCTTATTGGTTCCGTATAATGATATTTGTAATATCCTGTGTTCCAATTAAGGAATCTTTGGTCATACAATAATCTTGGTTCCAATTGGATTAATGTTCTTTTCTTGAAGTTTTCAAATTCAATATCAGGGTCAATTATTTCTTCAATTATTGTTGGCCCTTCTTCAAGTTTGGTTTTTTCTCTAAACATTCTATCTATTAAGGTTTTTTCAAAGTTTGAGCTTTCAATTCTTTGAGAATTACTTCTTTCTACTAGACTGTTTTTGGATTCATTAGTAAGAGAAAATGATCTCCTACTCATTTTTGTAAATATTTTTCGTCTGGTTTTACAACCCAGAAGTTTAGTTTTTCTTGTGTTTTAGTTTTCCTTCTAGCTTCTGCAGGTAATTTTGCAATTTGTTCAGCTAGTTGTTTTATTGTATTATCTTCAGGTATTCTAACAGCTTGTATTCTTTCAAGTTTTTCATCTATGCTTTCAATGGCTATTCTTAATGCAGGGTCTTGATATTTTTTCATGTTTTCCATTTGAACATGTACATCATCAATTTTTTTCTTTAGTATTTCAGTTGTTACAAGCTCTTTTATTTTCTTGTCAATTAGACTATTATTTGTATTATTTGTTTTATTATGGTCTGTCATTTCGCCAATCTTCTTATGAAGATTATTAACATTTAGCTTTATTTCTACTAATTCTTTGTTTAATTCTTTGAATTTATTATTAATTTCTTGTTTAAAGTTTTCTATTGTTTCTTTAACCTCTTTCAAAGCTGTTTCCATTATCCTTTAATGATTTTTATAATTTTGTTACACATTTCATTTACATTTTCAATATTGTTTTCAACAATATTTTTAATTTCCTTTATCTCTTTATCAAGTTTTTCAACCTTATCTTGTAGTTGTTTTAATTCCTCACTATGGTTAATGATTTTTCTCGGATTTGGGATATCATTAACTAGTTTAGAACTTTCATATTGAAGTGTTGTTATGGTTTTAGATAAGTTTTTCATTCCACTGGATGATTTATCATACTGGGTTGATAAGTATGTTTGGTTTTCTAATATTACTTTAAGATTTGTATTATTTTGTTTTCCTAATAATTCTAACTTATCTAGTTTTGCTTCAATTGATTGGAGACTTCTTTGTATATCCATGTTTTTATTTGTTAACATTTTATTCATGAGTTTTTAAGTGTTGTCTTAAAGCTTCTAATCTTACGATTAGTTTGCAATAATTTTTAAAAGTTCTATTTTTCTTGAGTTTTATTCTTTTGATTTTTATTTTATTTTGTTTACAGATCTTACAATCTTTAGTTTGGTTTTTGAATAGCCTTTTCTTTTCAATATCAATTATTAAAAAATTTTCGTAATTAATATTGTCATTTAATTTAATTGCGTTTTGATTATCTTTTAATCCGTCATTAGCCATAAGCCCTAAAATCGCAACTTATGCTCTGATACCAATTTTTTAGAGGGGGTGTGTTTTTGGACACTTTTTAGAGAAGTGTTAAACTCATTTAAATCATTTTTGGACATTATTTTCCCTAATTTGGTGATTTAAGGGTAAAATTGGTATTTTTTGAAAATTTTCTCTCTCCAGGGGGTTGAAAGGAATAAAAATTTATGTGGGTATTTTGGAGGAATAAAGTAGTAGTGTTGGGGGTTTTTAAATAATTTTCCCTAATTTAAAACATGATTATTTTTATTTTATACATTCTACTATAATATAGTACAGTACAATACTTCCATCTGATTTTTAATATAAATATCCATTTTGAATTGGTAACTTATGAAGTATATTAACAAGAGGAAATGAATTTTAAATTTCTTTTTTTTTTTTTAAATATTGATACTTATGTATCGGAAAAGTGTGTGGAAGCTCAAACCACACAAATTATAAAGCGGAGGGATAGGAGGTCGGGTGGGAATCAAACCCCCAACCTATGGTTGGAACGCAGGAAACATGACCACTTAAGTGAAGTCGAATCCAAATTGGTTGGGACCAAACCATATAATTTAAAAATAATGAATCCAAAACATTTACTTTACATGCCAAATTGGTTGTGTGAAAAAAAAAAAAAAAAAAAAACAACCTTGCGTACCTCATTTTGCATGCATGAAACTATACTTTGCATACCTCATTCATTCATGCTACAAGAAGAGGATGCTTTGTGCAACAAGGGTTTAAATTTAAAAAATACTAAAAACTCCAAATTCTGTTTATGGTTTGGATCGAGAGAACCAGACTTCCCTCCTTTCATATCAATGGATGAGCAAAGATAAAGAAACCCAGGTCCCTCTTCCAACTTCAAAATTTTTCTAGCAATTTATGAGAAGGCACCATTTCATCACTTTCCTATATTATGAAATACTCACTTCATTTTTTTTAAAGGTTACCTTTTGACTTTTTTTTTTTAATATTTATTGTAGCACTTTAATTTCAATTTTTATTATAATTATAAAAAACAAAATATAACCCAAATAAGATATCGTTGGATTTGTCTCATCTTATAATTTTAAATATCCAATTTTTAAAATTTTTATTTATACCGTATTTGAATTATTAATTGTTAAAAATATACATTGGCATATGTACAAATTAGAAGTATAACCTTTAAAAAAAGGGATGAAACATATAAGAAAGCTAAAAGGAAAATCCTAACGGCTAGGGATCCAAATGCCTGGCGTATTCACATCCAACTCCTCCGAACAAGATCCAGAGGAAAATCCCAAATGGTAAAAAAATCCTCCAAAAATGCCCTATCTTCAGCAAATCTATCTTCATACAACAAAAACTGTGGTAGCCCAGCACACACAACAAAATCTGTGGAAGCTGTAATCGACCACTGAATGTTACCAGAATTCAGTCGGTTTTGTCGTACGAATGACATCCAAAATATGGCATTGAGTGTTCATGTTCATGTCGCCGCGAACATTCCATAACAGGATAGTAAAGTCTCGGAACTCAATCATTAGAAAATATGTTGAAAAGAAATAAGTGTAAAAAGAAAGCTTGCTTTCTCTTTTTCGTCCAATTCCTTCCAATAAACAAAGCCTTAAAGTGTGTACCAAGAGTACTCAACCACCACTTCCCATTCGGGATTTTGGATTTACGATTTTGTGGTGAACGAGCTAAGTTTAAAACTTTGAAAGGCAGATCGAGATAAAATCAGCAGTTTTATAATGTGTGCATAATGTCTTCATTCATGGATTCAAAAGTACAGCCACTATGAGGCAAATATACAGTAAATGACCATTGGTGAAGAAAGAATTAATCAATGTTGCACCATGCTCGTATAGTCTGCATACAGAAAATCTCATGACAGACCATGTATTTTGGTGCTGGATTACCTTGGCACATAGTATATGATGTATCCAATCCAAACAACAAAATTTCCATAAATTACAGAGATGAATTAAAAAAATCCATATTCGAGTGAAAAATGCTATTGAAAATTGGAAGACTGAAGAATCATATTTGGTCTGCATATATACGAAAATATCATAAGAAAAGAAGTTGAAATTCGGCCAACATATGAATCTGTACTGTTACAGCATCCAGAACATCCATAAATTAATAACCAGATATGGCATCTTTTGCCAATGCAAAGCAGGGAAAACTAAACAATAGAACAGATTAGGAGGCAAAAGCAATCAGAGAACTTTGAAGACCATATTGAGATAAGGAAAATTCCACATTCATATTCGGATCTCAAATCGTCATCATTTTACTTTGCCTGCCGATAAAGTAGGGAAAAAATTACAGTTGAAAGCAGAAACAAATAGAAATATGACGAAATCCCTACGAAAACACGGTCACCCAAACACCACATTCCGACGGGACATCAGGCGCATCGAAGATCTACAGGAAACTGAAAAGGAATTTCGATAGAGAATAACGAAGCGGCTAGGGTTTCTCGTTGCCACCCTTTTATAGGAACAATTAGAGGGTTAATTTAATAGAAAAATCGTGTTTTGCCTGCTAATATGACAAAACACGATCTCAATAGTTTTTCAGTGTTTCAAATGCTTTCTAAGGCACTGCAATCACTAGAGAGTCATCGTCAAATTACAAATATTTTTTTTACTGAATTGTCTATACAGAGTAGAAAACCAATAATATGAATACATATTATATAAATTACAAATTGACAAAAAATATAAATAAGACAAGGAGGATGAATTTCCAACATGAATGTTGGAAGTCATAAGGACTTAGCGAGTCCTCATCCAATCATCAAATCTAGGGCTGGGGAAAAATATTGAATATACCGCATACCGTACATATTGTACCGAAAAAATACCGAGAATACCGAAATTTCCGGTATACCGTAATTTTCGGTACGGTATGATACCGTACCGAAATCTTACGGTACGGTAACGGTATAAATTTTTTGATACCGCAGTATACCGTTACCGTACCGAACTTTGGTATATACCGCGGTATCGGTATATCGGTATGTACCGATTCTTCGGTATGTCGGTATATACCGCGATACCGATATATACCGCAATACCGATATGCTGGTATATAGAGAATGTTCGGTATGTCGGTATATACCGCAGTACCGGTATGTCGATATGTAGCGAATGTTCGGTATGTCGGTATATACCGTGATACCGGTATGCCGGTATGTACCGAAGGTTCGGTATACCGGTATATACCGAACATACCGAAATGTCGGTATGGCAACGGTATGGAAATTTTTCATACCGAAAGGTGCGGTACGGCAACGGTATGAAAATTTCCATACCGTAAAGTTCGGTACGGTATACGGTACGGCGAAATTTTTTCGGTATACCGTACCGAACCACCCCTAATCAAATCACAATTTAAAGGGCTTTAAACATAAAATGCAGCGTTTTTCCACTGGAGTTGTTAGGGTGCAGTCTCTGCAGATGCATCCCGTGATGTGTCGGAGGATTTTTATGATGATAGCAACCCATGTGATATATGTCCACGGTGCTTTATGTGACGATTGAATGATGAATCAATAAATTCTATTTTTTGGTCGAATGTTTAATTTATATGGACGATACATGTGGATTGTGGATGTTTTGTGTGTGCATACAACTGATATTGCTATGTGATGTATGTGCATATGCTTGTGATTCTGGTTTTTTTTTTTTTTAATCTATGACTGTGTTGGTGATGATAATGTGTCAGGAGTTAACTCCTAACTCCTATATTGCACCTTGCAGGAATGTTGGTTATAAAAATTAACCATCACAGAAATGGAATCTCCTAACACGACTGCACGTGATGACTTAATGATAGTATGTTAAATAACTTAATTATTTTTCAACACATTATATAGTTATCACATGTCTTTAGTATTAACACAATTAAAAATGTGTTAAATGAAATTGAGATATTTGGGAGTTAGCGGATCCGCTAGCAGATAGCAGATTTGAGAGATAACTGTAAGACAATCCGTTATTTGCCAGCTGGTCTGTTCGCTCTCAAACATCTCTTTATATAACTATACTTACTAACCAACCACTGTTGGCTTATATGATTATTGACTCGCACAAGTTTTAAAATGGCTTGATTTTTATTTTTTTCACAAAAAATATTACTCCACTAACTATTCAAGAAAACAAACCTCTTTTTTTTTTGCTGAATAGATTATATAAGAAAATAATAATAAAAAAAAAGACAAACTTGTTTTGATACTTTTCTCATTTAAAAATAATTTTTTTTTGTGCAACAAATTTCAGTTGCTCAATTCACATTTCAACAACAATGCATAAGAATTGAAAGATAAAGTCAATTATTTGTAAATGATTTGGCTTCTTAAAAAACAGTCTCTCAATGAAATATTGTTTTAAAATGCACAAACAATCAGTGGCGGAACCAGGATTTCAATTCAGGGTGTGCGGAAATTTAAATAAAATTAAAATATTATGCAACAATAATCAAACTACATTTTTTTATCATTCAAAATAACAATTACAATACTCTTCAACGTACCGACATTTCTTGAAAATAATTCATGACTTCATCTACACTTACCTCATCTAATAGTTCTTTCTCAACAAAAGACAATAATGAATTATTCAATGTTTCATCACCCATCCGATTACGCAACTCAGATTTGACAATCTTCATCGCGGAAAACACCCTTTCCACTGTTGCAGTTGCCACAGGTAAAATTAAAGATAATTTGATCAACAAATATACCAATGGATAAGTTCTATCCTTGTTCTTTTCGACCAACCTCTTAGCAAATCCACTAGTATCAATCAAATTAGAAAAGTCGTCATCATTTTTCACATCTCTAATATAGTTTTCAAATTGGTTTTCAAGCATTTCAAGGGCATCATCAGAAAACTCATAAGGGTAAAATGAAGCCAACTTCATCAAAGCCTTCTTGTCAAATGCAGCAAATAATTTACTTGGATCAAAACAAGCAATCAATCCAAGCAACTCGGTGTTGGTGTTGTCAAAACGATCATTCAACTCTAAAAGTTGAAGATCTATAACCACTGAAAATACTTCAACTTTATAATGATAAAAATTGCTCACTCGTGCACCTCTCTTCACCCTTCCATCTCTTGCATAAGTTATGAAGTCATCATCCATATTAGGCACAAAAATATCATTCTCAACACAAAAGTTAGAAGCATTTTCTAACAATTCATCCCACCCACTTTCTCTCAATTCTTGTAATATTTCCTTGGCAATTTTAACAAGCTTCATGGAATTTGCAAGATCTTGATCTTTCTTTTGCAATGCTAAGGACAAATCAAGAGTAATGCCCAATACTAGTTTCATCAGATGCAACACAAAAGCAAACTCAAAGCACAAAATATTTCGCAAAAGAGTCTTCGCTTGACCACAGTGAGCCGCATCTTCACCACTTTGTTCAAGATACTCAAGTACACCAACAACCGAAGAAAACAACTTGATCAAGCTCACAATAGTGAAATAATATGAACTCCAAGGTGTATCTCCAGGTCTTTTCAAATTGGCTTCTTGGTTCAAACCTTGACCGGTTACAAAATCATCAAAAGAAATTCTTTCCACAAGCTTTTCAAATTGTTTTTCACGAAACAACTCTTGACGCTTACAAGAACCGCCAATAATGTTTGCCAATGATGCAAGGAAGCCCAAAAATTCTGAAAGCTGTATGTTCTTCTTTGTAATATGCACAAGAGCTAATTGAAGTTGGTGAGCAAAGCAATGAATATAGAAAGCACATTGATTTTCTTTCAATATTAAGCTCTTAAGACCATTGAATTCCCCTTGCATATTGCTAGCTCCATCCTAACATTGTCCTCTTACATGAGATAAATTCAAACCATATGTTAAAAGAAGAGACTCAAGAGATGCCTTTAAGGTATGTGACTTAGTGTTTGAAACATGAACTATCCCAAGAAAACGTTCAATGATCACCCCCTTGTTGTTTACATATCGTAAAGCATCCGCCATTTGCTCTTTGATAGACACATCACGAGCTTCATCAACAAATAAAGCGAAAAAGTCATCCCCAATATCACACACAATCATCTTTGACACAAAATGAGCAAAGGCATGGATAATTTCTTTTTGAATTTTTCCACTTGTCAAGATGTAATTCCTCGGAGCATTACTCAAGATTACACTTTTGATTTCATCATTATCTTCTGCCATAAGCTCTAAAAGATGCAAAAAATTACCTTTATTCACTGAATTCTTTGACTCATCATGACCCCGAAAAGCAAGCCCTTGCCTCAATAAATATCTAACATCGATGTGCGCAACTGAATGTAATATTCTCTTTTCGATCCCTTATTTTTATTTGCAATAGGAACATCAATATGGGCACTAGTTCGAAGTAACTCTTGCGCTGCCATGTGACAATTGTTATGAATACTTCCATAGCTACCCATGTGTTTCTTAAATCAATCTTTTTTTATTCCAATTCCTATAACCATCATTTACAAATGTATCTCCACCACCTTGCCCCCCCCCCCCCCGTCTCTTCTTGAAAATGTAACAATACAAACAATAAGCAGCATCTTTGCTCACACTATATTCCAACCAAAGAAACTCATCGTACCAATCCATATTAAATCGACGGGGTGTATTATAAATTATGGATTGAGGAAAACTCTTTAGGCGTGGTTGGCAGGGCCCCTTAACTAAATAAGCTCTACGGATAATTTCAATCTCTTTAGAGTTCTTAGCAATATCATATAAATGCAATCTTAAGCCCGGATCAACCTCAATTTCACAAGAACTATGGGTTACTTGTGGTTGAGAAGAAATACTTTGAATATTTTCTTCTTGAATTTCCTCAACATTGCTCACATCCAACTCAACTTCAATTGGGGAAGCCGATGGTTCACATCGAGGGCGTTTGGTGAAGAAACCATGAAGTTTATGTTGTACAACTAGTATTAAAAAAATTAAGCAAAAGTTAGTATTGAATAGACAAATATTTGTCCAAATACATTATGTAATATGATTAACATGTATCTTACCTTCTTAGACATTGTTCAAAATTTCAAGATCAAATGTAGATGGAATTTTGAGTATTAGATAGCTTGGGAAGCACCTGCATAACATTAACAGAGTGTTAAACCAAACAAGATGAGAATGCATAACATTAACAGAGTGTTAAACCAAACAAGATGAGAATGAACAAGACCAGTGAGAACTAGAAAACAAGAGTATGCCTCTTTCCTAACTAAGCAATCATAATTTAGATAGCCCATATCATGTATCTCAGAATGGATTCACTGAGCCTTTTACCTAACTAAAAAATACAGAAATTGAAAAATCAATTCTTGGGACAAAAATTGAAACATGAATAAACTGAGAGACATAAGCAACGACAATTTAGAAACAGAGAAACAGAGCCACAATGCGTCCAATTTATTCAAGACACACCCTTTATTATGTTCCACAAATTCCTAGTTAAGTTATCCATACTTCATTCTGTAACCCAACTTTTTTCTACAAACCAAAAAAGGGCATATGAATATAATTTCAATGATTAACAATTAAAAGCCGAATCATACAAACATTGAATTCTACATTATCGAAGATCAAAGAATTCAAAACACACGAAAAGTACCTGTGGCTGTGTGTATATCGAAAAAGAAGACGAGGACAAAATAGAGCTCGCAGACAAACCGGCAATAGACGAGGACCGTGAACAGACAGAGAGTCGGAGGGGAGGTTGTTTACACGAGTGGGTACACTTAATGGTGGACTGGTGGAGTGATGACGAGGGGATTGAAGAAGACACTTCCAAGAGATGAGGAGGGGCGGGAGGCGGCTGTGTAGGGTTTAGAATTGTTGGAAGAAAACATATAATATTATTATTATTTTTTTATTATTTATTAAAAAAATAATAAAATAAAATAAAATTGAAAAGTCAGGGGCGTCAGGTGCACACCCTGGCGCCACTGTGGTTCCGCCACTTCAAGTGAAACAATAACACTGAATTTTTTTATTTTATTTTTCCAGAGAAATTATCAAAAAATTGCTTCAAATTCGGAGAGAGAACTGTGAGACTATATGCTTTTTGAATCTACTATCAAACAGCCCATAGTCATATAAATGTATTCATTTATCTTGAACAAAAAATGATACATGCTCCACTCTAAAACTAAATTTGAACCATATCTTGCTACAATAACAAATACAAAATCAAGACAACAGAGAGACAAGGTACAACTATGTAACACAGTAACACTAACCTTTGATCCAATGAACCCCAAAAAAGATATCAACTAGCTCTGTCTGCTTCTTCTGGCGAACAATACACTTAAGCCATCACACCCTAACAACTACAATCAACATATTCCTGAAGTAAATAAACAAAGGGATCTTGCTTCCATTTTTACAGTGTGGCACAGTAAAGAATCAGCTGTCAATGTCACTCAATGGGTTCTAACTTTCAGGATGGGAAGTTTCAATGGAATAAATGTGCAGCTAACATTGACAGAAGCACAACAACAATGGCCACGAACATGAGCGCTTTTGTACGTTTACCAGGCTTCTTTAACTGCTGATCAATCTCCAGCTGCTGAGCCACATTTGAGGCATGAAACGTCAACCGTGTAGACTCTGTCTCATTGCCATCCAGTGAAGCGTCACATGGTATTTCATCAGCCTGATTCACACATTCAAAGGCCATAGATTCAATCAAACAACTGCTTATCCATTTCAAGAATAATATATAGATAACTTTTCTAAAAAAATGTAATGTTATTTATTGCAGGTTTATCTTAGTGTGAAATAGGACAACCATCTTTCCTGCCCTGAAGCACGAAAGGCTCCTCACACAGAATTCTTGTTTTTCCAGATATAGAAACATAGAGACTTGCTTGGAAGCTCACCAATGAGATCTCGGTTGCATTTAGTGTAGACATCTTTCCAGGTATTGAATCAACTGAATCGATCCTGGATAATGGGATCTTTTTCTTGTCACGTATATCATTGTTTTCCGAGATTACAGATGCAAGATTCCGTTCTTCCTGTAATGTTCCCCTCAGGAACCTGTTTTCCTTTGCAACTGAGAATAGCTGCACTGAAGTACATCTGTTAGGAGCTCTTTTTTAAGGTTCTTTGAAAACAAATGTGTAAACATATTATGCAGCACAATAATGGGATTAAAATAGAGCACCTGTTTCTGTATCCTCTCCCTCTCCAACGATAATTGCATAACCGCATCCATTATCAGACGCGTCTTTATACTGATGTCTTCTGCACACAATTGTTTCTTGATTGTTGCTTGGACCGAAGAAACTTCCATGGACTCCACTCTAGATCGTAAAAACTCCAGTTCTTTGTTCGTTTCTGCATTTGTTTTCAACAAGCCATTACATCTCTCCTCTGCATCCTCGGCCCTGCTTTCTGATTGTGCAACCTTCTGTTTCAGTTCATCAATTAACGTTTCCATGTCCCAGATCGCCGTATACAACATGTTCTGCTGTTCTTGGCTCGCTTCAGAGGATGCCCTTGAATGTTGAAGTTGAAGATCAAATTCCCTTACCTGCTTCTCCAATTCACTCGCCTTTCTCGCACTGCTATCATTGCTGCCTTTGAGGAATTCCAATTCTTCCATAATTTCAATGTTTGAGTCAGTTAAATGCGCAACTTTTTCCTCTGCGCTTTCAGCCTTTCTCTCGGTTACATACAATTTCTCCCTTACAATTTCCATTTCGTGCTCCATCTCCTTGCAATGTTGTCGACTGGTTTCATTCAAAGCATTCACCTCCTGGAGGTGGGATTCAGTAATCTTAAGCTTTTCTTCGAGCATTTGAACGTTCTCTCTTAAACTGCCAACTTGAGCATTATCTGCCAAAAGCTCTGCAATGTGTCCATTGAGATTGCAAATCAATGTTTCTTTTGCATTCAACTGATTTACGCAAACTTGTAGTTTACGATTTACCTCTTCTTCTTTATCGGTTGAACTGATGGGATTCAAGCAACCTACCTGAACCTTCTCGAGCAATTCTTTTGATATTCCCATCAACACTTCAGACATGTTATCTGCTTCCAAAAACCGACCCCAAGCTACCTCGGCTGCCTTTTCCATGAAACCAGCAACTTGTTCTATCAAGCTCATCTTCACCTTAATATCATCTTCATTCTGCTTGTGCTCCAATAACTTCTTTTCAAGTTCCACCTCTCGCTTGAGAGACTTTTCCAGCATTCTGAGCGTACGTCTCTCCTCAAATGTCCGTGAGCTAGCCAAACTGAGTTCTTCATTTGCATTCTTTGCTATGTCAGTTCTCCCTGTAAGAACACCATCTTAGCATAAAACAACACCATCCTTAAAAATGAGGCAAACAAGACTTACATTCGTTCTGTTGGGAAGAAAACGAGGCCATCTTCAGCTTTGCTAACTGAAGTTTCGTCCCCAAAGCACGTTCCTGTGACTGTTTAAGTGATTCTTCATAACCGTGCAATTTACTCACCAGCCCAACGAGCACCTCTGTGGAATGTTCACTGGTGGACATCTTTCGCAGGGCAGCGACTATTTGATCTTGCAGATCAGTCATGAAATTGTCCAACTCTGTTACCTCACAATTAAGCAGCGTATACAGAAGATCAAATGTGATCGCCTTTTCAATTGCTTCAGCAGAGATGTCATTGTTTACGATATCCATTGCTCGGATCTCATTTTCCCCGGCTAACTTATGCAGCAAAAGGTGCTCTATGTTGGCTAACTTCTCAGAAGAGTAAGCTAAGGCGATGTCCACTTCAGAAGACACTTCCAAAGCATTCTGTAGTTCACCAGCATTGGCAGATTTCTGAGCATCTTCTTGCAGCGAGTTTTGCGTGTCTGAAAAGGCAACATCAGACGCAATGGCAGTTGAACTGGTTGCCTCCATTCTCAAGCAATTCTGACCAAAAGCTGGAGATGAGCAAATTTAAAACATAGAAAGCACAAGTCCACCCATCTGATGAATTATCGACACGAACGATGCTTTAAATCGATGCCTAGCACAGGACAATGAATGTTTTCTTGCAATAGGTACTTTAAATAAAGACAATACAGCAACCCTAAGACCCCAATTCTACTTCCAGAAGAACTGCCGCCGCCTTCATAAACCCTAATTTGATTCACAAAATGAAGGACACGAAGACATGCCAGAATTTAAAAAGCTCCCCATTTGATTCTCAAAATTGGGCAGAAATAACATCCATTATCACGATTGAAACTCAATTGCAGAAAAATTAGTCCAAATGTCCAATTCAAACAATGCAATTGCGCATACGGAAAGAAAAGCTTTTCCCCATGTTTGAAACCATTCATACAGCAGAATCTTCAAAATAAGCTGCATACCTGATTAAAACAAGCTCAATTCAAATCACCAACAGATTCGGAAAATTCTCTGGAATGCGAATCGTGACAAAAACGCGAAACAGAGAAAATGTCAAACTGGGCTTCCCGTTCCCGAGCATTAATTACACAACCCGATGATATTAAAGAAATAAAACATGGTCAACTTCACTCCCTCGGCGGTTTCGGCGGCCAAATGATTAGTACACAGAAGGCCCTCCATCCAAGAACAATCCCATCTCTCGTTACAAGCACACAAGACTACTACCGAGTGCACTCACCACATGTATCATGATTATGTAACAGTGTAATAATATATGTAAGCAGTGAGTGTTGAGGAAAAAGATGAAAAGAGGAAAGCGTGAGCAATTATTGAAAAAAGCCGACAGCAGCACCGAGATGATCCATAATGGGAAGAGGGAAATGGTGACACACAAAAAAGTGGGAAGAAATATATAGTGGAAATGAAGAATTCTACTTTTTGGGGACCGAAACACATGATGACTGAGTAACGACAAAGTACATATGCATAAATAAAGGAATAGTGGACGCAGCGCCACACGATACTTGAGAAACATAAACAGATCTCATGTAATAAAAATAGGTTTTTGTTGAATTCACTAGTAAAAGGATTTATTGACATCTAAATGTTTTTCAACTCAGACATTTTGATGACTCCCACGCCTTAGCTAAATTTCAAATTGTACACCAACCTATTATCCAAAAAGAAAAAAAATTCACAATTGAAGACCGTTATTTGTTCATATCTGGTAAAATTGTCATGAATGATGAGCAAGTTTTTCCCTACCAAATTTCTTTTCAGGCGTCAACAATAATGTCAATCAATACCTGTGCATTTCATAACCATTCAGATGCTTTCAAATTGCCGCATAATCCAACCATTTGTATATAGATACATGTCATGCCATTGCCGATAATTGAAATACGCCCCTTGTTACTTGAAAATGATAGTATTAATTAATTGCAATTCAGCGATTTGTAATTAGGATTTGGAGGACAAGTTATTCCAGTTGCTCCCGAATGTGTTGGCTGAACTTTTGTCAAATTAGGTACAATTTGGAGATCTCTTTTTGCACGAAAAGAGGGCTTTGAGTGTTTTCATTCTCTTGATCCATAGTTCGTTCATGGGACCAGTAGATATGTTGCCTGAAGATGGTGCTTCAGTAAAATGTACTGATCCTAACTTTGTGGAAGCCTTATATGTTGTTGTTCTCGGACTACTGTACTTTATTATTCATCCTTGTGGATTGGGGACAGTGTAATTGAGTGCTAGCGCCTAGAAAGAGCTGACAATGGCCTGGTTAAGAATGTAAGGAAATGTTGGATCTTGGATATCTTTATCTTATCCAGGACAAGGCTGGAAATGTAAAATCGAACACATGGAAATCAGAAAGCTAATGTGTCGGAAATAAGAAAAATTGTATGTAAATGTCCCCTGTTTTCTATGTACAAAAGTTTCTCTTATTCCATCACTCTGATTGCCTTCAAATCAACCAGAACCCAAATTTGGATGTCCCTTTCCTGCCTCTAATCCTACAAAACAATTCCGCAATTTTTTTATACCATGGTTAGGTTTATTGCATTAATTGATGTTTCAATTTTCCTAATCCATTATTTCCTGCTTTCATCATTGATGTGTGGATTCCAACACCAACCCATTACCCATCATTGCCTACCAAAAGCATAAAAAAAAGAAACCTGAGTCAAGGAAAGACCGAGAAATTGGAAATTAAAGATGGTGTATCTCTGTCTCTTCTGGCAATGTGTTTGCTTCATCCACTATGAGTGGGGCTTAAGTTTAATACCCCCATAGGGACCCAATATTGTAAACCCTTTGAGGCAAACACTTCAACTAAAAGTGCAGCTGATTATCGAGAAGTTTATGTTGATGATATGGCTTTCACAGCTGAAAACCCTTTTCAGATTTCCAGTTTCTGGTGAGGCAAACAACCCCCTGCCTTATAATCCATCATTTCCTTGGACAATTGTGATAAATTCTTTATTATCCTTGTCTGGATAAGCTGGGGAATTGTTTATTTGGTTTGATTAATTATTTGTTTTTGCCTGCCTAATGGTTTGAAGTGTGATAAAGTATTTGGCATGGAATAGTTTGAAGTATGCTTAAACAAATGCAATGCTACAAAATTTTGAAAATTTGGGGAAATCAATGGATGCACAACAAGTGTTCGACTAATTTATTCTGAGAAAACCTGAAGCCTATTCTTTCATATTAATTTCCAGAATAAGAATCTCTGTGGTGTTTTTTTCTTGTATGTGTATTTTAATCTGACAATGATTTGAGAAGTGAAATTCAGGTGTCGTTTTCAGGGACTATTTTACAAGTCCAACATGCTTTTTATTTTGTTTTGCTTATAAACAAAGTAGCTGGATAAATTTGAGTTAAGAAATCCACATTCCTCTTACCTACCTTTTTGCGACATATTTCCTCTCTTTCCCCGTGTTATAAAACTCCCAATTCCTTTCCTGGTTTCAAGACATTCACAGTTTTTCTCTAGTAAATTATAATGGAAACATTTCCTTCATTCTCCAGGATGTCCAAACAATATTCCAAGAAACAGGCCCTGGAGAAGAGCAGAAACGTTTCCAGGGAAAAAGAGAATCCCAAAACTACTACTAACTTATTTTCCAGGCACCTCAAGAAAATATACCCCATTGGCTTGCAGAGGACTTGCTCAGCCCTTTCTTTATCCTCTTTGTCCCTGTCTTTGTCGCAGAATTCAACTGATTCTTCTTTGACGGATTCTTCCACACCGCTTGATCAGAAAATATCCTTGGCCCTCAACCTGATTGCTCCCCCTGAAAGAAGAGAGTTCGTTCCCGTGGCAAAATCTGTTCAGCCGCCTAATGTAAGTGTTCCTGGCGAGGAAGGAACTAAGCGGTGCAACTGGATTACAAAAAGCAGCGGTGAGTAGAGAAAAAATTCGATTTTTGATTTGCTTTTTTTTAGCATGTTAAGAGTTGGTGTAATTCATCGTTTCATCTTATTGTTGATGGAATCATCTATGTGGATACGTTTGTTTTTTGTGGTTTTTACAAGTCAAGTAGAGGGCCTGCAGAGTTGTTGATTACATGCATAACTACCAAATAATATTAAGAGTCCAAAGTTGAATTTTTCCCACCTAATACTAGATGCCTTTTTAGTGTCCTTTTACTTGAGTCAAATGGATTTTAGTAATATAATATCAGTGGGGGGGAAAAAGAAAAAGTTACCCAAATTGGCACCATTTAGCTTTATTAGATAAAACGGTTTATATTGTTTACAGTTTTATTGAAACTATAGGGGCGTGAATTTGACCGTTAGATGTATTTAACTCGCGCATGATCACAATTTCTTATAATCTAGTACTAGTTTGTAGTATTTGTGAGTTTGAAGGAATGATATCCTAAGTCCCTACTTAATTTGCTGCATTGCCCTTTTTAATGTAGTTGTTACAACCTAATTGTGTTTGGTTTTTTTTTTAAAAAAAAACCTTCACAATCAATTATTGTATATTCCTGGAACTGTTGCTGTCATGCTTGAGCAACCACCACGGGAATCTTTGTCATCATTTGGGAGCATAATTTATTATTTAAATTGAGCTTCTATTCTCGGAAAGCTAACTGACGTTGGTCCACAGACAGTGTTTATGTACAATTCCACGACGAATGCTGGGGTGTTCCAGTTTACGATGACAAGTATGATCTTGATTACACTTCCTTGATTGGAATTTAATCTCTAAATCAATGCTAGCAATGATGTGTATTGAATTTGATTGCCATGTTTGCAAAACAGTCTGTTGTTTGAGCTGCTGGCGATGTGTGGATTGTTGATGGACTTCAACTGGACAGAAATCCTGAAGAGGCGCGAGATTCTCAGGTTCTTGTCTCTTTCTTCCGCGCTCTTCATTATCCAATTTCGCTATGTTTGTTCTATTAAATATTCAAGATGTTTAAACAAACAGGGAGGCTTTTGTTGGTTTTGATCCCAAGAATGTGAGTAAAATGGGAGAACAAGAGATCCTTGAAATAGCCTCCAACAAAGAACTAACTTTAGCAGAGAACAGAGTCAGGTGCATTGTCGAAAACGCCAAATGTATAGCCAAGGCAAGTTTTTGTCCTTTGCTAAAACATAGTATGCACTAAAAACCTTGAAGGATCTGATCAGGCTAAAATCTTGATGTATAATTAAAACTGTTTCATAAATTCATAAATTGTATGAAGTCTGAAGTTTCAGCCATCAAACAGGACCTAACAACATGTCGGATTTTGGGTTGTACAGATTGCAGAGGAGTATGGATCACTGAGCAGCTACATGTGGGATCAGATGAGCTACAAACCGGTGATCAACAGATTCAGGTTTCCGAGGAATGTTCCGTTGAGGAGTCCGAAGGCAGAGATCATAAGCAAGGATTTGGTGAGGAGAGGGTTCCGTCTCGTGGGGCCCGTCATCGTCTACTCGTTTATGCAGGCGGCAGGGATGACCATTGATCATCTGGTTGATTGTTTCAGACATGGAGAGTGTGTGAATCTTGCAGAAAGGCCATGGAGGCATGTCTGATTTCGCCTTTCAGCCAAAATATTTAAGTTGCTATTTATAATTGTTATTAACTTAAAATACATATGAACTCGTGATGATGGGTAGCATAGTTTGCAAATAATAATTTATATTGTAGTAATTAATATCTTATTTTTATTGCGATTAGTGAATTCAGGATGTTTGCGAGTGTTAGGATAATTTATCTTTAAGTCAAATTTTATGGTTAGAAGGAGTGTTTCTGGGGTGGAACGACTTGGTAGCCCCCGGATTACATTTTAAACTCTCTTTTAGATGATCTTGCTGGAACTTGTAATGTTCATCAATCATTTGAATAAGATTGGCTTCGGCTGAAGAAACTTACTTGGCCGGCCTATTTAAAATTTTTGTATAAAATTTTATAATTTATTATATATATATATATCAATTAATATTGTTATTTATTACTCCCTCCGTCCCACCACACTTGTCCTGTTTGACTTTTTTACACTGTTCACTGTTCAGCTTTGACTCAACTTTACTGCATGTGTATATTTAGAGAAAAATAGTCGAGTTGGGTCTTGTTAGAATCGTATGATCATGTAGTTTTATACTTAATATATATTTTGCATAATTTTTCATTGTACATATTTTGAGATATTAACAGTTGAAAAAGTGCATTGGATTGTGTGCAAAAGTGAAACAAGACAAGTTAAATGGAACGAGGGAGTATTAGTTTAATATTACTTTATAAAATTTAAAAACATGTAATAGGTTTAAATATAAGCTCTTAAAAGACTTAAAGCATGTTCTATTAAAATAAATAAGTCAGACTTAAGTCTATAAGAGGTATATCAAAGTTAATAGACCAGACTTGAGCCTTATAAAAACTAAATAGGCCTGAGTAGCCCGGTCTAGCATATTTCTAAACACATTAATTAAATCTGGTGATACTATAAAGAGTCTTTGTACTAGTCCTAGTACTACTAGACTACCTCCGACTCCGACTATATATACTCCCGCCTCCGGTTTTAAAAAATGTTAACATTTACATAGTAAACACTATTTATTAAGTAATTCTTTGATTCGACTTTTTAACAGAAAAATTAATATTTTCGTCCTTTAAGTTTCAAAATTCACCAAAATTGTCCTCTTCGTTTCAATTAGAAAAATTGGTCCTCTAACTTTGATGTTTTCTCTAATTTGGTCATTTGGCCATAATAAACCTAATTAATATCTAATAAAAAAAATAATTAAGTCATTAATGTTGGTTCCACGACCCTTAATTAAATGGGTCAACCCACAACACATTTATCAAAATCAATTTTCTTCAAAAAACAATTTTATTCAAACAAAATTACCTATTATTAAGAACTAATTTTATGCAAAAAAAAATAATCATTTATCAAAATTTATTTTATTTCAAACAAAATTAAGGGTTATGAGTTGACCCATTTATTAATTAAGGGTTGTGGGGCTCATTAATGGTTTAATCATCTTTTATTACATGTTAATTAAATTTATTATGTCAAAAGGACTAAATTGGAGAAAAAGTCAAACATAGAGGACTAATTAGAGGATTATTTGGGTGAATTTTGAAACTTAAAGGACCAAATTATTAATTTTTTCACTTTTTAACACAGTTACATAAGATAAAACATAATCAACTGAGATCTTGTTAATTAGATTCGTCTAATCATGCAGTTTTATAATATTAAAGTTTTATATATTTTTTTATTTTATAGAATTTGAGATATAATTACTCCTTAAAAATATGTATTGGATTACGTGAAAACAATGAATGTAAACATTTTTCGAATACGTAGAAAGTATATACTATATGCTAATGCTACCCGTATCATCATTATTATTCATTCGCCACTCTCCAATTTTAATTCCATTATTAAGCAAAAGCAATTCCCCAGCTGGATCGATCGATGACGACGGAACCTTGTTCTTCTCCTCCTGCAGCAATTGTTCCACCATTGTCGGACGGAGAAAAGGAATTCGTCGAATATGTCTGCCCTATCCTTGATCTCTTGTGCTCCTTTGGCCGCGGATATTATTATTGGCACAACACACCTTCCATGATCCGTTGCTTGGAAGACAAGATGACCATTTTCAACGCCCTCAGAATAGTCAAAGGCGAACGCGTTGTTCGTTTCGATACCTCCCCTGCTCGCCTATCCCAAATGCTTGACATCGTCCGCGCCAAAATTATCGCCGACAACAGAACGCCGACGTCTTCTCTAGGGATTGCGAGCGAGTCAATTTTGGGTAAACGGAAATTCCGTGAAACCCTAGATTGCGGCGGCGTCGAAGACGACGACGAAAACCCTAACCCAACAGATCATTATTCCGAGGAGGAAACCCATACTCGTCGTTCCGATCGTGAATCCACTCCATTGGAATCCATAACCGCATTGACAGCCATTCGACGACATCACCCGCACCCGCCCAAAATCCGACCCACCCGATCCGTCGAAATGGATGAAAATCCGACAAAAGGTGGATTCTTATAGGGTGATGGGTGGATCGGGTGACGGATTGGGTCGGAGATGGATCTAGGCTCATCCAACCCACCACCCGATCCATCATCCAACCCACCACCCAAACCATCCATCACCCGTTATATTTTATTAAATATGTATACTCAATATACTTTAGTAGAAAAATATTAACATGGTTTTTCCTCCATTTTTTTCTTCCACGGTCCCTTTGGGCGTTCCAATCTTTCACAATTCCCCCGTAATTACATCATTCATTGCTAAGGAATGCCTTATCGACTAATCTTCCTCATGTCAAGACTCATGTTTTATAATTTTCTCGTTTGACCCTTTCATTCCTAGTGTTCGATTCCTCCACTTTTGGATATTATTATTTCGTTTACACTTCGCTTCCATATATAGCAAATAAGGTATGGTTTCCTAAACTTTACGATGTTCAAACATGAATTAACTTTGAATATAAATGATTGCAAGTTTATGTATATTTTCAAATCCATTAGTCACCCGATCCACCCGTTTCACCCGTGGTTGATGGGTGGATTGGATTTGGGCTGAGTTTTAAACGGATGATGGATGGATTGGACGATGAAATAACACTCATGGACGGAGGTGGATTTACCCTTCTCCGATCCACCTCCGACCCATTGCCATCCCTATTTACAAGTCAAGTAGAGGGCTTGCAGAGTTGTTGATTACGTAGAGCTGTGAAAATGGATTTGGCCCATTGGGCCAGTCCGTCCCTGCCTCCCAATAGGAAGGATTGGGCTTAGGGATGACAATGGGTCGGAGATGGATCGGAGGTGCCTAAATACACCTCCACCCATCAATGTTATATTGATCATCCAATCCATCCATCATCCATCTAAAACTCAATCCAAATCCAACTCACCCATCAACCATGGGTGAAACGGGTGGATCGGGTGGTAAGTGGATTTCAAACATACATAAATGATGCAATAATTTATATTCAACATGCAAAGTAACAATTATCCTATGAAGGAAAGTGTAAAAAGCCAAACTGATATTAGTAAGAAATAAGCATCAGTGTCACTTCGGGCAAGCAGCGGTGCAAGACATCGGCGAAGCAACAGTCACGATTTGCCGATTTGGGAGAGGCGAACGATTTCAATTCTCAATTTTCAGAGCGGGATTGAGAGATTCTGAATTTCTAATGCAATATAGGATTTTAACTTTTTATTAGTTTTTAATACTATTTATTCTATTTTATACTTCCTCCGTTCCTTACAAATTGATACGGATCCACACTGCACGCAATTCAATACATGTTTTAAATTATTAATAACTCAAATTCGATATAAGTAAAAAATCTAAAAGTTTGATATTTAAAAATTACACGATGACACGAATCTAACAATATCTCACTTGACTATATTTTAACTTGAATAACTATGATAAAAACTTTAAGTCAAAGTATGCATGTGAACAGTAGCAATTTTCAACATGTTGCAAATAAAAAGAAACAGAGGTAGTATATAATATATAGATTATTTAATGTGCAATATTATATTTTTAAAATATATATTTATATATTTAGAAGAAGCGGGTGATGAGTGGATTGGATGATGGATTGGATGATGGGTTGGATGAGCCTAAATCCATCTCCGACCCGATCCCTCACCGGATCCACCCATCACCCTGTAAGATTCCACGTTTTTTCGGGTTTTCGTCCATTTTAACGGAATGAGTGGGTCGGACTACGGGCGGATACGGGTGGAATTGTCATCCCTTGTTGGGGTGAATAAATAAAGGTCTGTTTGGAAACGGGCCTAAATGGGCTAGCCCGCCTGAACACGCCGTCGCTTGGGCTAGCCCACGGCGGGTGGGGGCCAGCCCGCGGGCTAATCCAAAATTTTAATTTATTTAATTTTTAGTTAAGTTTGTTATGAAAATCTAAATAACATATGTATTTGTAAGAATATTGATTAGTTGAATATTATTTGAAGTCATATATTTTAATTTGATATTAGTTAATATAATTCAATTTATAATTTTTTTAATATAAAAAAATTATAAATTGAATTATATTAACTAAATTAAATTAAAATAATCTTAAAACTCGCTTTATATGACATGAACTACTTAACATTATCCTTTCAACTAATTTTTTTTTTAAAAAGAATACTATACAAAATTAAAATAAATCATTTTGGATTTTATTAAAAATATATTTAATTTATAATTAGATAATATATTTAATTTTGGATAAATAACAATATTACACAATATATTATAAAATTAAAAATTAATTTATTAATTAGAAAAAAAACCGCGGGCCAGCCCGCCTGGCCCACAACCCGCCGGTGGGTTGGTCTGGGCCGAGGTTATTCTAGCCCGCCCCGCCGTGGGCCCAGCCCGTCTAAGCCCGCGAAATGGTGGGCTAGAGTGGGCTTGGCCTGTGTCGCCCCGCCAGCCCGTCTTGACACCTCTATGATTATGTAAGGGTGGTGTGTCCCACACGGTGTTAGGTAATATTTTTTGGCACGTGATGGTAGGTTGGAATTAATTTGCCTTCCCACATCGAAAAACCAAAGCCATCCCTGCCTTGTTTCGTTACTATAAATATAGGCTCTGCCTATTGAATGAAGTGCACCACAACCCAAATTATTTAGATAGAAAGGGCAAGAGTAGAGACAGTACCAACCTTGTTAAATAAAAAGGGGCATAAGTCAGCTCTCATTTTTTATAAGAGATAGTGACAGTTCCCTTGGGGCTAATGGCAGCTCTCTGATAAAATAGAGGGCTTTGACTGATAGATTTCATACTCTTAGGATGGTGTTTTGGTAGGTTACTTTTGTAAGAGGCCCTCATTTGTGAGTGGGTTTTCTGGGTTAGAAAATTATTGTCCAAACCCTTTTGTAATATTTGCCCCTCATAGTAAAAATTTATTTCTCCTTTTGCCTGTGGATGTAGGTCTATTTGACCGAACTACGTAAATTCTCTGTGTTTGTTTATTTTGCTGCATTTGGCTAATTTGGGTTTCCGATTGTCCCAAATTGGGTTTGTTTATAGAAACATTTCCGCAACAAACTGGTATCAGAGCTGTGTTTGTGCCTCGTTTGGTAGCAAAAATGTCGGCAATAAATATTAGTGCTGACAAGTTCACAGGGAGAAATAGTTTTTGCATTTGCAAATCAAAATGCGGGCTTTGTTAAAGCAACAAGGCATGTGGGCTCCGTTGGAGAAAAAGGCTGATCCAGATGATGCTAAGATGGTGAGCCTGGAGGAGAAGGCTCATTCAACCATCTTATTGTGCTTGGCAGATGATGTTATTACTGAAGTTGCAACGAAAACAACGGTGTTTGGTTTGTGGTACCAATAAGTTGCTGCTGAAGCATCGTTTCTTCAGCCTACGGATGCATGAAGGTAAACCTCTTCGAGACCATCTGGATAGATTGAATCTTGTTGGAGTTGCGTAATATTGATGTAGTTATCGATGATGAAGATGCTGCATTAATCTTATTAGTATCTTTACCATTGTCATTTGAAAATTTTGTACAATCATTTATTGTTGGTAAAGATACTATTAGTTTAGAAAATGTACGTGCTGCTTTGCATAGTAGGGAATTGCGCCATAAGGCATCTTTGAGTAATGATCAGGCTGTTGGGCTTGTAGTTTGTAGTGGCAATGGACATGAAAAATTTGTAAAACAAAAGAAGAAAAAGTCTTTTGTTAAAGGTCCAAGGTCATGTGATGTGTGCAATCTTTGTAATGACAAGGGACATTGGAAGACCAGTTGTCCCAAGATGATGAAGAAACAACAACAGGGAACGTAACGAGATTTTGTCTCTGTTGCAGTCGACGGCGATACAGATCCAGTGGATCATTTGGCTTTGTTTGCAAGTGTTCAGACAAAACAGTAAAAGGATCGTTTGCGGCTTTGAAGAGAATCTTGCATGGATTCTGCATTGTTGTGCAGAGGTCTACGGTAGTGGATTCTGGAGCTGTTAATGCTGATTCTTCTAATATGTCTCTATTTTGGCGTATCAGATTTGGACATATTGTTCGAGGGAGTTCAATGAGTTCCGCAAGAACAATAGAATTGCTGGACATCACAAAGTTTGGAACACTTCAGAACATAATGGGGTTTTAAAACGTATGATCAGACACTTATTTTGGGAGAGCACGCTACATGCTCTTGCGATCTGGATTGCCAAGGAGCTTTTGGATAGAGGCAGTAAACACTGCCTGCTTTCTGAAAAATTGGGCACTTCATAGAGGAATTGATTGGCGGATTCCTTATTAGGGTTGGTCAGGTAACTATTGTGATTACTCGGATTTGAAACCTTTTGGACATATGGCATAGGTTTCTGAGGGAAAGTTGAAGCCTTGAGCGAAGAGTCAATTTTGGGTGCTGACAAGAAGGTGGAGCTTCAAAAGATGACTCAGACAAGCAAGATTGATTTTCTACTGTGTGTAGAGTTCGGCATTTTGAGATTTGGGTGCAGCGCAGAATTGGGGATATGAAGATCTATTGAGATAGGTCAAAAGAAGCTTTTAGTGCTATGCCAGATTTGGCACAAACAATCAGTGTTAGCCGATTCATGGACCAGTGAAAGAGCATTGACTTTCTCTTAAGCGAACCTTTAGCTAATTGAGAAGCACATCTAATGTTGGCTCTCTGTTGATTGCCTCTCCGAGGCATTTTGATTTCCCTTGGTGGGAAATTTGGAGGCAAAAGAAGAGTTGGAGTCGTTTAGCACATTTGTGTGCATGGTTTGGGTACATTTGTTTTTGAGTAAATTTGAGATCAAGGTAGAGACTTCTTCAACTATGCTCGGGACACACCAAGGTGGAGATTTGTAAGGGTGGTGTGCCCCACACGGTGTTAGGTAGTGTTTTTTGGCACATGAGGGTAGGTGGGAATTAATTTGCCTTCCCACATAAAAAAACCAAAGCCATCCCTGCCTTGTTTCGCTACTATAAATATGGATCTGCCTATTGAATGAAGTGCACCACAGCCCCAATTATTTAGACAGAAAGGGCAAGAGTACAGACAGTACCAACCTTGTTAAATAAAAGGGGCATAAGTCAGCTCTCATTTTTTATAAGAGATAGTGACAGTTCCCTTAATGTGGGGGCTAATGGCAGCTCTTTGATAAAATAGAGGGTTTTGATTGATAGAGTTTCATACTCTTAGGGAGGTGTTTTTGGTATGTTTCTTTTGTAAGAGGCCCTCATTTGTGAGTGAGTTTTGTGGGTCAGGAAATTATTGTCCAAATCCTTTTGTAATATTTGCCCCTCATAGTGAAATTTGTTTCTCCTTTTCCCTGTGGATGTAGGTCAATTTGACCGAACCACGTAAATTCTCTGTGTTTGTTTATTTTGCTGATTTGGCTATTTTTGGTTTCCGATTGTCCCAAATTGGGTTTATTTTGAGTCACATTTCCGCAACAGATTACATGCATAACTACCAAATAGTATTAAGAATCCGAAGTTGAATTTTTCCCACCTAGTATTAGATGCTTTTTAGTGATATTTTACTTTGGTCAAATGGATTTTAGTAATATAACACAGTGGGGGAAAAAAGAAACAGTTACCCAAATTGGCACAATTTAGGTTTAGATAAAACGGTTGATATATTATAAGTTGCTATTTATAATTGTTATTATTAACTTAAAATACATATGAACTCGTGATGGGATAGCATAGTTTGCAAATAATAATTTATATTGTAGTAATTAATAATATCTTATTTTTATTGCGATTAGTGAATTCAGGATGTTTTTGAGTGTTGGATAATTTATCTTTAAGTCAAATTTTGAAATCAAAAAATTATTTTGTGTTACTACAAACGTTCATTAAGCATACACCCCATCACCATGCATGGAAGCAAGCACAGTAAATGTGTTTTCATATCATATTTATCTCTCGTATATATAAATATAAGTATACCTATGGGGTATACCTATGGGGTATACTTATTCATGAGGTATGTATAGAGATAAGAATAGGTCAGGCTAGCTACACGATAGTGACCTATATATGGGTAGTCTATCATAGGCCCAGTAGGCTTGGCCTGAGCTTTTTTGTAAATAGGCCGGACTCGGGCCTTTTTAAAATTTTACTTCCTTAGTTTTTCTTAATTGTTATGGATCCACTCAACGCGCAGTACAATTCATTTTAAACCATTAATAACTCGGTACAAATAAAAATTCTAAAAGATCAATATTTAAAAACTACAAAACGAGACGAATCTGACAATATTTCACTTGGCTATATTTTAACTTGTATAACTATGATAAAATTTCAAGTCAAGTATTTGTATGAATAGTTCCACATTAACAAATGTAGCAAACTTTTAAAAATGGAGGAAGTATTTAACTAAATATTCTGAGTTGGACTTTATAAAGAGTTTATTAAGTTTAGTCGCCAGCCTATTTAAATTTTATAACCTTATATAAAATTTTATAATTTATAATATTATTATTTATTATTAATTTAATATTATTTTATAATATTTAAAAATACTATGTTATAGGCTTTTAAAAAACTTAAGGCATGACTTATTTAAATAAATAGATAAGATTTAGGCCTATGAAATAGCCCATCAAAAAATAATATATCAGGTTTAGACCTTATAAAATGAAATGGGCTAGGTTGTTCAAGCCTATATTTAGTTCAGTCTAGCCTATTTCCACCCATGCATGTATAGGCTCGGACATCTTGTAATCTTCTAAGAAACACTAGTCTACAAATACTCCATACTATCTCCGTCTCATTATAATTGTTACGGACCCACCTGACACGTATGGCGATACACATTTTTAACGGTTAATAACTTAAATTGTGTATAATAAGAAAATTACTAAAATTTTATATTTTAAAACTACAAGATTAGACGAATCTAACAAGATCTCACTTGACTATATTTTTTTCTTATATAACTATGATAAAAAAAAAAATTCGAATCAAACTTAAACAGTGAATAGTGTACAAAAATCAAACGTAACAATTAAAACGAGACGGGGAAGTATAAAGAAAGATTTAGGCGCAATTTCAAAATTTAAAGAATCTTTTTGTGATTTTGCCCTAGCCCTAGTAGTACTACTAGCTAGACTACGTCCGACTCCGACTCCGAACTCCGACTCCTGACTCTCACTATATATATATGATCATTCATGCTACTCGTATCATTATTGATCATTCACCATTCATTCTCCAATTTTAATACTATCAGTAATTAATTAAGCGAATTGAAAGCAATTCCTCTCGATCGGTCGATTGATGATGACGATGGAGCCTTGTTCTTCTTCTGCTGCTGCTGCTGCACCACCGTTGTCGGATGGAGAAAAGGAATTCGTGGAATCTGTCTGCCCTAGCCTTAATTTCCTGTGGCGTAACACTCCTTCCTTGATCCGTTTCCTGGAAGACAGGATGGCCATTTTCAACGGCCGCAGAATCGTCAAAGATCAGCGCACTGTTTGTTTTGATACCTCCCCTGCTCGCTTATCCCTAATCCTGGACACCATCCGCGCCAAAATCATCAGGGATGCCAAGGAAATCCGTTTGGGTAAACGCAAATTCCGTGAAACCCTAGACTGCGTCGTCGTCGAAGACTTAGACGAAAACCCTAATCCTGTTCCTGTTCCTGTTATGGCTAACGAAGAGAGGCGAGGAGGACCCATTTTTCTGACGACGAGGGTTCTGACGGGCACGGATCTATCACGCCACCAAAACCGACTGTCCATGCCGAGTAATCGAATCACTCCAGCTGGTGCTATTGAAGGCTTTCTCACGACGGACGAGATTGGATTGATGTGCGATAGGAACAAAGGGTTTCTTCCTATTAAAGTCATTGCTGATCAAGGTTCTCCTACGGAAAAAACACACATTTCGCATTTGAGGAAGACGATATCAGGGAGAGGTACAACCATATATGCAATCGGAAAACCCTGGAATACGATCGTGGAGGAGCACCGCTACCGAAGGGGTTTGCCACTCCACGTCTACGCAGATCGCAATGAGGACAATGAGGTCGTAATCATTCTTTCCAAGAGGAAATCTCTGACTCACCCTCTTATATGATAGTAATATATGCGAGCTATCTATCATGGCTGTCATTGAAGTTATATGTGTGTGTATATGAATTGTTCATCTATCTTTAATTATATGGTACGAAATCAACCATGTTTGATTATGTGTTGGCTCGTTTTTGTGTTGCTTGCTATATAATAGCAATATAGTGTTTCCCACAATTAACAATCCCACAGATCAATCAATCTCATCAATGTAAGATAGGATATGATAGAGATGATTTCAACTAGTACTTTGTCCCAACGGCAATCTGACATGACAGCCGCCCCCTTAGAATCGAAATGGTGTATATAGTAGAAGATGATGCATTATGAAACATATATATATATATATATATATATGCATAAGCCTGTGAAGTCCGATTAGATAGAATAGAATGCCATGTAATTCATGATCAGCTTTGAATATACCCACAAGGCAGGCAGGCAGGCAGGCCAACCCAACACATCCCCAGCAGCCTGGCCTCCACCCAAATTCCCCACACTGGTGCCAAAGGACAACTTCATACTATCATACCCTAGCTAGCTATATGAAGTATAAAATTGAATACTTCCTTCGATATCAAATATTTGATACGGACCCACTGCGCACGCAGTCCAATGCACATTTTGAATCATTAATAACTCAAGTTCGGTATATGTAAAAATTCTATAAGTTCGATATCTAAAAACTACACGACGAGACGAATCTAACAAGATCCCTCTTGACTATATTTTAACTTGTATAACTATGATAAAACTTTAAATCAAAGTGTATGGGTAAATAGTGACCAAAAACCAAATGGGGCAAACATTTGAGAACGGAGGAAGTAATAAATAGTTATACGACTCACAGTTATTCGTTAGTCCAAGGGTATTGATGAAGCTGAACTTGTTATGGATGTTTATGGTTGAATCTTCAACCAAACCAATATACACACATATATATATATATATATATATATGAATTTTTTGTTCTAGAGACCGGAAATTTTTGGTAAAATTTGGTCACTAAAGAGGTTAGCAACGAAAATTCTTTAGTTTTAGTTACCAAATCCAAAATTTTCTAGTAGTGTTATACTATTACATTAAATAAATTACTCAAAAATTATATATTCTTTTTATATTTTAGGAAAACCACGCTATTACTTTATGAACAAATTTTATAAAAATGAGCGACTAATAGTACTTTTTTTTATGAAACTAATAGTACTGTTTATATACTTCTAATAATTATACTCCCTCCATTTTTTTAACTTGTTATGGACCCACCATTCACTCAATCCAATGCAAATTTTAAATCATTAATAACTCAAGTTCCGTACAATTTAAAAACTACAAGATGAGCGGATTTCACAATATCGAACTTGACTATATTTTAACTTATATAACTATGATAAAAATTTAAGCCAAATTGGTACATTGAACAGTAGCAAAAGTCAAATTGTACTATCTAATAAAAAAAAAAGAGGGAGTATTGAAAAACGTTTTAATGAATATGTAAAGTACACTAACTTTATACTACTATAATGAAGACTATATATATAGTGTATACATTAAAAAATTAACACAAATTATGTAAGTAGTCAATGGCAATGAGAAATAAATTCGTATATATCTTTTGGTACGTGCGCTGGTTGCATTGTCTTGTAGTATATACATAAAGCCTATTTGCATGCATAAATTACTAAATTAGAGAAGCATATTGTGTAAAGTTTAATTGAAAAAAAAAATAAAAATAATGCACACATGGACATGGGACGTTGATATCATTATACGTAGTAATACTGTATTATGCGTGTATTTGTTATTTGGTGTAGTTAATTTAGTAGATAAAGAGTGAAAGGGAAAGGGACTGGACATGTATATATGTATGTGGGTCAAAAAGTGCCATAATAGGGGGCCTATCCTTACCCCATCATCAATATTCCCATTGAAATTTCCAACCAACTACAACGCATTCTATATGCTAATATGTCGTGTAGGCACCACCTCCCTTTTTTACCTTCCATGTCTTAAAGAAATCCAAAATTAGTAGTACAAAAATATATATAAAGATGATAAATTATGAATGTGACAATCATCATAAAGTAGTACTACTAGTGTACTACCTATTAATATTATACAGCACATTTGTCCTTCCATTTAGCCCCCCAAAAGCCAAAAGGCTGGCTTCACCCTATGACCCATCCTTAAAACACTCGAAAAAATTTCACACAAGTTAATTTCAAGATCAATTCTGTATTCTTTACACTTTACTTTTGTAATTTACCTTTTGTAAATTCAAATTTTTGGCAATTTCCTTTCTATTTGACATTATGGAAAGATTTGTATTTATTAGTATTATTGATAATTTAATTAAAATTCAAAGTAATGCAACTTAGAAACAATGAACAATCGTAATCGGCCATGTACTTCGACACACTAACCTGACTTTTTTTCTTTTTTTAAGTTACTTGGAAGTCTTGAACTACTATTATAAAATTTAATAAATTAAAGAATTAAAAATGCCAAATTACATAATTTAGACTAATTTGACATCAAACCATTGTTGAGACAAGACCACTTTCCAGCCCCACAAGATAAAAAGTGCTTTGTCTTTGTTCTCCCATCATTATTACAAAACTTAAATTACAATCAAGAGAGGAAATTTGTCTACAAGAAAACCCCACAACATGATCAAGTTGCCATTAAAATACAACATAACAGCAAGTGCACTGATAAGACTGCCACCTCGACGCCCATCCAAAAAGTCCAAACTTACCCATCATCTGATTTTTCCAACAGCCCATAATGTCCTCCCAACAGCTAAGACTCCATTTCCAGTCAATATTTTTGTGCAATAAAATTCCATTACCACTGATAAAGGACTTTAAAACACAAGAAAGAACTTTGCTTAATCCAAAAATATATACAATACAGGGATGGACTCGTTTCAAAGATCACCGGTTCTACAAATTATTTATCAAACAATAGTGATTGGCTGAAGGAAACACTAAAAAGAAAATCTCGAAAAGAGAGAAAACAAAAACACAAACAAGAACAAAAGAAAAAAAAAAATCAACCAACAACCAATTCTGCTCAGCCCCTTCGATTGGCTGTGCCTTGAAAGAATATTTACACACAACATTAGCGTGCTGCTGCTGCTGCTCCAGCCTTGGAGTGACTTCAACGAGATAGCATAAAGTAATCTACAATAATCTGCAAATCTTATTTCTTACTTCATCTAGAACGGTCGGTAATAAGGATACCTCTAGTTTCAAAACTTGCAAGAAGTCCCAAGCCTCTGCAGCTGCCTCTGGCCAAGGGTGACGGAACTTCTCTTGGCAAATGCGGCCCTAAGCAGATCCTGTAATTTGTCCAGAAACAGGACCCATTCTTCCTCGTTCATGTCTGCAAGCTTCACAAAGCTCACACTAGCAGGAAGCTGCTCGTTTGCACTCCTGTGCCCAGATGAGGAACTGGAGGAATAGCTGTTATCGAGTTTTGGCCCTGACAACTTTGGGAACTTCTGTTTCTCACCTAAGCTAGTGTTTTTCATGGACATGGACAACTTTGGAATGGTTGGAAGCTTTTCAATGGAATGAAGACTGGAGTTCTTTTCTTCTTCCCCTTCGCTTTCCTCTTCCTCTATACTTTCATCGAGCTTGGAAAGTGGAGTACGTCCACCGACACCAAGGCCAAAGTGGAAGGGGATCCCCTCCATTAAGTAATCAGAGGATAGTTTGGGGGTGTAGTCATACCCGCCATCTTCATAATCTATGTCAAACTGAAACTCGTCGGAATCTCCTTCAGTTTTGGGAGATAATATCTCCTCGGCTACGAGCTTTTTGGCCTCAATGCAAATAACCTCAAGCTCACTTGGTTCTTCATCACCACTGCGAAACTCCCTACTCATCATCTCCCCAATTTCAGCAAGACAAAGCCCACATTCAGCAGCTTCCTTCAGGAAAATGGTACAGAGGGTTAAGACGCGCAAACAAGCATCTCGAATCATAGGGAGCTCACTTCGCAGCATCTCTGAATCATGAACCGGGTTGAGATTCTGTATGTACTCAAGCTCATCATCTGAAAACGGAATGGAAGCCTGTGGCCAGTGAATCCATTCAAAATACGGGTCTTCTAAGCTCTCAGGGAGGCAAAGACCATGATCAATGGGAATCAGCTCCACCTGTCCAAATTGGCCATCACCATCGAGCTTCCTAACTAAAAGATTACCTGCATGCCTATCCGTGTTAAGAATCCTAATGTCTAAAATTCCAATGCGATGCACAGCAGAAACAGGGAAACTTGACGTTCCATGATCACTAGCATCGAAATCATGGGGAATGAACTGTTGAAAGGAAGCGATCTTGCTGACAAACTTTTTATTTTGAGGCTTGTTTCCATGCACTCCATCGTTGACATTGAAGATCGAATGAGTGATCTTTACAAGTGCAGTAGGTGGCACATTTGCAAAATTATCATAGTCAAGTAGATAAGCAGCCACTTCTCTGAACCCAGTTTCACCAACCCTCACAGATCGCTTTAAGCCAGGTTGCCCAAGAGCTTTACCAACAAAACCTTTTGGATTGTTTGGTGCAAATGGCTCCTCGTCTGTTGGCTTGACAATGGCGACACTTTCACCACGAACATTCCTGAAATAATATGCCCCTCCAAGCCCACTACGAACAGGGATTGGATCAATCCCATTTTTCATTGCCTTGACAATTTCTTTAACCATCTGTTTTGTCTTGGCAAAGCGTGCTGAATGACCTAAAATTTCAATTGGTCCACTTTTATCTCTCTGCTGGATATCCCGACCAGTGGGCGATAAACAAGGAGTCGAAGAGCTTCTGTGCATTAAATTCCTAGTCAAGAGGAGAGGTGAATCATTGCGAATGGCAGTGAGATCATTCTTAAGTATCATATCACCAAATGTCAAAGAACTCTCTTCAATGGGAAAATTGAGGGCAAGCTGCAACCTCCTCTTTACTGTATGCGCATTGTCACTCCTGTCCAACTCCATACCTAACACACAGCCTGTCTCAGTCTGCACAAAAACCCTCCTCCTACCGGCCGTCTTTCCTTCCATCCTATTGATCCCATGACACTCATTACCCCCTACAGGACTCTTGAAAACCGAAACAGCCATCTCAGTCTTTACAAGTCTATCCAAGTTAGGAGACATAAAAGGTAGACAAAGACAGGAGGTTGTTGTCCTGACAACCGGAGAGAACTCTCCGCTCACTCTCCCTTGAAAACCAGAATAAGAAGCCAATCGAAAGCAGACCAGACACTAATTAATCCAAATCAAATGTCATGCCACAAAATCAAGATCCAAATTCCCCGGGAAACAACGTACAAACCGAATGAATCACAGAGAGAGAACTTGCACTAAACAGAAAGATTTATAGCCACTTCATCGAGAGAGCATGCGATACGATGAGATGAGTTTGGTGACTCAGGCAAAAATCATCTGCAGCACATTGAGAACCAAGGGGCACCACAAATTAATAAATTTATTCACCAGATCGACAAATTAACCAACAAGACCAGAAGAAGTATAAAAAGAAGAGGGACGCACTTTGATAGTCCATGAATTACACAACCAAAATAAATATAATAGAAAAAACACCAGCTCTTTTGCTTCAAATTGAGAAAATCTTTGTAGAATTCTCAGATCAAGAACTGGGGAAATATCACAGAATGGTATAGTAATTACCTCATTCACATCAGCAAACAAAAACTTAAAAATCAGAGGCGTCAAAGAGCTCAACGATTGAAGTATGGAGCAAACAAGCAACAACCATCCATATATTCAACATCGCTAACACAAAATGTCGATGCACAATCAAATCTCCAGATAGAAAAACAGAAATCAGCAAACGCACGGCACACCCACGTGCTCTGCCCGAATCTCATCATGCAAAAATGTATTCATAACCCAAACCACACACCCAATTCATCAGACCGACAGCATCGAATATATTCTTTCCCTTCCCAACAATACAAACCTCAATAAACCCAGTACAACTGAAAAGCAGCTACAATCCATAACTATTACTCCTCTTTCACAAATACATAAACAATTTAGTCAACATTTCTCCCCAAAATCCAAGTAGCCAAATTCGAAATACTATAAAAATTCAACATAGCACTCAATAAGCTCACCAATTGATCAGATCTGTCGAAACCCTAGCTCTTTTCCCCCTTTTTCGTGAACAATGCCTACAGAACGCAGAGTGAGCAATCCAACGATCGGGAAAAACGGGCAATCAGAAGCTGACGAATATGGATAGATCGATGGCGCAATCACGCAACCAGAAATCCCACTTCTGAGCTCTCGTTCTTGCTCCTTGCCACTCACTGATGATACCTCTTCCCTCTCTCTATATGCCGGTGAAGCTGTATATATATTTATAAAAAATAAACCTTTTTTTTCTCCTTCTTGGAAGGTTGAGTTAACTTAACTCTACTGTGAGCAAAACTATGCGCCGAACCGTGGTAAGCTTAACCATGGTTACGGAGCTGTGAGGCCTCCTTTTACGGAAGTGTCTAGAACGTGGGCTTTCAGCCGTTGGATGAGGAAACGGAGAACTGATCGGGGCCGTTGGAGTGTGGGCATAAGGGAATTGGGCAGTGATGTGTCGTGTAGTAGACGTGCCATGAGACGATAAAAATTTATTGAATGGTTCAATAAATGGATTTTTCCTCTTAAGACGGTGTCCATATTTGGAGGACTTTGGTCTCTATAATCCTTTAAATAATCCTTTTCTTAAATTAAATAAAGGTAATTTATTTAATTAACCTTTTCATACCTTTTCCACTCGTAAATAAAAAAAATACAGTAAATACTTCCGAATGCACTTTTTAACCGCATAACCTCCAGCTCCTAATACGCTTTTTTTTTTATTTAACTTGGGATCGGGGTTAATCTAGTCTAACTGAACATGGTCAGATTCTCTTTCTCATTTCTGTTCCTAGAACATAATATGGTCGCTTTCCTTTCTAGGTTCATTTTGAAAATACATAATTTAGTTCATCAATTTATTTATATTTAATTGTAATTTTACGCTCTTCGAAAAGATACGTTGCGAAATCCAATCCTTATATATACTTGGATGTACTTTACAAACTGCAGTTTTTTTAAACGTAATTAAATGTACGCAAATAAACGTATTGTATTAGAAATGCATTATTTTAAAATGTACATATCGCTTTACAGGGAGAAAACTAAAGTGTATATATATTTGTAGCTTAATAACATCATAACATTCGCTTGAATGTTGTATCCGTGAAGCTTAATTAAATGTATTAACATAAAACTTAAATACTGTATCATTTTTTTATACTATTATTACTACAATATACATGATACATTTATATCCAAGATACACATAAACATATAATCTAGCCGGCCAATGGTTAGATTGCCATACGACACTTATATAAAGTTTTACAAATTGATTTTTTTGTTCAATTATGTAGTAGTACTTCCTCCGTTTCTTTTTAAGTGTAACACTTTTCTGTTTTTGGTGTTTCATAATAAATGTTACATTACCATATATGGAGTGCTTTTAAATGTAAAAAGCTTCAACTAAAGCACTTTTGTTCATTGCATTAAATCCCGTGTTATTTCTTTATGTTACACTTATTTAAAAATAGAGGGAGTATTCAATTAGGCGGATTCTCAACTTAATAGTTTATCCAATTACTCTCTTTAAATTTTCGAACTTGTACTAAAAGGGGGAAATTGGCGGACCCATGTCAATTGTCATATATACTCCTATACTCTTAAATCTCATAGTGTCCTCTTTACACAAAAGAGAATGTCATATGCAATGAAATGGAGTTTGTGTTTTTTTTTTCCATTTACATTCGTTTTATTATTTATTTATTTATTTATTTTGAGAGCCGGATAACAAGTTTTATTTATTTTATACTCCATATTTCGTTATTTTAATACTATTGTAATGGTAATACACAATTAAGAACAATCATTAAAGGGGTAAGTAACGAAGGCTTTGATTGGGTGGGGCGCCGGCGCACGACAAAACCATAAGAGGTCCAACATGAAATCGTGGGTCCCACGCGGCGTTACGATTCTTAAAAGGATTTGGTGGAGCGGGTCCACATGGTCCGATTTTCCCAAGAAAGTGAAGAATGGAATCCATTGGTCAAGGGCAATTTTTAGTCGTCAGACTTGACAACTGGGAGATGACTTGTGGTTGAGTCAGACCCTTCATTAATCAATTACTACTACATTAATTAGTCTTAATAGTACTAGTAATTACTCCTATAGTATGTCTCACTAGGGGTGGGCACGGTTCGGTTAACCTGAATTTTTCAGGTATTTGTATTTGTATTTGAACCGGGCAAATACTTCATTTCAGTATTTGTATTTGTAACCGGAGTCCTCGGTTAACCGGGGGGTCGGTTTCGATTCGATTCAGCGGTTAAGCGATTCGGTTCGAATATTTTTCCCGGCCATCTAAAAATGTATAATCAAGTTTTCATTTATTAATTCTCAAGTTTCGTAGAATTTATTTTTGAAGTTATTACTCTACAGAAAAAATATATATAACTATGTAATCCAATGGTTCTTTTTAGTATTATCAAAATATGTTTATATAAGTAACAAATCTTAGTGTAGTGGTATATTTCAATAATGGGTATTATTAAACACAAAAAAATAATATAGGCTCATTATGGTGATATATTTTTTGATAATTAACTCTTTAATTTTTATATTTATTTTATTATATACTTAAATAATTAAATAAATAATGATTATCTATATATAATTTTATACCATCAAATGCCTATAATATATATAATATATATAACTTTTAAAATAAAATAAGTATATTCGGTTCGATTCGGTTAATCGGGGGGAAAAATTAAAGTATTTGTATTTGTATTTGAACCGGACGAATACTGAAATTTGATATTTGTATTTGCTCCGGGGTCCTCGGTTAACCGGAAATTCAGTTCGATTTCGATTCGACTCAGCGGTTCAACGAATCGGTTCGAATATTTTGCCCACCCCTATGTCTCACATATCCCTTTCGTCCTTCTAGATAAAAAAAAAAAAAAAAAATCACAAACTCGTAAAATATGTATAGGTACGTACTTCCTATATCTCTTTTAATTGCCTTCTATGCCCTTACGTAGTTGCGTTTTTTAATTATAAAGATATTTTATTAGTATTACTTTCTCTCTTCATTTTTATTTCATTTTAATGGACGTTTTACTCCAAAATTCACACGTCAGGAATGAATACTTAGCCCAAGTAGTTAAAATCCTCGACTTCCAACGGAAGGTTGGAGGTTCGACCATCACCGGCCCCCTATCCCTCCCTTTTATTCCCTTTTGTAATTTATGTGGCATGAGTTCCCACCACCTATTTTCCAGGCCTTTAATGATTGTTTTAAAAAAAAAAAATTCACAAATCGAGAAATACTATAATTACTTTATACTTTTATATTTTTACCCTTCCTCCTTATAATGGTTTAGAGTGAAGACTAATTAGTTAAAGAAATGAGAGAAAATGCATAAAATTCTATGAAAATCATTTATGAGAATACAAGGGTAATATGATATAAATATATAAAATAACAATTATTCTGGAATATTTTTCAATTTCTAAAAAAACAAGAAATTAAAGAAGTATTAAATCATATTACTTATAAGTTATAAGCAAGCGGTTTAAGAGAATACTACTACAATATTATATAGCTTTTTCTCTTTTTCGCTTAAGGGGGCACTCTAGTATAGGAGAAATGAATGGTAAGAACATATGCAACACAAATTACAAATGCACTTAGGGAAGGGATAAGGCCCGGTCGTGAATTGAACTTAGGGTAGGGAAGGGATAGGGGGCGGGTGAGGATTCGAACCCCTAGCCCTATAGGTTGGGAATCGGGGGAGTTGACCACTAGAGTAATTCTACAACTCTGATAATGATGTTAGGGTGTTTGATATAATAGTTTGAAATTATTATATTTTGAAATTAGAGTTTAGATATTAAAATTTAAAATGTAAAAATTAGGAAAGTATAGCATTTAGAGTGTAAAGTTTAATTAGATGTTAGAATTAAAAGAAAAATACTATTTATAATAGTTTGAATATTTTAAAATTAAACAATATAAAAAAATTCCCATATAAACAGCTTTTTTTTAAGCCCATTGAAATGGGATCTGAATATTTTATTTGGCCTCCTGGAGTAGTAGTATTAGTAGTAGTTTTATTCTTGATTGACTTTTTTGGGATGATACAATGGTGTTTTGCCATTGCAATAGAAAGTTAGTGTAGTAGTTGACTAGTTGTGTAAAATATACTGAGGGCCTGTTTGTTTTGGCTTGTTAAAAAATGAGAAGTCAGCAGAAGAAGAAGAAGAAGAAGGAGAAAGAAGAAGAATTCAAAAGCAAAAACAACTCAAATAATTATTTGTATGGATATTATTAAAGTTGTTTTTCAACAGAAACATGTTTGGATGAATTGTACGTAGAATAACTTTTGATATATTAAAATTACTAAAATGGACATAAATATTATAAGGATATTTATAATTAATTTTATTTCCTTTTTAAATAGGATTATTTTTGTATTTTTATTACTAAATGACATCTCCTTTTAAAAAAAGTAACACCCTACCTACTTTGAAAAAAAGTAGAATTTTAACTTTTCATTCTTCTTTTATTTTAAAAAAAAAAGTCAAAACAAAGAGTTAAAAAAATTCAAAAGGACTTTTAGGATAAACAAAAGTCAAAATGAGAAAAATTAAGGCAAAACAAACAGACTCTGATATATGATCATATATGACTTATGAGTTATGAGCTATATGCATTAATGTAATTTTCCCCGTCAAACGTATAGTAGGAAAGTACTTGTGCAAAATATATACATATTATTAATATTATTAATATTTACAAGTGCAATTTGTCCTGTCAACACGGTTTAGTAAACAAAATGATGCATCGACTGTTAGCAGTATCCTTGTTTTTTTATATGAAAATGAAAAAATATTTGACAAACTTATTTCAATGGGTTAATGGATATCAACGTGTATGGAACAAGCAATAATCACTAAAACTCAACAAAAAATAAAAAAATGTAAAATATACGAATGAAGAATCCAATCTTAGTATAGTTGAAAGGTTAAAATCATAATAAACTCATCTAAGATTCAATCTCATAAATCTTAATTAAATTGAATTAAATTCTTACATTGACGGGATGAAAATCAAATAAAAAAATCATAAATATATAGATGATCAAATTAAAATGCGACAATATTATTTTGAACATATTTATAGATGATTGACTAATTATTCTGAATCTGACACATAAAGGATTAAAAATACTCTAGAATTCTCGTGGATTCCATTTTACTTTTCACCAATGCACACATGCCAATGTGCCGTAGTAATGAAAATTGAAGAAAAGATAAGAACTTACTAGTATTAGGCTCAAGAGGACGTGGAGCCTGGTGGCATATGTCAAAAACTAGACAAATCTATAAAAAAAATCTCTTTATTTATTTATAATTCGTAGGAAGTGTTTATATGAATAATTAGGTTGAATAAAATATTTATTCAGTTTAATTTTATTGGGGATTGACACTCTCATTCAGTATTAAATAGGAATATCTTCTATAAATTAGTAAAATTCTATGTACTAATTATTGTTTTATAGAAGTACACATTTTTTACAATCATATTTTCAAGAAAGGAATAGGGAAAAAAACTCCCATTTCCTCCCATCAGGCTCCAAGCATATGTTGTGTATCGAGATTCGAGACAGAAGAATAATCAAAATCAAACACACATGACATATACTTACATCAGTATTTCTGCAATGAGGTGCATCGTATATCTCCAATTAGCGGGTGCATAAATGTCGACTGTCGATCATAGCCAGCCCGCACGTGACAGTGACTGGCCCACGTGATGGCCACCATATTTTAAATAGGATATCTTGTTATCATGTGTCCAAAAAACCTGAAAAAATGAGTAATGTTTTTTGAGTAATGTTTTTTTTTTTAAAAAAAAATGAGAGTAGTTAGTTTGGCACATCTGATTTTAGAATTATTAATATTTTCACATTATAATAAATCTGATCTAATTTTTCTATTATTATACTTCCTCTGTTTTTGTGAAAGTGCAACATTCACACAGTGCATGCAGTCCAATGCATATTTTAAATCATTAATAACTTAAATTCGGTACAAGTACAAATTCTGAAAGTTTAATATTTAAAAACTACATGACGAGACGAATCTAACAAGATCTCACTTGGCTATATTTTAAATTGTATAACTATGATAAAAATTTGAGTCAATGTTAAACAATAAATAATAGCAAATTTGGAAATGTTGCAATATCAAAGAAACGGAGGAAGTATAAGTGAAACACCATTAAGTGAGAGGTTATTTAATTTATAATTTAAATAAATTAAAAATATTTTTTGGTAAACAAATAAATTAAAATATTGAATTCTTATAATTTTTATATGTATGTAGTTTGCATTATTAAAAATTAAAATATTTAAATTCAACTGCATGTCTGGTTTAAGAAAAATCATATAGAATTTTTTGATAAACATTGACACATATATATCGGCAACCCTACCTTATGAATTATGATTGAAAGGCAGTGAACATGATCTTTCATTCATCCCATTGTATTAGGCTTGATTCTAATAAAACCTTTCTCTACTAGTATTTTTTTTAAAATTTTTTTTCTTATTTATCTGAAATGAATAAAAATAAAAATTAAAAAATAGCCTAATAACTCCCTCTGAGCCATGAATGGGGTGTCCCACAAAGTTTGACCGCGTTATATTTTTAGATAAATTAAATTAATATTCCATAAATTTGATTAAAATCTTAATTATTATTAAATCTCATTAAAAAAAGTCAACTTTTACTATTCTGCACAAATTAAAATATATTTTTCTACACAAGTCCCTTGTATTTTGTTTAATTCTCAATATTACAAAATCGGTACAAATAAAAATTATACAAAATATATATTCTAAAACTACAGGATTAGACTGATTGTAACAAGACCAAACTTGAATATTTTTCTTTAATTATATCATTAAGATGATATTAAGTCAAAATTAAATAATAAAATAATATCAAAATTTATTACTAGAATATTAAATACAAATACACCACTTTAACTACTAAACCTCACCATCTAAATTACCGTACCCAAAATAAAGGGACCAAACTTTGTGGGAAGTAGTATAATACTTATAATAGTAAAATGGAACGGAGTAATATGGACAGAAAGAATATTACTTAAAAGGTAAAATGAGCAGATAAATAGGTTATTTACCACCGATAAAAAGAAAATAAAATGATTGTTTCATGCTGCTTTATAAGGTTTGGGCTTAATAGAGTACTGTACTAATTAAATGCCCGAATTCTAATAATGTATTTTAATTTTTTTGGTTGAGCAATTATGTATTTTAATTTGACAAATTCCTTAATCTATATATTATTAAAACCATTAGTGGTCAACCAAGTCAACATTTAATGTGGTATCTCCATTCTAAATTTCCAATTTTCTTAGATTTTTGCATTTTCTATTAATTAAATTTAGATTTTTGTATTTGTTATTTATTTACTATATTTATTTATGTCAAAATATTTATTGATTTGAATATGAAAATCTTCATTTCCATTTTTGAAAAGATATAAAATTTTTAATTTATATGAAATTCACATAATTACCAATTTTAAAAGATTTGAAATTTGAAATTTTGTATATTTGCATTTATTTATATTAGATTTTGGTTCTTTTATTTATTTATATTAGATTTTTGCACTTTTATTCCAACAATTTTTATTTTTACTCAATTTTCATTTTTTAAATAAAATTTTAACTTATATGGAATTCCTACAATTTTTAGCTTTTAAAAGATTTCAAATTTTAATTTTGCGTTTATTTATTTTAGATTTTCGCATTTTATTTTTATTTTAGATTTTTGTATTATTTATTTATTATTTATTTTAGGTTTTGCATTGTTTTATTCACATAATTTCAGTTTTAAAAAGATATGGAATTTTTAATTTATATAGAATCAAGATATGGTTTGACACATTATTATTAACTGGTTATTTTTTTATTCGAAATATCAAAAAATAAAAGCGAGACATAAATAATGGGATGAAATTAATATTATTTATTTTTGTTACATAAAAAATAATAAAAAGAAAAACTTAAATGGGCTACCAGAGGGATGTGATTTTTATTTTTAGACCATAATGAGGTGATTTGAACAACATGCGGTCCGCTTTGGCCCTTTTTGTTGGTCCGACAGCCTTGTAGTGACCCAAAAATTGTAAATAAAAAAATAATTGCTAAAATCTGAAAATTGATCATTCTGATTGTCTAAAACAATTATTATCTCTAAAAATAATTCAAAACGATTATAATTATTAAGGGAAATGTAAAAATTCATATTCTTTGGATAATTGGTTTAAAGTAAATTAATTATTTTCATAAAGTATATTATAAATAAAGAATCTGATGTATAAAGAGTTATTGTGAGTGTGAATAGATCCATCAGTAAATAAAGAAAAATTTTATTTTTTAATCTATTTTTTAAGAAATAATTCATTAGTCTATATTTTAACAGATTTGTATTTTATGGAATAACAAATATAAATATAGCTTTATTATGAATTGAAAGGCTAATTGCTACAAATTATATAAGTTTGAAAATTTTCTCTGGAATGCCGATACTGAATGAAGTTTTAACGTCTGAAACATATAATCTATTGATACTAGAACAAACATATTATAATAAGAAAGAGATGAAGGCGGCTCATGCTAAGCTATTTCTTTCTTGATTGATGAACGTAATAATGTTTATAATAAAATAATGTCTGTAGTTGATAGTGATGATGTTTGAATTTTTTTTTACGTGGTTGCTACAAATAATGTTTATAATAAAAAATTCCCATCTCACATTTGTTTTACTATGACTATTAAAAAAAAAACTCATTTGCACAATGAATATTTCATATACGCGATGGAAATTGGTAAAGCTGGTATTGATCTTGGAGATGTACGATTAGATGTGACATTTCCAGATGATAATTTTATAAAATATACGGAAGATCATATAGCGGTATTTGTTCAGAGTACTTATGCAAATATGAACTACACCATTTCAAATCCAGATTTTTAAAGATTATGTTATACTAACCCATACCAATGATTGCTCATACGATTGATTACATCATGGAACATATATCTACAAATAAAAATGTATATATATCAGTTCTAACAATATTTATCAAGATGATGAAAGCATAAGTAAAGCCAATGAATTATTTTCACTGGAATATCTAAACACAATCAATTGTTCTGGATTACCGAAAAATATAGTTGAATGAGGGTTCTATAGTCATGCATCTTAGTAATATAGATCCATCAAATAAATTATGCAGTGGAAGTATGTTGATCTTAACTAAGATGCAGAACCATATAATTGAGGTTAAATTAATTTTCGAGAAACCATGAAAAAAGAAAATTCTTGATTGGTAGAATAATTATGAGCCTATCTGATTTAATCAAATTCCCCATTCAATTTCAGATGAGAAAATTCTCAATCGCGGTTTGTTTTGCTATGATTATAAACAAAAGTCAATGTCAATCTTTAAAGAATATTGGACTTTATCTTCCAAAACCAATTTTTAGCCATTAACAGTTATGTTGCAATATTTCGTGTGACTAGCAAGATGTGACTTAAAGTATTTATATACAATTAAGAATGATTAACTCAACATAACACAAGAAATATTTACAACGAAATTTATATATGGCAAAAAATTTGCGAAATTGATACTTGATGTAGGTCATGGTAAAACTGTTATTGAATTTGGAGATGTACAATCAGTTGTGACATTTCCGGATGATATTCTTATAAACTCTACGGGTAATCCAATAACGGCAATTTTTTATAGTACATATACAAATATACAAATATTTTTATAGTACATATACAATCAGTTGTGACGTTGGAGGTGCTTGGCGAAGATGGAATGATTGGAATTTGAACAGTTATGGTGCAGTATGCTTCTTCTGTGATCGGTGGTGATTGGGGCGAATATAGAGTGTTTTACTGTTAGCGATTGTAGTTTTGGTGTTGATGATAGATATGCTAGTTTTGGTCTGTTTTGCATCCAATGGCTGCTTAATTAAATTATGAGGCTGTGTTTGTGGTCCGAAAGGTGTAATTTCAAGGGTCATTATATTTGTTGATTTCTTTTATGAAATGAAAGTTTTCTTTCCTCAGAAAAGGGGAAAAAAAAAACTGCACCACTTATAATACAAACATTTTTAAGGATAGTGTTATACTAGCCCTTACCAATAAGATTTTCAACAATGACATTTTTCAGCAAATTGCATGGGAATTTTTCATATTATGTTTAATACTTATATATAAATTTTGTTTTTATTTTAATTTAAATTTCAAATTAAATAAAAATATTATTTTAATAATTATTTTTATTGATATGTTAGGTTTGAACCGGACAAGCCACAGAAGCTAAAGAAGACGGTATAATATGATTTCTTTGTTAGTTTTAAAAATAATTAAATTATATTATCATATACCCATCTTTCAAATCTATATAAATCATCACATATTTTTCATTACTCAAAATACACATTATTATTAATTTATATAATATAAATATAAATATTATATAAAATACATAAATATGCCCGTCGAGTCTCGACGGGTTACTTGCTAGTTATTAGTAGTAGGAGGAGGAGTAAAATTAAATTTAAGGGACGAGAAGAGAGGGGCTAGGACACGCAGGCAACAGCCCGGCCGTCGGTCGGGCGCATAAGGCGGTCCAGTCCTGTACTCCTGTGGATAAGCGCCAGGACAGCAGGTGCGGCATTTTCGGTGGGCGAAAACTGTCTGTACGGTATTCCCGTCTTTAGGAATGAATTCCTAAATCCCAATTTTTAATCCAAGAAAATATTTTACTAGTAAAAGAAAAATTGCTATTTATAGCAAAGGCTAAGGCTAACTGGGCAACTGGCTAAGGCAGCAGCAGAATAAATGCAATCCAATGGGAGGGCGGGGGTAGGTGGCGGAGCACGTGGATTTGCTCAATTCCCTGCGGCTTTCGTGCTCGGATCGGAAACAATTATTATCATCATGTTCTTAGTAATTTCCAATTTTCCCCTTCCAATTGGCCGTCTTTCTGTGTGCTCCCCTGTCCTTTTTTTTCCTTAAAATACTAGTACCATTTCAAAAATCATTTTCTTTTGTTGTAAGTAAAATTTCATTATCATATGCTATTTTTTTATTTTGTTGTATGGGGTGGCATTATTAATTTTGGGGTTGATTTACAATCCATATGTGAAAATAATAATGGAGGAGATAGAAATAGGAGTAGTAGTAGTTTATTTACATTTATTTTATTTATTTTAATAGGGGGCCGGGCGGGCATTTGCCGTTGAGATACTCCATACTTTGTCGTTAAGGGATTGCACGAACTCCAGAGCTCATTTGGTATTTTCATTACATGACGCCAAAGTCACCCTTACCTCTTGTTGTAGTATTTTCATTTTGGGTTAGGAATATATAAACACTACAAATTAATCAATCAAACGCGAAACTATTCTTATTTCGTTTTATTTACATGAGTTTTGTGAAAACAACAAATATTTTCTAGAATGCCATTTTCGTATTGAATCTAGAACAACACAAGGGAAAGAATTTCAGTAGTTAAATACTACATCCGTTTCTTTTTAAATGCACGTTTTGACTTTTATCGCTGTTTATTGAGTAATTTTGACTCGATTTTTTAATACAAATATATAAGAAAAATATAGTCAAGTGAGATTTTGTTGGATTCGTCTTATCGCATAAATTTAGAATATCAACTTTTTACTATTTTTACTTGTACGGAATTTGAGTTATTACGAATTAAAAACATGTATTGGATTGTGTGAAATGTGGATTTATTGCACTTATTTAGGAACGGAAGAATTACATATAATTGGTATTTATAATACCATACTCCATGCGAACCATGACATTTATGCATGTTATTTTAGGTGGCGAAAGATAATTTTATAAAGTAAAAGTAAATTATGAATTTTATATGATGGGATAGAAACGAGTTTGAAGTTGATTTATTTATTTATTTATTTATGTAATAGTTGTGAGTATTTGAATTTTTAATTAATTTATTTATTAATCTAATGTGGCGGTATTAAGTTTTGATTTATCAATGCTGGTGAGTGTAATTCTTTTTTTAAATCCAAAATGAAAACATGTCTTCATTATTAATTGATTTTGAATTAAAATTTCATAACATTTGAGTAGCATGTAGAACTAATTGAGGGACTCGTTTTCGTTTCTCAATACCCACTTTGGTCCAGAATTTGAGACTATGTTCTATATTTTTCAAATTGATAAAAACTGAAAAAAAAAAAAGTTTAGTAAGGATAGATTTTAGTCAAGCTAGAACAAGCTGATCATTACATTATCATTTGGGAGGTTATTGGAGTTTGATCAAATTTTTAACTTTGACATTATAATTTTTTTTATGAAAAGCTTATACCTGCTATGAAATATGTGATGTGAGCCAATGACACACAAATTATAAAGGAACGCTTCTTAATGTGTGTATAATCTTTCCCTTTTTAATTTATATAGCTTAAATTCACATTATCTTGTAAACAATACCATCTTTATGCCTCGTATAAAATAAACTGATCATTGACATTTAAATAAAAAAACAACATTGAAATTTTAAAAAATGATATCAAATCATAAAGAATCAGACAATAGAATAGAATAGTTGAATTAGATAATCATAATAGGGAAATAAAGCATGATCTAAAGTGGATGCAATCTCACCCTAAATGCCCGAAACAAGGAAAAGTAAAAGGTGGTCTCGGTTTTAGGTTAGTATGGGCCTACAACGTGACATGCAACACTTTGCTTCCAATCATTTCATTATTAAATAAAAACAACATGGCAACTTTTTAAAATACATACATGGGGAGACAATTTGTAGTTTCTTGAATACTTACTCCGTATTTTCACGAACCTTATTTTTACTTAATTCAATGTATATTTTTAATAGTAATATTTTAAATTTTATAAAATAAATATTATAAAACTTTAATATTATAAAACTACATTATTAGACGAATCTAACAAGATCTCACTTGAATATATTTTATCTTATCTAACTATGTTAAAAAATCGAATTAAAATTACTCAATAAATAGTGTACTATAAAAATGTTAAAATTTTAAGAAAACGGATGGAGCATTTTCCAACAACATATACACCAATGTCAAAATTGAATTCTCATGTCCAAAGCTCAAACCACATGGGCTGTTACATACCTACAGATATACTTCTATATTGTCCACTTTATCTCACAATTCATACCCTAAAATCTAAAGCCCATAAAATGTCATAAGCCCAATTCAGTATATATAATTTTTGGCCCATTTGACTTTCTTTAAGCCCAATGAATTCATAAATCGTTTCTCTTGGTGACTTGGTCCCATTAGACCTTGTTTTCAAGTTATTGCCCATGCCATTTCCCTTCTTTTGCCATACTAGATTTTTACAAGGAAATCTTGAATTTATTTACTGACATAAATTTAACGGCAAATTGCCGAAAAATCCCCCACTTCAACCCGAGCTCCCTTGGTACCCTCTGCAGGAATAAAAATGTAAGATAACCCCCCAAAAGTTTTGAATTTCATAAAATTAATGAGAAAAGGGGAAAAGAAATGGTTTTTTAATAGGAACCGTACGCGACATTCTCACTCCTCTCACATCTCTCTTCTCACTTGTCTTCATCTTCTTTAATTTGAACGGAGAAATGCTTACATTGAGGGCAAAAATGCAAAGGCGAGTGGTGAAGAGTGCGAGGTTTTTGCAGGGGTTTCGTCCCGACGACTGTTAAATAAAAGCCGAGGGCGAGGGTTCCCGAGGGGAAGAGGGCAGCGCAATGGCGGCGAAAAGGTGCGTATATAATTAAATGAAAAAGCCCAAAGGAATTTTTAGAAACCACCGTACACAAAATCTAACACATCCTCTCGCATCCCTTCCGTCTCTCTCAGACTTCTGGTCTTCTGGAATTTCGAACGGGAAAAAAGCAACCGCAACGGAGTAGTGGCAAAATCGAAGGCGAGGGCTGGTGGACGGCATAGCCTTAGGTGGAGGTCGGCAACGGAGGAAGGAGTAGCAGCAACTAAAAGTGGTACGTAATTTAGACAAACATTTTGATGTGATCTTTTGTGTCGGGGAAATGGGCATTCCGAAGGGGTGTGCGGTGGCAACGTAGGGGGAATTCAATTCGGGGTGTAAAAATATTGTAGCCCTAACCAGAAATTGGAATGTAAATGTCTTAATTAATTTATTGTGTTGCAATGTTGATGTTGTGGTAAATTATGGACAAGGCCGTTTAATGTCTAGGATTAAATTACGGTGTGGAAGAAAATGTAATTAGGTGTCTGGCAGAAATGGTTTTGGAATGAGTTGGTGGAACGGATTGGTAAGTTATTTCATTATAAATGGTGTATTGATGAAAGTAAAAGACACTAGAAGTAGATTAGGAGATGGAATTTGTACTTAAAATTTGGAAGCAGCAAATTAGGAAATTTTGAAATTATTATGTGTAGAGGGCATATCGGTTGGAAATTTTCTTGGAGGATTAATGTTAAAAAGTTTGGGTAAGGTAAAGTATGAGAGTGTAGAGGCATGTGCTGTTGTTAGTGTGATTTGCAATAGCTGTTAAAATTTAGTGTTATTTTTGTGTAATCTTGTTTTGAATATTGAATTGAATATTGAATAGGTTGCTTGGACTGTTAATATGATAAAAGTTGAATGGCAAAAGCTGTGTGTGCATATTGATTTTTGTTTAAACCTCCTTGTTGGTGGGGTGATGGGGATGCTAATTAAATGTCTCTGGTTGCAGGAGGTTTGGATGCGGTATTCCCTCGAAGAGTTGAATTATTTAGATTTATCAATTTATTCTTACAAATCGTTGCTTGTGTTGTTATTTTATACGTTGAATTATCTTTGTATTGTAGAGTTGTTTTTTTTAGCGTGCCCCACTTCTCGCGAAGCCAACTGGTGTTGTAGTCGGCCATACTGTCAGGCTTGATGAGATACAAGCGTAACACGGTGCAGAATGAAGAGTTCAATGGGTTCTTGCATAAGATATCTGTTAACACAAGGAATGACCTGAACATGATGATCCAGGCAGCAGTTCAAGGGACCGTTACTATGTTGTGCCCATTAATGACGGGAAGTATTTCCACTAGCATCTATTCATTATCGACCTCCATGAGAGGAAAGTATATGACACCCATGGTGGGAAGGCGGTCCAAACCAGGCTTAACACGAATTGTATGTACATAATTTAATTGAATAAATTGCTGAATAAATATATGTTTTGTTGTGGTAGAATTGAAGCAAGTATAATCCATATTTTTTTGTTAATCTCAACGTTACAGTCCAATTTCCTAATCGGGTGGCTCAAATATATGGGATTCGATGTTGATGGCCGTTCGAGGTATATACCGGGATGTAGACAGCAGGTGGAGACATCTACGGACTGTGGTGCATTCGTATGCCATTGGTGTGAGGCTTATTTATGTGCCAGAGTTTTGGACACATATGGGCGCGAGGTGGACATCAATTATTTCTGTGGGCTTATTGCAAGTATGATCCTGGACGATAAGCACGGTGTGATGAGGGAGTAGAAGTTCTGTTGTGTTATTTTTTAAGTCATATATTATGGTTTATGTATCTTGGTAAGGGTGTGGTGATATTTTAATTATTGCCTTATGCGAACAACAATTGCAATATGATTTTACTTATTTGATTGGTTTGTTGTTGGGGTATGAACTTCATGTTAGATAGATTTTCCAGTTAAAGATGTCTTAATGATTTTCAGTAGGCTTGTGTTGTTGTTTTATGTTAGTGGAAGAGGACCACTTTTGGAAATGTATAAGTAATGCATAAAATAATGGTTTGTTTGGTTGGTTGTGGATTGGTTTATCCTCAGATATGTACTCCCTCTGTAATTTAATGATATTAATATTTGCATAGTAAACACTATTTATTGAGTAAATTTGATTCGACATTTTAACACAGTTACATAAGACAAAATATAGTTATGTGAGATGTAGTTAGATTCATTTAATCATATAGTTTTAGAATATTAAACTTTTATAATTTTTACTTTTATATAATTTGAGATATTAATCGTTAAACATTTACATTGGATTCACCCCCCAAATAAAGAATGTTAACATCATTAAATTACAGAGGGAGTATAAGTCATGACAAATTGACAATGGACAGCACGTGGAATGTGTTATCCTAATGATGTAATTAGATTAATATATTCGAGTGTGGTGTTCTTAAAATCGTCTAAACGTATAGTTTAGGAATGTGTATTTTATAAAATTATTTTTTGTACCCATTTTGAGAAGAATTATAATCATACTTATATTAATTAAACTTATCTAAAAATGAAAAGTGACCAGACTTCGTGATCCACCCCAACAATTAATACAAGTCAAACCTCGCGGGACGGAGAGAGTAATGATACGGAGATACGGAGTACTGAATTTAATTCCCTACACACTGGAATTCCCATTATAAGAACTGTTTATCGTTATTAATGTATTACAATTCTCCATTCTAAAACTGAAATCAGTTCCACAAGAAATATAAAGCATGACAAATGTACTTTATGCACATCGTTAAGTGAACTGCAATATTTATCACATATACCATTACACTCTCCAAATACCCTCAATGTACATCACTCAAATTGGATAACCGATATTTTCTCCGATTATCTTACCTAGGCCACACTCAAATGTATGGGAAGTCCCAAACATAATGGTCATAACATTTGGAGTTCGTATAACATGTTTCAATAGGCCATACAAAACCCACACGAATGTTTTATGTTTTTTGTTGTGCCATTTCTTCTACTTTAATAGGTCATATGTGGAAACGAGTGTTAAACCATCATTGTTACATTCTTCCTCTTATAAGCAATCTCACATTCCGATGTGTCACACTCAACGATTGTGGTCCTGCTTTCTAATGTGTATTAAGCCAACACGACATGGTCATGCACAAATATATACTCCTCAACTACAACACTTTCCTTTCTTTCGTTTTTAAGTCTCGTTTGTTAACCCTCTTCTTTGAAACATGCACTCGCTCCTATGCTAGTACGCCATTGATTACATCCACCTTTCTTCACGCCACTCCACCCATTCCTACCGTGGTCCGAAAATTGAATATAACATATTATCACGGTACTGAAATATATTCCATATATACCAAAACACAAATAACATGTACCCAACCGGTCATAGTATACACTGAATTTCAAACGAGATATTGTCTCATATCATGAGTACTGAGATCACTACCATACACAATGTAATACCCATAATAGGTACTGAACTACCTTCTAAATGGAATATAATTACGAATTCATAAACTGAATTTAGTACTTAGACACAAGAGAAATATTAACTTACATACTTGACGTACCTTATTTCATGAACTCAAATATTTGTTCCAGATACTGTTAAACCATTTGGTGCCATATTCTTATGCTTAGTCATTCAATCTCTCCTAGTGTTTTGTGTCTAACAATAAAATTGTTTACCCTCTCCTGGATAGCAGATGTTTGCAGTCCGGATTATCCTGATTATTTTTGTCATCTTTTTAGCCAAATAAATTCCTCTCATCTCCGGCTATTCCATCTTTGTGTTTCACATTCTGTCTAAATCCACCATTATATTTTGGGTTGTTTAATTTTACACTTCCTTATAAAATTATGCATGATATTATTATGTAAATATTGTGGTCGAATCATTTTGGGATCCTTCCCTTGGACATAGAAGTCTTGATTTTAATCAGATGTCTCATCATAAATTCCCAACAAAAATTCATTTATAAACTCCGGATCTAAGTAAGGGATAAATTCCACAGTTATGACTAATTCACATTCGACTGGGGGGTTGATTTTGGGAAATTAGAAGCAGAGTCAGCGATTAGGTCTCACCTAGACTGAAAGGATCTATGTTTTAATTGAGAGTTTAGTACCTGTTTAGGGAATGATTTTCAAAGATTCATTTTTTTCCGAAATTGTTATGTGTTGGGAATTTAGTCTTAACTGTCACACCGAGATGGGATCTACTTGGATTCAAATACAGTGTGATAGGTAATTCTAGAGGAACAATGCGTAGGCCTTGGTTATTTTCTAAGATAGGGTTGAGTTCCTTTCAACTGCTATCTTCTTCTGCCAAAGCCTATTTTTGAGTCCTGAGTGAGTGCATTCGGAACGAACTAAGCTATTAGTTCGTTTCATTAGTTTGTATCTCATAACCACCCGAAAGGAAGTGAACACTGCGAGCGGTTCACCGAGATCCGGGAATTCTTGATCCACGCTCAGTCATTCTGACCGGGGGCTTTCTTTTACTACCAGTACGAAACTTTTGAAACTCCCGAGTGATAGGATTTTAAATGCTTTCTTTACTGCTTTCTTTTAATTGCTTTCGTAGAGGTCACTCGGATGTGTCACTAGATCTTCTAACTGCTACTAGGACTGAGAGTTAAGCGATAGTTCAGGTTTAATTTTAGACTTTGGGTGTGACATGGGGGAATAATAGCAGTACTTGGCATCTCAATAAATGATTTGTCGGGTGTTGCTTGTCCACCACAGATAATTAACATACCTCTGCGCAGGGGGAGTTGTATATCTGTGGTATCTTGGATTTTGTTGTCTTAAGGCATGTAAATCCTTACTGTAAGTACCTGTCTGTTAAAGGGAACATGGTATAGGAAGCATGAGAGTTAGCTAACTGAAAGGATTATCCCAAACAAAGATTTGTGTAATTAAAATGGAAGTTTAATTGTGTTTCATCTGAATCTTGTCCAATTTTTATTATTTTCTTCCTATCCCTTCTGTCTCATTTTAAATCTGCTTTCTTAGAATAATTTTAATCGCTTTTTTAGAATAATTTTATTGCTTTCTTAGATTAAAATTAATTCGTTTTCTAGAATAATTTTATCTGCTTTATTTTATTGCGTTCATAGCTTAGAATTAAATTATATCAAGTAGATGGTAGTTTAACACAAACTTGAATCGAGTAACCGAGTGGAAAATCTTATAAAACGACGTGGGCCCTGCTTCTATCGCACATCCTCCAGTGAACGATCCGGTACTTACTATAAATACTGCAATTTTTGACTCCGTGCGCTTTCGGGGCACAATTTCTTAACACGAGTAAATAAAAACATGACAACCTATAAATATATCCCTAATCCCAACTCCATCATCATAATTGGTTTCATTAAATAAAAATGAAAAACCGGGATTAATTCCTATTATTCTCTATTTTAGAAAATACTCGTGTGGGAAATTTGTCAAAAGTTTCACTTACCTACTGCTACTTAGCTCCCTGCTCAAGCCAAGGAAAGGATGAAGAAGCTTTCTTGCAATTTCCCTACTTAGGAAAACCCCAAAAGCCCCCTACTCAATTTTGCGGTCCATGGGTATAATCGTACTTTGCTATTTCCTTATTTTACAAATTCCATTTGTTTTACGTCATGTACTGAATGTGAACTTTCATTTCCTGCTATGGGGTTGGAGTGGGTAGTATATTGCTAGGGGTATTGTCCAACAAGTTCAGAGGGATGAGTGGGTTTTTATTATAAAAACCCCATTTAAAATTTAAAGTATTATTTATTATTATTATTATTATTTTTACTTACATATAAATAAAAATGACAGAAGTTTAATATTTTTGAATAGTTCAAGAATATACATGGGTTCATTAGAAATTATTATTGGAGATTGAAGAGTTGTCTTTTTTCAAAAATAATTTTTAAATTTATTTTTTTCTAAATTTAAAAATTTAAAATTTAAATCTCATGTTTCTCTTAATATTTTAAAAATTTAAAATTTAAAATTTATTTTTAAAATTAAAAAATTTAAAATTTAATTTTTAAATTTATTGCCATTTGCCCATTAGGAGTGAGCTGTGAAACTGTGAAAGGATAGCTATTGCCCATTAGGAGTGAGCTGTGCTCGAATTTTTCACGCAGTGAAAATGAATTGCTTACTGAAACAAATTTGTGGCTTTGCATCCAAAATAAATGAAATACTAGTAATAAAATGGAGAGGGAAAGGAAATAATGCACAAAGGCAAAAACCACAGCTCATTTTGCTGTGTTCATAAAGCTGTGTGAAGCAGTTAACCGCGATTTCCGAAGGAATCAATCCCCAATAATTTCCGATTTCTCGGGGAAAAAAGCGCAATTTTCTTCGACTGAGGTGTTTTTCATTATTTTCCTGCGGTTTATTTGTAGGTATTTGATAGATCGCTCGTTGGTGATGCGGCGAATTTGAGTGCGGATTGTCGAACTCGGTGGAGAAAAAGCTGGAAGAAATGAGATTTGGAAAGGGGAATCAGGACGAAGAAGAAGAGGAGGATGATGAGTTTGGTAGCAGGAAAGATGCCACAACGTCCAATAACAGCAGTAAAGGTACAATTTTCTGGTATTTTCGATTCCTCCTCCCCCTCTCGGCGCTTGATTTTCTGCATAGGAATCGGATGTTATGCCGTGGAAGTATTCTGATGTTGTAATTGTTCGATGTGCACTGTTTGGGTGCAGATGTGAAGAACGGTGACAGAGCTAATGCTATGAGGTCCAAACACTCCGTTACGGAACAACGCAGGAGGAGTAAAATCAATGAGAGGTAAGATTTGATTTTCAATTAAGCTGTAATAGGATTTTTGAGTTTCTTATGTTTTGGTGTAGGATATCGTACATGAAGTTCCTCAATATGTGTTTGCGTACTCATTGGCGTTTATGATGTATTCAGACTCTATCTTTCAAGTATTTGTCTTTGCAAGGATGCCAAGATTGGCTGGTAGAAATTCAAGTAGCATTTTCTGGCGTTAGAGAAATGAGAGATTCAAGAATTTAGGATTGCGGAAGATACATTAATTTACATGGAAAACTCACTTTATGCATTTAGTTTTGAAATGAGACAGAGTTGAGAAATCTCAAGATAATCATCCGGGGCTTCGCTAAGTTCTTAGAACTAGAAGGATGCTCAAATTAATCAAGGATTTGTACTCAAAACATACACATATCAGGCTTCTTTAGAGTTGGTTGTAAGAGATGTTAATCCTTATGTCATACAAGTTTCTAGAGTGTTTGAAGGCCTTGAAGGAAATTAAGACAATTCTCGGAGTCAGTGATGAAGAAGAATATGATGAATATGTCGCTATGAGTTATGAGAAAACTGAAGTTTTGTTTATGATTTATGTTCTGATGTTCTCACTGTTTTCCGGCTGCTGCTTCTTGTCTGTGAGTAAAACTTTACTCAATGAGTTTCTTGTTGTACGTCAGATTTCAAATATTAAGAGAGTTGATACCCCATAGTGATCAGAAGCGAGACACTGCATCCTTTTTATTGGAGGTATTCATTTATGTATTTAAACCGCTCTTTGCCCACACTTGTGTATTACTTGAAATTCTTCTTTAAATCCCTATCACTTACTTGTGATGTTCATGGTGCAGGTCATTGAGTATGTACAATTTCTACAGGAAAATGTCCAAAAATATGAAAGCTCATGTCAGCCTTGGAGTTCAGAGGCAACAAAATTAATGCCTTGGGTAAAACCTTGATGCATAAACAAGCAGTAGTACTAGTACATGAGTTCTTTATTTTAAGGGAGTAAAATTAGTATATGTATATTACACATTAACCAAAGCAACAAATATGATCTACGTGCATGAAATCTTTTGGCATTTCTTAACCATCCGTGTGTTTGGATTGCATTTTTTGGTTTGAATAGATAATTTGGAAGACTTTATTGCTGCTAATAGTAACGTGATGATCTTTTAGTTGAGGGAAGAGCTGCAGACAATCACTCATTTTTTATTTTAAAATTCTCCCCATTATTAATTGCTTAAACTCCTCATTAATTTTTTTCCTGTTCAGAGAAACAATCACTGGCGAGTGCAAAACTTTACGGGTCAGCCACAGCCTATGAAGAATGGTTCAGGAACAGGAGCAGCAATTCCTGCTGGATTTGATGAGAATAATACTGCAGTGCCTGCCTCAATACAACAGCCTTGCCAGCAGAATCCGATTGAGTCTATTCCTATTGGTGGCGCCCCTAGCCGATCAATTGATCATCAAACTGAATTTCCAAACAAAGAAATGGGCATGGCCATTCCTTTACAGGGAGGCATGGTATTCCCCAATACAAATGATGGTGCATTTTCTCACTCAATGACCAGGTCAGCTGCAGAAAAGCAATCAATTGAATATCCTACAGGTGCTCCTTTGAATGGAGCAGATGAGCTTACTATCGAGGGAGGAACAATCAGCATCTCAAGTGTTTATTCTCAGGGGTGAGTTTCTTTATGATATCTTTCTGGTAGTCAATGGTTTATGCTACCATGCTTCTAACACTGTCAAAAATTTCTCTTCATTATCTGGAATGTGATGATTAACCCTGAGCCATGCATTATTTTGTGCTTTCTCGTGTTGCATTAATAATATGTACCATGTTATAACATTACATGCTCCATTAACTTGGGAAGGAGTTGCTTTTAGTTTTAAGTTCGATCTTTGATCTTATGTTTCTTTCAAGAACAAATACTTACCGATCTCAGTCCTATCTTAGTTATCATATTTTGCCTACTCAATGGAGCATTATTACATGCCATTACCAATCATGTGACATTTCATTTCCCCCCATTGTTGTTATTTTGTTTATTTATTTATTTTATACATTGCTGATGTATTGATAACTCTTGTAATCTTGCTACATATTCCAAATAAAAGGAGCAATGTCTAAGTATGCTGAGAGTTTCTTCATTATGTACCAAGTTATATTGAATGTTGATATTTGGTCATGATTCAGGTTACTGAATTCGTTGACACATGCGCTTGAGAACACAGGAGTGGACCTTTCTCAAGCCAGTGTTTCTGTTCAGATCAATCTTGGAAAACGAGCAAATATAGAACCAAATCCAGAGATACCAATTCCCAAGGCATGCTCTTCCCATAATGTTTGCTATTTCCTCTTGAGACTGTTTGGTTTTGTGCTGTGAGTTGGTTAGTTTCTGGACTTCTTATGGGTGTTTTTTGTTTGCACGATAGGATCATGAGATGCCCTTGCATTTGGGAAACCGCCCAATGGGGCCATTCCAGGACCTAAACGACGGAGATGACTTTGATCCATCTCAGAAAAGACTGAAGCTTTGAAATAAATATACAAGACAGGCTACAGTGGCTTCAAAGGTATGTTTTTCAGCATGATCTACATAGCAGCTAAATGGTTTTATGCTGACAGTTGCTTTAATTATAATTGCTACATATGTTGGTTGGGGTGTGCTGATATAATTGTGCTGTGTATCTGAGCTGCTTTAAATTGATGATATGAGAAACAAATCTATGATGCTGAAAATTTGAGAATCACTGAATCAGACACCAAATGTGTGAGGCCTTTAGTTGGTAAGAATGGTATATATTTTGGGGCTTTCAAAGAGAGGGACCTCTTGAAACTTAGTATTTGGTTGAAACTGGAAGTGGGGCTTGTATTGGGCTTTATGTAATTCTTATAGGCCCAAAGTTTTTAGAAACTAGATTGGGCCTTTATTCTTCTAAGTGGGCCTTATTTCAAGGGTAACATTTGAATGACGTTGCGATGCCATGTAACCCCAAAGGCACCAAGGTTGTATAATCAATCATGCAATTTATATGTTTCAAACATACGAGGTGACTCAGGTGAAGGTATATTGCCCCATTCCTGCTTGTTTAACAAGCGAGGTAAAAAAAAAAAAGAAGAAAAAGCCTCAAACAGCTGCATTTCTTATGGGTGAATTCGAAGTTCCTATTTTAAAAGAAAAGTAAAGAAAAGAAGGGGAAAGAATAAAGGGAATTTGCTACCCCTTTCTGGCCAGTGATGGGAGGAAATAATTCCCACTCTTACACATTCTCTCCCATATTTTGCTTTGCTTTCTGTTTGTATCTCCTATTTTTCTTCAACCAAGAATGGCTGAAAAGAGAATTTTTTTTTGTTAAATAAAAAAAATTAGATTAGCATTATGGAGAGAACCAATTGGATATTCTTTTCACTCATGAAATAATGGTTGGAATATTAATTAATAAATTTGGATTTTCATTTATTTGACATGGATGAGATAATTATAAGTTCGCATTAGAATATATTGGTATACGGGATATGAATGAACCAAATAACCAAGATTTTGAGGTTATTGGTTACATCCATCTAGAAATTGAATTTGAAATGTGTGAGGAATAAGTTAAGTAATGGATCCTCATATTATCCTGGTGGGGGATATGAGTGAATGAACCAAAAAGCTGAAGTTCCAACAATCGTTGGTAATTTAAATGGCAAAAATCGTAACATTTGATTTAGATCGAGAAAACCAGGAAAGCCCTTTGTTGATGATTCTGCAAACATGGTCGTTGCAATCACTAAAAGTTTGCAGCTTTCTCAATAGAGTGTCAAATAACAGCTTCATTATAATAGTAAAAATTCCAGGTTTTTCATAGTGCCAAATGATCTTATCATCTACCAAAATACTAGCAATAAGGGTTTTAGTAAATCCTAAACATATACTACTACTATAGAATATTAGCTTCAGAGAAAATTTCCTTGCAAAAGATCCAGTTTCTAATTATGACCACCTTTCTTTTCACCCTCTGTCGTTCTGCCATGTTTGTTTGTTTATTTGGTTTTTTATTTTTTATTTATTTTTTAATCAGCCAGTTGTAAATTGTAATCAGCTTTTCTCTATTTACGGATCACTGAAAGACCAAGATAGGACCAGTTAGGTAAATCTAAACGTAAAATATTTGAATAATATTATGAATCAACTTTAAATTTATAAGTGTTTATCTTTTTGTCCAGAAGCATGTTCATAAAGTCTGAAAGATCTTCTTGATAGTAAGGGCAACTTTGAGGAGAGCTCTCAGGAAATAAAATCAAATGGTCATTTGCATAAAAAATGAGTGATATTAGGTGCATTTCCAACAGCTTCATAAAACAAAGATAGAAAGGTTTTCAGTAGACAAGGCAAATTAGAAGGAGCTAAAGGGATCCCTTGTCTAAATTCTAATCCGCTGTCTAGAAAGGGAAAAGAAAAGAAATTAAAAGCAAAATAATAAAAAAAAAAATCAGAAATCTTCTCATTAACTAAAACAACATACTCAATATAGATCGATATAAGATCTAGAGTACTCTAATTCAAAAGAAAAAAAAGAGACAAGTATCTGCTAGCTCCAATCCAAATAAGGCTATTATTCCGGCCTATCATTGGCTTTCTTTATGCTATAAGGCTTAAAAGCTATGGCACCTGCGAATGCAATAGGACTACAGTTCTTAGTTTAGTAAAAAAAAAAAAAGGGTAATTATTTATTTTATTTATACCTAAACTATTTCAATGTGTTCATTTATATACATCAACCTTTTTATTGGAAAAAAAATACACCACAACTATTAAAACTTAGAAAAATCTATATTTTCCGTTAAGTTACCGTTAAGTTTCATTCTTCCGTTAAATATGCATGGGTAAATTGGTCCGTTCATATTTTTATAAATTTAACCCGTTGACCCAAATCCATATATACATGACCCAAATAAAACTTTTTGACCCGGCCATTTCCACTTTGCGCTCAATCTCCATTTGGTTCGCAACCTTCACTGTCTTCATCCCCCAAAACCGGCATACCCATGGAGTGTATCATACAGCGGCACATAGGTAATAGCTTAACTACTATATGCCTGGAATTCATTAAAACTAAACTAACTAACCCAAATTCAAAGTAAAATAACAGCAAAACATTCTACGAATTCAACCTCCATTGCCATAACCCATTGCCGACAATTTGCTCCATATATTCCACATTTTCGTGCTACACATATTAAATCAATAATTAATGCAAATTCATAATACTACACTGAAAGCAATGGAAACTGAAAGCAAGAGCATAAAGGATTAACGCTGTGACAGTACATAACAGAACCGATCTTCAGCGTGGCATTGAAGGCATGCTCGTAAGTCAGCCAATTGCACACCCCTGTCTAGGCCCTTCCCTGCCTAGACGTATTATCTCTTACCATCCATAGTCTATCATTCTAAAACTGATCGGGGTATAGGGATTTAGGAGGGTTTGCGTAAGGTGGAAGTAGCCGGCCAAAAGTTGGAATGATTTGGGTAACGGGTTAAACTTTTAAAAATATGAACGGACCAATTTATCCATGCATATTTAACAGAAGAATGAAACTTAACGGTAACTTAACGTAAAACATAGATTTTTCTAAGTTTTAATAGTTGTGATATTTTTTTTCTAATAAAAAGGTTTAGGTATATAAATGAACACATTGAAATAGTTGAAGTATAAAAATAAATAATTACCCTAAAATAAACTTCAACCGCTATTAACCAATTATCATAAATAGTGTATTTGGACATCACTAATACTTCCTCAATTCTTTTATAAGTGATACATTGGAGGTTCTGTCACTGTTCATTGAATAACTTTAATTCGAGTTTTTAATACAATTATATAAGATAAAATATAGTCAGGTGAGATCTTGTTAGATTCGTCTAATCGCATAGATTCAAAATATTAAATTTTCATAATTTTTTATTTTTATGCAATTTGAGTTATTGAGAATTAAAAACGTGTATTGGACTGCGTGAAATGTGGGTCCGTGGCGTTTAAAAAAGAACGGAGCAAGTATAACAGAAGCTTAAGCACATTTGCAATATATTTAGACACCACTAATTTGTAAACGACATTGCATAAGATAAGGGTTTTAAATCAGGAACTACAACATGATTATTGACTTTACGGATTTAGAGCCTGTTTGTTTTGCCTTAATTTTTTTCCTTTCGACTTTTTATTCTCCTAAAAGTCCTTTTGAATTTTTTTAACTGTTTCATTTGACTTTTTTTTTAAAATTAAAGGAGAAACAAAAGTTAAAATTCTACTTTTTTTTAAAGTAGGTGGGGGTTACTTTTTTTTAAAAGAGAAGTCATTTAGTAATAAAAATACAAAAATAACCCTATTTAAAAAAAATAAAATTAATTATAAATATCCTTATAGAAGTAATATTTATGTTCATTTTAGTAATTTTAATATATCTAAAGTGCTTCTACGTACAATTCATCCAAACTTGTTTCCGTTGAAAAGTAACTTTAATAATATCAATCCAAACAATTATTTAAGCTGTTTTTGCTTTTGAATTCTCATTCTTTCTCATTCTCTTCTTCTATTGGCTTCTCTTTTTTAACTAGTCAAAAGAAACAGCCCTTATTTAACAAATAAGTACTATATGTCGTGTTATCAAAGTTCCAAATACAAAGGGCCCAATTTGGGTCAGCGAGGGACAAGGGAAGCAAAAGTTTCTGATCAGAATGTCTGATGATCAAAAGCTGGTGTAATGAAGACCATCCTAATTGTACTGAAGCTGCATATCAAAGTTTCATATCTGATCCTTGATAGCAATAGCAAATATACTACCGCAATTAGTGACCTTTTTTTTATTTATGTTTTTTTTGATGAATTATTAGTGACGGTTTGGGTATGTATGTGTTTCAAAATTGATTATAAATGAAATAATCAGATAACCCAACATTTATTTAGTTTGTAAGTTTTCTCAATGTGCGAATAAAACAAGACTAAATGATTATTGCGTTTGTCTTGTTATTGATTTTGCAAAACACAATAATATAGTACTCCCTCCGTCCCATTCCAAATGTCCTACTTACTATTTTTGGATGTCCCATTACAAATGTCTTCTTTCTATAAATAGAAATAATTTTCCCCTCCAACAACTATGTGGACCCCACCATATACTCACAAACCAATTCTACCTTAATTCCCGTGCCCAACAGTAACCAGACACTTGGAGTGGGACGGAGGGAGTAATTGCTTTCTGCACACGTATATATCTAAACAACCACCAAGTAATGAAGCCTTTAATTCGGGGATGTGAGTTACTGTTTATTTTCTTCTTATTGTTGGCAAGAGTAGCATATGTATCATGTATGGGTATTCTTTATTTCTTTCGATACGTTAATGTACCCGAAAGGAATGATTAATTTATAATGAATAAATAAACAATTTGGTCTTTTTCTTGACGCCTTAATGTACAGAAAGAGAATAAATAAATAATAAATAAATAATTTCCTGACATGGTGGGCTGAAATATAATTACTGTCTATTAATTGATTGCATGTTGAAGGAGTTAGAGTGGATCGGTTGTTGTGCAGACTCTAGACATGCAGAGTGTGGTGGCCAGAGTAAGTTTTGTGATGATAAATGTGAGAATGTGATATCTCAATTATATTTATGTTTGTGTATGATTTTATGATAACAATTTCAATATTTTGCATTGCAATTATACACTCTAAGCGGATTGGAGTTAAGCCATTCCTTTTCATATTTCTTTTGAAACCAATAATTAATTTTATACCACCTAAGTCCTAACTAGGTTAATTGAGATTATTATGACAGCACCATTATTATTCTACCAAACGTTTGATAACAAAGGTGGATCCTAGCATTAAATCTTTTATTCCAACATATTAAATTTTGAATTTAATTTCCATTTTCAAATACATACCAAACAATCCTACCGGCCGAACCGACTTTAATAAGTCTACATCCATATCAAGTTAGTGTATACTTCCTTCGTGTGTGTGTGTTTTTTTTTTTTAAAAAAAAAAGAAAAAATTGCTACAGACTCACTCAAAGCGCAGTCCAATACACATTTTAAACCATTAATAATTCAAGGTCGGTACAAGTAAAAATTTTAAAAGTTTGATATTTAAAAACTACACAGCGAGACGAATTTAACAATATCTCATTTGGCTATATTTTGACTTGTATAACTATGATTAAACTTTAAATGAAAGTGTATGTGTAAGTAATAGCACTAAACCCCAATGGGCAAATTAAAAAAAAAGGGAGGAAGTATATACACACACTACAACTACTATATTGACAAGGATAAAAGTTCATCAAAAACACAAAAATATGTTGGGGTTTGAACCCAATCGCCCTTCCTTGACTATCTTGAATGCCAACAAAAATTTGGGCACGGAACAAAGTGAAAATTTCCACCCAAAGTTAAACACAGACTAGGGTTTTCTGCCACATTTCATTTCTTCTACATAAAGCTATAATATAATATATCAACGAGACCACTCTCCTCATTTTCCTTCCCGAACAAACTTCAAATCAAACATAAAATCAGACGCATACGTTCCATATTACATACACCTAAATTGTCTGGACCTACTAGCTATTTCATCTTTTGTTTTTTTGGTGGGGTTCTTTTTATTCTTCTTGTACATTCAAAACTTGATGATCATACCTGCGGGGGGGCAAAGCTAAAACCCCCATGTTTTTATGGGACGTATGGGATTTGCTTGTTGTGTATGGGACGCCGGCTCCTGACCCAACCATAGTCCATGGTGAAGTATTCTGAACTGTTGGGGCCTTCTTCATTAACCCATATTTCCCTCCATGTCCCTTTCCCAGCTCCCACTGCAGGTGGTGGATGTTTCTTCTGCATCACCACATTTTCTTGCTTCTCACCTGCACGATATGTTTGCTTAAATTATGTAAGTATGAAAGCAACGTGTTTCAGGAATACCCAGCTCAGAAAATTTAAAAAGCATGGAGAAGAGGGGGTCTGATTATATTGTATGCATCCTGAAACACAGCTCATAAAATTACAAAAAATTTTAAGAAAGGGGGTCTGATTATATTGTATGCATTCTGAAACACAGCTCATAAAATTACAAAAAAGGTTAAGAAAGGGGTCCGATTATATTGTATGCATATGTGTTTTGATAAAGTTCCATATAAGCGAAAATTTTACTTTGGCTGAGTTTAATTATAGAAGCAGACTTGAAGAGAGAGAGAGAGAGAGAGAGAGAGAGAGAGAGAGAGAGAGAGAGAGAATTGTTAACATAATCTAAACTTACAAGTTACAACTCATATCGAACACAAGTTCCATGCATGGATGAAGCTTTTGCAACTTTTCTTTTTAAAATAGTTTTAAAAAAGTAAAAAGAAAAAGATTATCGATTCTCCATAAGAGAATGGCAATGTTTTTATAAAGCTTATAAATGGTATTGAGCACATGGACAAAAGGGTAAAAAACTTATCATAACTGTTGTTGTCAGAAGGACGAAAATTGCAACTGATTGCGTCACATACAATTATTTGCCAGCATAAATGGAATAAGTAAAAGAATAATAATGGCCTGCTGTGGTGAATCATAATCAAAAGAGGAATGAACTCCCTAAATTCCCTTGTGCTTGTTCTTCTACTAATTAATTCATCACACTTCTCTCCATCATATTTTGAAGTAAAAGTTAAACACACAGTGTACCTGCTGATGGAGCTTCCTCCATCTTCCTGTGGGGCTCAACGTTTTCCCCAGCAAAACCTTTTGCCTGTGATCAGAAATTGAAAAGAAAGGAAATAGGCTATAGTTTAGCACAAGGGAATATTGCCTCAAAGTAATGACAAATAAGGGGGAAAAAAACATCTTACAAATGCCTCTTCTTGGAGCTTGATTTTCCTAGGCAATAATGGCGGAGTGAACTGAGATTTATGAACTGCAGAATCCCATTAGTAATGATTGTAGATTCTGCACAGGACTAAACAAAAAGAAACAAATCAGAAATATTTTACCATATCTCGTGACGGATTTTTGCGCATTCACTTCACCAGAAGAGCAGCATGGCAACAGAGTTAAGGCAGCTACAGAGAATGCAATAACCAGAGGTGAAATTTCCATAGTATACATCGATAGGCCGCAGTTAGCTTTTGACAGATCTCCTTTTGCTTTTGTGGAGCTTAAAATTTATAGAAACTAAGAAGAAATGAGAAGAGGTTCGGAGATGCATATACAACAAATGAAGAGCATACACAAAGCACAAAATTCAGCGTTCCAAAATAAGTACACAGACGGTACTTATTTTTATACTTCACCTTTTTGGGAACCTTCACTCCATTTGGGCTGATATTTTTGTCATTAACCATGGTAGGACCACAAGGCCCGAGGTTTAGGACAACTCAACCCCCATCACATGTCTAGCAACTCAAAGTGTTTGGTAACCAAAGTTTGGTTACCACTGGCATTGGCTGAAGAAGATGATTCACAGGAATATTAGGGATTGACATTATTCTTTCTAGTGAAGATTTCTTTTTGTATCTTGTCTTCTAAAGCCTGTTTAGATATCTTAGGGCATAGGCTAGGTCTAGGTATCTAAAGTTCTAAACAGCATGGTAGTATATTATTAGCATCCCACATGTTCAGAACTATTATTTGGTTTTTAGAGATAGATAGCATGATGATACTCTCATGTTCTATGTTACAAACAGGCATATGGTTGAATTTATGAAGGTGTCTTGTTTACTCAATGCACAAGTTGAACAAAATAGGTCCACACATACATTGGCACACACACAAACACACACATGTACACGTGCACACATATACATGTTTGCCTGCATGTACCATGGAAGTCTGCTAAAACTTAGTGAAGGAATGGCCCAAGGAGCATGGTAAAGAGTGTCAAAGTTCACGGAACAGCAGTTAAAGAAACATTACCTCAAAATTCCATCCAGTGGCTCCAAAGTTCAAAGTCATTTTGGAGTAGGTACACCTTTATATGCCATCCTTCTTGAAAAACTTCAAAACAAGGATCCTTTAGTTTGTATATAGTGGTAGATTAGGAATTAGGAATTCAAAGTGTGTTATGGTTGGTGTCATGCTTGGGCACCAAATGGGCAGTAGATTCCCCACAGCTTCAGAGGCCATTACTGTGGGCCTAATCTGACTAACGAAAAAAATACAAACACCATTTTTCAAAAATGATTCATATAAGCAGGGGATGTGTGTATTGATTAGGATGTAAATGCTGTGAATAATAAATAAAGGCACAGATGTCAACTTGGTCTGCAAGAATTGATATCTAAGCTTGGCATGACATTTTTATTGACTTGATAAATTTACACAGAATAGTGAATCAATCATTTGAACTATTGTGATGCATGATTATAATCTGAGTACCCACAGTTGAAGCTCAAAGTACTGTATATATCTACATCTAAAAACCTATTAAATGACTTTAGAATCTACAGCAGAGGATGCCTGATCTCCAGCCCTTAGGTTTTCGGAAATGTCCATTTTCTGCTTTCGACATTCTCACTGGACTGCTATTCCATTCAGGTTGTAGTCTGCACAAAAGGAAAAAGAAAGAAAAAAACATTTGATCAGTTGACTACGGTCATAAAACTCCAATGTGACCCAAGAAAATGTGGTGTTAAACATTCAAACAAAACTTTTACACGGGAAATGCGAAAGATCGGCCACTGGTTGCAGCACTGCTGTCAGACCGGAGGGAGAGGCTCCCTGAAAATGCTATTGGCCCTGAATAAGCAATGAGACTGGCAGAAGAGAAGCTCGACTCTTCCACACCAATATTCCCTGGGGTTAGAGCTGAATCATTACTGGAGTCCCTTTGCTCATTCTTATACTCATGCACTTCTGTGGCTTGGCCATCAGTGCGTGAGGTATTCATACCTCTGCTTCTGACAATGGGAGAAGTTTCATCAGTGGAATGAGAATCCAAATTTTCTTCCTTGTCATCAGTGGAATGATCATGAGAAGTTTCATCAATCGTCTCCTTGCTGCAAAGGGACTCTAAACGGCTAGTGGCAGGGCCATTTGAAAGCCCATCCTTTATGTATAGACATGGTTCATTGATTTTTCCGAAACTGGGGTCTGTATTGTTATTGCAACGAATTTTCTCAAGCCATGCATCATTACTGTCTAACACTTCCCCTTTTTCAGTTCCCACATTCGTAGTAACACCAGCAGACATGACTGGAATTGATGAGTTGAAATGCAAGGTAATGTTTCCACTTTCCACCATATTTTCGTAGTGTAGATTGCTGGGATCCTCGATGACTTTTTCTCTTGAGATCTGCTTGACAGGGGATTACAACAGATATGAGCTTCATGATTATATTTGAACTCAGGAAAATAAAAATAAAAAAACAAAAAAAATTGAAACTGGATAGGAACTTGAACTAATATCAATTAAATTACCTCATCAATGTTCGTTTCACTTTTCTGTATTGAGTCCAAACTGTTTCGCTCGTCTCTATCCTCCATTGGAGGGTTTCCTGGATTCAATGTCTGCTTTTCTTGAGAAAGTAATTTGCCATTACCAAATTCATCTTTAATTGCATATTCATTCAATCTCACAACCTTTGTACAATCCACACCATTATCTCCTTCTGTAGCCTCATAATGGTGGTCATCATTAATAGTTTGGAAAATAGAATGACCGGATCGATCAACATTAATGATTTTATTCAAAGGACTTTGCCGAACTGGCATCCCCTCATCGAAGCATATGTCCTTCACAATGTGATGAGTCATCCCGTTTTGGCAGATTTCTAATTCAGGAAGCTCGGTGCGTAAATCAATCCGTGTCTCAACCGAATCTGAAGCATCAAAATATGGTAGTGAAGTTTTAGCCTTCGAAAATGGACTTCCATCATTCTGCTCAAACTCTGAATTATGCATGTCCCTTACAGGTCCATTCATGCTGTATCTTCTGAAGGCCAAGGGTTCAGTCATTTTTCCGAGGCCCGTAAAACTATCTAATACTGCTGTCTGATTTTCCTTCATTGCGTGGTCTTGCTCAGCACAGTCACATCAACAACACCGTAGATCACTCTAATGTAGACATACTCCTGCGAAAATTGGTTAAACCAATATTGTCAGACGAAGCAGAACAGCAGAAAGAACATCCAGGCCCCCACAAATAACAAAAATACAGCATTGACGACAACTTTTTTGCACCTGGAGAATGCAAGCAACAAAGTGGGAAAAAAAAAAAAAAAAAAAAAAATTCTGTTTTCAGAATTCAGAATGCCCAAAAAGAAAGAAAAGAAAAAGAAGCAGCACCCAGGGGTAGGCCAACTTTTACTGTCGCAAAAAGCCATTGCTTGCTGGCAATGTTTGTTGTTAAAAACCAAGTCATAATCTATCATAGACCGGATAATGTTTCTGATTATGCATTGTAGTCAAATCGCTTTGCTAGTTGCTGCAAAATACGACAATTTCTGCCTCACATGTCCACCGACAGGTCTTCCAAGTAAACAAACTGAGAGAATTTCTCTCTTTAAATAATGAATATACAATACATATACGACAATAGCTGCACCAAAAACAAAAATTCCATTCTACCATTTCAAATCAAGGAAAAAAGGCATAGTGATGAATACAATAAAGAAAAGCAAATCTCTCAACTGATTGCCCCACGTTTCACTTTGTACAGGAAGGAAGGAAGGAATGTATGCAAGAAATATTCTTGTTTTTCATGTGTGCCAAATTATTGTGAAAATCCAGAAAACAACCAGGAGGAGGTAATGCAAGACACTATCAAATGGGAAAAAAGTGAAAATCTCTTTATTAGGGATGACAGTAAGCTTAGCCTTGGAATCATTCAATTTGTCTAGGTGAAGGACGTGGACAGAAAACAAGAAAGAGGCACCACACTCAGCCCTTTTCAAACAACCCAACAAACCTTTAACAGCTAAAGCGAGCTCACTAATTTCAAATTTTCAACCTATTTTCTAGCTACAAAGTCAAATACCTAGAACACAAATTCTACTTTCACTCCCCTGTTTCACACTTTTACACACCGTCTTCCGCCAGATCTAAACTTGCAATTTCAAAATTTCAAACCATCTTCATCCCTCCCAGCCTTCCACACACAATTCCACTTCAAACAGAATTACATTATATGCAGAAACACAGACACAGATATCATTTCACCTATAAACCTATTCATACTCAACCAACACTGATATTGCCTAAACACACAGCGATGACTAAAAACACAATTACAAAGCCTTGTTTGAGATCTACCTGGAAACAATCCACAAAAATATGCAGACTCCTTTTGTTTCACGTGCAGCATTTCAGCGGGGATGATCAACTGGAGAGCGACGTTCTCGAAAACAGCATAAGTGGAGAAATTCAGATATCAAAACCAGGAACTGAAAATGAATTGATTCACACGAAATCCTCGAAAATTACGATAGTAAATAAGCATACAAGGAATCGATGAATGGAAGGAGGAGTTGAGGTGGTGGAATTCTAGTGGGGAACGGCAGGAGGCGGCGAGAAGATGAAATCAGCAAGGGAGAATTTGGGAGGCCAAGTCGGAGATGTCTGAGAATCGTGCCATTTGACGTTACAGAGTTAGTTAGAAGTATATAAATAAAATACTAGAAGTATACTCCAACATATATATATATATACTAGAATTCGCCTAGAGGCGCGCTACGCTGCGCGCAACCGAGACCACATTACGGTTGCACATAATCGGTTGCAACAATCCAAATTATGAAATTAGATTGTCACACAAACAACATGGCTAAGCCTTGAAATTGGGTTCTAATATCAGCCATGCAATATTCTCTATGAGTTTATTTACTAAATAAAGCAATATACCAAAATAAAGTGAGTATGTGTTTCTCATCTGTACCGTGAAGCTAAAAAATTATTGGTTAATAATAGCATAAATATAATTTCAAATACAAAAAAAAAATACTAATAAAAGATAAGCAATGTTTTCTCCAAACAACATATATAACACTACATGATTAAAAAACACAACAATAATGAAAGAAAATCATTAAATCTAGGATACAGTATGAAAAATAAGATGTAAAATTGGTTTAATGAAGAGGCATAAAGTGTTGCGACCACACTATGGCTGTACATTAACAGTTGCCTACAATTATTTAGGTTGTAAGGCAATCTGCATGGCCAAGCCTAGTAATTGGGCTCTTTTACCCATGCCACATTCGCCATAACTACAAAGGCTTTTAAAGAGATCTCTTTCTGAGTGATTTGAGCAGATTTCGAACTTGAAAGTCTCGTTTTACTATATATATATATATATATATATATATATATATATTAAAATAAAGTGACCACATATACTGAAGTGGTTATCATAAGATGTGCAAAAAATATTGTAAGATAAATAACAGGAAATATGCTTTTAAAATGCACAAAATAAGAAAATGCTAACGTAATTATCAGTTCAAAATGTAAAATAAGTGCATTTTTCATTGGAAGAAAAAATACACATAGTAAATAGATGATAGATAGAGGCGCGCTATAAGATTGGACATAAAAAAGGAGGAGGAAAAAGAAAGAGGTGGTACACCTGTGCCACATTTGCTTATGAGATCATTTACTAAATAAGGTAAATATACTAACATAGAGTGGGTACTGCTAAAATAGAATGTAAATAATAGAATGCAGTATATTTCAAAAAGATACACTAGATAAGAAACATTACTGTAATTGGCATCCCAATTCCCAAGCAGTCAAAAAAAATATGCTATCATTGCCATTAATTGATTTTGTCAATAATATAAAAAATTATAATAGTTAAAATTATCAGCAGTTTACACTCACAGGAGACTGGGAAAAAGTAAGGGAGAGGGACTAACCTGAAATATGCCAAATGCATGTAATGACCAAGTGCACGCAATTGCATATCTTCAAAAGAATAAGAAATTCAAATTTCATCTCATGGCTACACAACCATCACTCCATCGTGTGATGTGATGATGGCAAAAGTCCTACATGGTCTGATTGATATGCCTGTAGTAAAAAGAAAAACAAATTGATTATATCATATTGAGCCAGACGAAAGAAAATATTCAACAATGAAAAAGTCCTACATGGTCTGACATGCAAAAGGCATAAACAACAATTCGCAGGCAATCTGGTAATTAAGTGATGGACAAAGACTTTTTCCATGAGCGCTTACACGTAAATAAGAACATAGGAATTAGTAATAATCAGTGTATAAGCTCCACACCTAGTTGATAGCAAAGCACCCAACCACTCCATCACTAAATAGCTCAAAATCAAAACCTCCTTTTGACGCATTATACTAAACTTCATTTTGATGCATTCAGTAAGTACTTGATGCAACCTCAGAATGAAGTTTTAGTTTGAAACAGCTGCATTTTTAGGTTAACACCGTGAAGTAATGAATACACTGAAAACTTCTTTTTTCTTGAAGGAGAATACACTGAACTAAGTGGATAAGAAATAGTATCGATTTATATAAGTACAAAAACAAATAAAAATATGCAACACAATCCTAGTGTTCTGAATTCAAAGGAGCATGTCAACTAACACAAAAAGACATTGAGAGGAGAGAAAATTAAATCATGCATGAAGACAAATGGAGAAACTGCCAGGCTCCGTTTATTCCCCTTCTTCCCTCCCTTTTGCTCAAAAAACCAACAGGCATAAACTATAAATATTTACAAGTTACACACAAACAGTCATAGAGTTCCAGAGCAAACACATGCATCAGTTTCACATAGGAGAAAAGATCTTGCAGAAAATATAGGCGGTTGCCTCAATGTTCAGGGAATTATCATGAAACTAACAAATAATACACGAAGTCAATTCACCAACTGCTACAAGAATCAAAGGTACGAGTTGAGGCACATGTTTTCGAATAGCACCCCTAGGGTTCCAGCTCATATTGTATTCACGTAAAGCATCATCACAAAGATGAACAACCGTGAAAATGAAAGCCAAACTTCCCTGGGAAAATGATGAAAAATTCGTGATTTGATTTATCTTAAATCATGTACAAGTTCGAAATCTTGATCAACAAAGAAGTATCAAACCTTGTACCAAACCATATTTAGATAACCAAGGCCCAAGCACATAATGAACACTTCACTAATTCACTGACTTGAAGGGGGTTATTGAGGCAGCTCATACACAATAGTATTAAAAATGAAAGTACCTTGAGTATAAAAATGTTACAGAAGTTCCAAACTGGCATGAATCACTGTTTGCCCAGCTTGCAGATTTGCACCAGAGGACCATGAGTATCAAAATGAAGCATAGAGTCTTGAATTAAGGTCATGCATGAAAAATCATATCCAATAGATCTGCTGTCCAGAATCACTGTTTTCCGAGCTTCCAAAATTGCACCAGGTCCATGCATATCAAATGAAGCATAGAGTCTTGAATTAAGGTCCTGTATGAAAATTCATATCCAAAAGATCTGCTATCCAGAATTCTATACTCTCTTCTGGTTATGAAAAACATTTCACCATGCATGCATCTCGAAATATTTTAACCAGAAGCATGATATAGCCAAAAAAACATATAAAATAAAATTATTAGCTCAACCCGACAAAGCCAACTTTGTATTTTTCATGTCATTAAACCCATACAGCATTTTCAGAAAATACAAAGTCTCAGAGTCAAAGTCGTACCTTTCCCTCTTCTTAATTAAAAAATCAACTTCAATCTCAGCACATACTTTTTTTGCCATGTGAGCAGGTGCTTCAGACACAAAAACAATAAAACATCAACTATAAGTTTGAGGTGTGATTTATGGATGTTTCTGAACTTGTCAAGATCCTGTGCAGGTTAAAGAGTTGCATAATGGAGACAATAAGAAATAGTTGCCAGAACGGGCGGTAATCTCACTCAAATGGAGGATCAAAGTTAATCGTTTTGAAGATAACACTATGAAAATGTTACCTCACAAGTAACAAGCACTAGGGTTGCATTTGGCTCCCCGCACCAAAACAATCTCTAATAGAACAGGAAACTGATCTGTGATCTGGAATCTGTGTTAGTATAAATTCAGCTTGTAATTCATCTATAAGCACAAAGTTGTGGTTCTTGTTATTTAGGAAAGTCCTTTGAATGGCAACCTCACCTCCAACTACTGCTTGATAGTGGGTCACAGCACAGGTCACCCGAACCCTCACCTAAACCTTGTACCAAACCAAATTTAGATAACCAAGCACTCAATGGACTCTTCACTAATTCATTGACTTGCTGAGGCAGTTCATACCCAATAATATTAAAAATGAAAGTGCCTTTGAGCATAAAATGTTACAGAAGTACCAAACTGGCCTGAATCACTGTTTGCCGATCTTGCAAATTTGCTCCAGGTCCATGAATATCAAATGTAGCATAGAGTCTTGAATTAAGCTCCTGTATGAAAAATCATACCAAAAAAAAAAAAAAGAACAACAACTGGAACACAAGAAACATAACAAATAACCACAACATTACCCAGTCGAGTAATTAGATTGTACTTCTCAAGCTACACCCTACATATTATCTTTTATAGGTGTACAATATTATGAATGTCACTAAGACTTGAACGTCAACAGGAACCCAACTGTCTGAATCCGTTTCCTGTAACTCTGTAAGTATTTTAAAATGGAAGGTGCACAATATATGAAAACAGTATCACCATTGTCACGTGGAACAGTAGACAAGTACCCTCCATGCACCATATGTGAAACTCGTGAGAGAAAATAAACACAATATTGTCAATGAATTTTGTCAACAATAATATTAGAAAGAAAAGAAATTTATGGAATTTAGGAATGCACATTAGTGATGTTACATCCATATCATTATATTACAGTTTAATGCACAAACGGCATAGCCATGCCAAAAAAGGGGATTTAACCATGATATTTTTTTAAAAAAAAGAAAAGCAAATATTAGTAAAATAAACTGGTTGCAAATAGTGAATTGTTAGAGTAATAAAGAAAAAAAAAATCAAAGCAAAAACACGCGAAATGAGATGAAATAGGAACCTAATTGTAAAAAAAAAAAAACTCTTCAGCATCAAGTCATAAGATGGAGGACCAACTACATGAATGCCATTTACTGCCATACCAAAATCCCCTAATGCCTTAACCCGAACAGGATGTAGCCATTCAAGTTTCAATCTAAAAAAAAGGATTACCTTCGATTAAACAGTCACAGAAACGGACCAGTACACATATAATTAATACAGTAATAATACTGATGGGAGATTTCTGTCTTACGAATAATCTGAAGCTCTTTGTCCGATTCCATCAAGAACCAGCAACACACTAAGCTGCTACAGCATAAACGCTTCCAAGATTTCCAATCCACAATAACCTCAAGCAAAAAAAGCAACAAAACTCAGACAGTTAATTTTATAACTTTAGGAAATAAAAAATCAGCGTCGAGGCAGTGGTTTGTTCATGCGATGGCCAGAGGTGTTTAGGGTTCTTTACCTTTATTTTTTGTTAGTAAATTAATTATCACATCCAATTAATGAAATTTAGCTAGAACATGAATAAATCAACAGCAAGAATAGGTAATGGAACCATCTTTAAGAAATAGCAGAACCACTTGACTTCTTTCATTATGGAATCGAAGAACACAAAAAAAAATTCAGAGAAAAGGGGAATGTTCGCAGTGGCATAATGTTGCAAAAACAATGGAGGCCCGAAAGCGGAGATTGGGTCACTGCCTATTTTCTATTTCCAAAGATGATACAAAATGAAGAAAGAAAACGAAAGCCTCAACCAATTTGTTTGGCAACGGGGAACCTGACACGGTGGATTCCAAACGGGGGGCGCCTTTTTGCGGAACTGGAATTACGTAGGGGCGGCGGCGCCCTAGGCTGGCGGTGGCGGTGACGAGCGGAGGCGGGAGCGGCGCTCGGCGGAGATGAAAGGTAGTGCTTGTGCGAACGGAGGACGAGGGCGGCGTTAGGGGCCGGCGCGGAGATAACGAAGTTTGCTGGAGCAGCGGCGGCGGCGTCACAGTGGTTGGCCCGGTGCAGCGCACGGCAATCTGTTCCCCGGAACGCCCTCAGATTGGCCCAGCGGCGGCGCGACTGGGAGGTGCGGTGACTAATGTGGGAGGGAAATAGGTTGTAGATTGGGGGCGCGAGTTGGGAAATTAGGGAAGTGCAGCAGAGTACAATTATTTCCTCCCAATTCATTGTTATTACAATTATATCCTTCGAGTGCACTGTTACACTGTAGATCTAATTCACTGTAGCATGAACAGTACCGTAGCATTTGGCATAGCATTTATAAATATTAGATATATATATATACAGATACAGTTAGATCACACTCATTTCTTCTTTTTCTAAAGGCTCAAAACACTAAAATAATACTCCTACTAATTCTCAAATACTACTATACATATATTGTTAACATAGCAAAATATATTAAGCCCAATAGAGTTGCTCGTCTAAATAAATTAGCCCAATTGGGTAAAATATATCCGGAAGAGGGAGGCCGCGTAGACAGCCCGGAAGAGGGAGGCCGCGTAGACACAGCCCGGAAGAGGGAGGCCGCGTAGACACAGCCCGGAAGAGGGAGGCCGCGTAGACAGCCCGGAAGAGGGAGGCCGCGTAGACACAGCCCGGAAGAGGGAGGCCGCGTAGACACAGTCCGGGAGAGGGAGGCCGCGTAGACACAGCCCGGGAGAGAGAGGCCGCGTAGACACAGCCCGGAAGAGGGAGGCCGTCTGTAAGGGTGGAGGCCATGGAGGCCCAAAGAGATGATGGAGGCCGTCCGTAAGAATGGAGGCCGTCTGTAAGGGTGGAGGCCATGGAGGCCCAAAGAGATGGAGGCCAACCCTAGGATGGAGGCCAACCCTAGGATGGAGGCCAAGATCAAGGATGGAGGCCAAGAATCAGGATGGAGGCCTTCAGTTAAGGAAACAAATCAGAGAGAACGGTCTAGAAGGAAACAAATCAACACGAGAGATTGAGGTGCAACTTGAAGGCTCTCATCACTCACCACTATATATGTGTAACCTAGGCCGACTTGCGGGAGATCTCCAATCTTCTCCTCAGAGAGCCAGTTTTTATATTTTTACTTTCTTTATCGCTTTCCCGCATTTTACTGCTTTTTTGTTCTTCAATTACTTTACTGCTTTCATTCAATTCCTGTACTTTTCTATTTTTTTCTGTAATCTTTCCCCAAGTTTCAGTAATAAAAGAGAGATTTCATTCTCCCAAATTTCAGCGTTAACAAATTGGCACGCCCAGTGGGACACGAGTGAAAAACCATATCCGCTTAGGGTTTATACGTCCCAAATCTGAAAGGTTAGCAAGCAATTTTACTCAGAAATTTGAAGGAATGTCTCTACATGAAAAGATGCCACTTAGAGCGCCTACCGATGAAGCGGTAGAAAGCACCTCTCAATCGCAACAGGGTATAATGCAAACCCCTGTACTGTCCGAGCAAGTGCGGCTATCGATGACTGAATCGATGGCCGAGTTCATGCCTTTATTCACAAAGCACTTAGTGGATGTGTTGCGGTCTGCCATGGCCGACCAAGCAGATAGAATTTGCAGTTCCTTGCGTACTCAGCAAGATAGAACTGTTCCTGCAAACGACATGAATGTACCGTACAGTCTCTCATGCCCGAGGCCGACAGACGACCAACAGAGGGTTTGGGGAGCCGCATATGGCCAGTCGCCACTCCCGGAGCCCGGAAGCAGCCCGGCTAGCCTGTTTCCATTTTCACATCAGACGGCTTATTCCTTCACTCCAGCGGCACCTAGTATGCAGACCCTTGGTTATGCGGCACATCCAGTGCCGATCTATGCATCGCCAGGATATTTGATGGCCTCCAGTGCTTCACACGGCTGTCCAACGGCCTCTGATGGATCTGGCATGCCACCATGTCAAGCGGCACTCCCTGTGCCGAACGTTCTCACCACACCTTATGTGTCTAACTACTCACCAATACCGGCACTATCGAACCCTAGTTGGATGCCGCCAACGCAAAGGGGGCAGGCGGCACCACAGCCATATGGAGTGGCTTCAACACCGGCCACATCTGCCACAACCGCCATGCCAGTACTGGCATCCGTACCGAAGCCTAGTTGGATACCGCCAACGCAAGGGGGGCAGGCGCTACAGCCAAATGAAAGGGCTTCAACAACTGCCACACCTCCCACAATCGCCATGCCTCCTGCACAGACACCCATGGTGTCACCCGAGTTGCTTGCAGACCTAATGCAACAACATTTTGGAGTTCAACTAAGGCCGATGGAGCGGCCTACATACAGGAAACCCTACCCTGATTGGGTAGACACCATGCAACCATACCCCATGGGCTTCAAGATGCCCGAGTTCACCACATTCTCAGGGGACGATGGCAAGTCAACTGTGGAGCATGTGGGCAAATTCACCTCCCAGTGTGGTGAAGCAGCGACCGATGATTGGTTGAAGTTGAGACTGTTCAGTTTATCCCTTACTGGACCTGCCTATACGTGGTATGTATCGTTGCGGGCTAACTCAATTCAAAATTGGGACGAACTGGAGCGAGCATTCCATGGCAGATTCTATACACCGTTGACACAAGTGAGTCTCGCAGACCTTACCAATGCCAAGCAATTTGCCGATGAGGCGGCAAGCACATTTATTAACAGACTACAACGACTTAAGAGCCGATGCACTATGGCAATCCCTAATAGGGAGATAGTCAATATTGCGGTGGCGAATATGTTGCCAAAGTTGAAAGAACGTTTAATTATGCAGGATTCCTCTGATCTTGCCCAGCTGGCCGAGAAAGCGGCCCGCTTGGAAAATTTCCTTGAGAAACGAGATGAGAAGCGTCTACCTACACACGGCACTCGTTTTGAGGAATTAAAGCACAATAAAGAGGTAGATGAACCAAGGGTGTTCGCCAAGGCAATAACCTTGGGTAGTAAAAACCCTGGATAGTGGGCCGGGGCGCCATCGACAGCGGCCTTGGAGGCCGAGTAGTCGGTGACTGAGAATGGCGCCTGGCTGATTATGGCGGCCCGACTGAGGATGTCACCCTGGCTGATACTCGAATGGCGACCCGGGAAGAAAAGCTGATGGAGGCCTGGAACAGACCAAGGTGGCGGCCAAGGCAACAAGTGGCGGCCTCCTTCAAGCTCTACGATGATGGCGGCCTCTTGAGAGGATGGCGGCCTCAGAGCGAATGGTGGCCTCTTAGGGATGGCGGCCTCAGAGCGAGTGGCGGCCTCCTCCAAATAGACAGGGATGACGGCCTCCGGGAATAGGAATGGCGGCCTCCTCCAGAGAACAAGGGATGACGGCCCTCAAGCTCGAACAAGTGGCGGTCGGAGCCCTCTCCGACGGTGGCGGCTTGAAGGCAGAAACGGAGATGGTGGCCTCTCGCGAGATGATGGCAGCGGCCTCGTCGGAAAGGGGATGGCGGCCAAGGAGATGGTTGTGGCGGCCTCAGATCTCTCCAGGGGTGGCGGCCTCCAAGCTCCCTTGGTAGTGGCGGCTTCAGGTGCAGGGATGGCAACTTCCTCCTCAATAGGAGATGACGGCCTCCACATGCAGTGATGGCGGCCTCCAGACCGAGAGGAGATGGCGACTCTCATGCAAGGTGGTGATGGCAGCCAAGGAAGATGCTGGTGGCGGCCAAAACAGCTCAATGGCAGCCTCGGTGGTGGCGGCCTGCTGGGGCTAAGATGGCGGCCCTCTAGGGCGAGGGTGGCGGCCTCCAGCCTTGGTGGTGGCGGCCTCCAGGCGAAGTCGGCGGCCAGACGACACTCTGTCGACGGCGGCTGCCGGAATCCGAACGAGAAGAAGATGAAGCATGATGGGCCTCCAAACTCGAATTTAAGCGCGCAAAATTGTCTTAAAATGCTAATCAGACAAAATGCGCGAGGGGGGCATCTGTTAACATAGCAAAATATATTAAGCCCAATAGAGTTGCTCGTCTAAATAAATTAGCCCAATTGGGTAAAATATATCCGGAAGAGGGAGGCCGCGTAGACAGCCCGGAAGAGGGAGGCCGCGTAGACACAGCCCGGAAGAGGGAGGCCGCGTAGACACAGCCCGGAAGAGGGAGGCCGCGTAGACAGCCCGGAAGAGGGAGGCCGCGTAGACACAGCCCGGAAGAGGGAGGCCGCGTAGACACAGTCCGGGAGAGGGAGGCCGCGTAGACACAGCCCGGGAGAGGGAGGCCGCGTAGACACAGCCCGGAAGAGGGAGGCCGTCTGTAAGGGTGGAGGCCATGGAGACCCAAAGAGATGATGGAGGCCGTCCGTAAGAATGGAGGCCGTCTGTAAGGGTGGAGGCCATGGAGGCCCAAAGAGATGGAGGCCAACCCTAGGATGGAGGCCAAGATCAAGGATGGAGGCCAAGAATCAGGATGGAGGCCTTCAGTTAAGGAAACAAATCAGAGAGAACGGTCTAGAAGGAAACAAATCAACACGAGAGATTGAGGTGCAACTTGAAGGCTCTCATCACTCACCACTATATATGTGTAACCTAGGCCGACTTGCGGGAGATCTCCAATCTTCTCCTCAGAGAGCCAGTTTTTATATTTTTACTTTCTTTATCGCTTTCCCGCATTTTACTGCTTTTTTGTTCTTCAATTCCTTTACTGCTTTCATTCAATTCCTGTACTTTTCTATTTTTTTTCTGTAATCTTTCCCCAAGTTTCAGTAATAAAAGAGAGATTTCATTCTCCCAAATTTCAGCGTTAACATATATATACTCCTTTACGTCCGGCGGCTCTTTGATTTTACGGCAATATTGAAATAAATCTCCCACATATACCTTGTTTCTTACCTCACCTTGATTTTATTTCATTTTATTTTTTTTTATTTTTAACCTTGTTTCTCACCTCACCTTGATTTTATTTCATTTTATTTTTTATTTTTTATTCTTTTAATGTACCGCTTTAATATACTATACAGCTAAGTTTTTGTATATAACGAGTATGCAATATTTAGGGGTGTGCATCGGTCGGTTCGGTTAACCGAACCGAACCAAAATACAAAACCAAATTAAAAACCGAACTTTTTCTAAAAACCAAAACCGAACCAAAATTACTGAAAACCGAATTAACCGAACCGAAATATTTCGGTTCGGTTTTACCGGTTAACCGAACCGAACCGAACAGAAATGCTTTTCTAAAAAATAAAATATTTTTTATCAAAACATCTCTACTACCATTTTCAAACCTTTAAAAATTCGCCCTGTCAAACCAAAACATCATATCTACATATAACTATGGGTCTGTTCTGCACGCAGCTTTTAAGAGCTTTTGGGAGCTTTTGGTAGCTTTAACTTTTATTTTAAAACAAAAGCTCCGTTCTGCACACTAGCTTTTAGGAGCTTATGGGAGCTTTTGAAAGCTTCTTTTTCGAAGCTACTTGTAGTAGCTTTAAAAAATAAGCTCCTAGCTTATTGTTGAGCAATTACAATTTTATCTCAATAACTAACTAACTACCCAATAGTCTACATTAATGTTTGCCCTTTTATGTCATTTCATACATTTTTTGACAGCTACAGCTAGTTGTACAGAACACTTAAATAAAACTGACAGCTACATCTCCCACAGCTCCGATCCGTACAGCTTCAGCTCCCTACAGCTCCAGCTCGCAGCTACAGCTCACAGCTACAGCTCTGCGTGCAGAACAGACCCTATGAGTGCATAATATTAAATCATTCCAAATTGCATTGTTTAAATTACATACAAATGAAATGACAAAATAAAAAAACAGTCACCGAATAGTTCAAATACGAAACAATATAAATGTCTCAAAACTCAACAGTAGTTCTCACTTCTCATCCACACAAACAGTCACCGAATAGGGGTATATTTTGTGTTTATTATATAATGGCATAATGTATTTTATATTTTTTTTAAATATATTATTCAAATTTCGGTTCGGTTCGGTTAACCGAATTGTAGATTTTTAAAAAACCAAAAACCGAACCGAAAACCGAAATTTTGAATTTTCAAAACCAAAAACCAAACCAAAATCTAAAAACCGAACCAAATTGCAAAATTCGGTTCGGTTCGGTCGGTTTGTTCGGTTTTAACCGAAATTTGCACACCCCTAGCAATATTATACTAGTATACACTACTATATTAGCATGCATTTATATACACTAGTGTATGAATTTGAGAATAATGATAGTATATCTACTATATACACTACTATATTAGTCAAGATGGTATGTCGAACCGAAATGGGTTTAGTGCTGGCCTTTACATGCTGGAGTTAATTAGAGCCACTAGATCATTATCTATTTAAAATCAATGGTGTAGATATGGTAAGGATTTTTGTGTAATTTCATAAGACTATATTATCTATTTAACTTTTTGCTTTCTACAGGTAATGATTACTTCCTCTGTTTTTTATTATTTGTTATGGATCCACCCAACACGCAGTCCAATACACATTGTAAATCATTAATAACTCAAGTTCGGTACAAATAAAAATTCTAAAAGTTTGATATTTAAAAACTATATAATGAGACGGATCTAACAAGATCTCACTTTACAATATTTTAACTTGTATAACTATAATAAAACTTTAAACCAAAGTGTGTGTGAACAGTACACGAAACCCCAATGGGGCAAATAAAAAGAAACGTAGGAAGTATATAACATTCTGTTCTTAACCAAAAAACATTCTGCCTCAAGTATGTAACATTCTGTTTTGAATTATATAACATTATGTTTCAAATTACTTAAGATTCTGTTCTGAATTACTTAACATTCTGTTCTCAAACATCCAACATTCTGTCTTGTTGTATATACCATTTTTTTAAAAAGTTATGACATTTCATACTTAACATTATGTTCCAATTTACTTAAGATTATGTTATGAATTATTTAACATTCTGTTCTCAAACATCCAACATTCTGTCTTGTTGAATATACTATATTTTTTTAGTTATGACATTCTGTTCTAAATTATTTAACATTCTGTTTTGAATTATATAGCACTACAAGAAAAAGCGGGAATACCGACCGTCAAATGCGGTCGGCAACACCGTTGGACGGGTCGTCTCCGGAGTTGCCGACCGGCTTACCGACCGAAAACGACGGTCGGTATATTCCTGGTATGCATCCGTGGGGCGACCAAAAGCTGAGGGGTCGGTGAGTTTGGCGACCGTTTTGCCGACCGACATGCGGTCGGCAATATTCATCGACCGATTTCCCGACCAACCTTTGGTTGGTAATTCGGCCTGCAGGACCTTCTGGTCCCTCTCTTTAGCGACCGATTACCGACCGCATATGCGGTCGGTAATCCTGAAACAGCAGCCTGTTTTGGCTGGTTTTTTTCATGCCACCCTGCATATCAAAGCAAACAACAACCAACAATCTCAACAAGCCAGAATTCTTAATCTAAATTCATGCCAAACTTCCAAACAACAATAAAGGTTCGAAAAGACGACAAGTACATATGATTGCTAGTCAACGATCACTATATTACGTTACTTCAAGTCCGATGCCAACAAGTTCAATTAAACAAGGTCCACAAACATAAGTACAAAATGATCAAAGCACGACAAGTATCCAAAGTTGACAAGCTAAGTAAAATGACATAATCAACGACAAGTCAATGAACAGCAGAACCACCACCTCCCAATCCATCATCCCCGCGGTCGGGAGACCGAGGACCCCGAACTCCCAGCCATCTCTCCATCTGCTCCGCCATGGTCATCTGTGACTGTGCGAGCCGATCTAGAGTCGCCCTATACTCCTCAAACTGCGCATCCAACTGTGCCTGCGTGACATACTGAGAAGTAGGCGGTGGAGGGGTGGAATGAACTGCATCCGTAGGCCTGAGCGACCTGGCTACTGAGCCTATGCCATAGACCGCCTTCCGCCTGTCTTGGCCACCAGCAACGTCTAGGAAGAGGCGATCTGGATCGAAGCTGCTACCAATCTCCGGATCTTGGGTCAAAGTCTCAACAACGGCATTAAACTCATCCTGTTTAATAAGATAAAAAATTGAATTTAAATAAGTTAGTATCTAGGCAAACCATAATCCTCCCACGATATTTACAATTTGTACCTGAAGATCCTTCGACTTTTCTCGGACCCAATTATCCTTCTGGTGCTTTCTTGTATGTGTGTGCTCATGGAGCTCGTGCAAGTGAACTGGCCCATCCTTAGCAGTCGACTATAAATTTCATAAATCATCAGTGTAATAAGACAATGTCATTCAACTATATTATAAAATTAGAACTAAGTGAGGTTAAAAAAATACCATGTCATCACGGGTGGCACGGAATGTCTTGGATCCTGCAGTGTGTGTGGGGAGGGCCGGTGCATCCTCCTGACCGCGCCGTCTGTTCAGCTTTCCCGTCTTGCTCTTATTCTTGAAGGCTTGGGAATCCCATATTCGTCTCCAATTCTCAGCCACCACTGCATCGCCCGGCATTGGTTTTTTCTTACTTCGTATGTCCAACGTGTAATCCTTGTACCTGTTAAATTACTTGCAACTAAGGTAATGATACTCCCACGTATTACACAATAAAACTCATTTATCCTGTAATTTACAACTCACCGTGCTATGTTCTTCTTTTCCCATTCTTTCCTTACAGCAAGAGCATGCTCGGGAGCCCAACGAGCAACTTTCTGCAGATTGAGTTAATATTCAATAAAATAAGTGGTGTGAAAATTACACATTATAACACATCATACCTGGAACTCTCCCCAATAGAACTCCTTCGTCTCCTTTGAAACCTTCCCCCAGCTAATGCCGTTTACATCTGCACGCCTGGGAAATATATCCGTAATCTTCCTCACGACTGCGTTCGGGAAGTCAATACTGTAATACAATGAAAGTTGTTGACAGACATAACATGAATACACATTTTCTATAAAGATACAAATCAGATTATTAATTTAATTTAATGTAATATGACTTACATCCCATCAGTGGCATTCGGCGCCAGAAGCACCCTGTCATTCCCCTGCTGAGCAGAGGGAGGAGTAGATTGCGTAGAGCCAACGGATCCTAAAACCGAACAAATGGGTATATTAATATGCAATTTTTAAGGTAACTATATTTTAAAACAGATAATACCTGGTGTGTGTGTGGGTGGAGGTGGGGGTGGGGGTGGCGTCTCTGGCACAGCCTCGTCGGAATCGTGCACGCCGGTTTGCTCCTCCGCGCCGGCACTAGCAACTGAAATACAAGAAGTAATAATTAGGAAACTGTGACTTCATCAAATAGTAATAGAGATAAGTATCGTGACAATTACCCGCCATCCGTCGCCTGTAAGCCTCCCTCGCCCTCCGGATCCTCTCCGCCTCCTCGGCCGGTGTAATGTTTCGCTGCGGCATGTTCGAAGACGATCCCCCCCCCCCCCTCGGTCAGACATCTGTACAAGGCCAAATTTATAAGGAATTAGCGATATTTCCAAAAGGATGATCGGAAGGGAGGAACCTCCGATGCGCATCAAACCACGACTGTTTCCCACCCTCTTTAAGCCGTGTAGATTCTGTGTCTTCCATACACACTGGGCACGCTGTTTTCCCATAAGTGCTCCAACCCGACAACATAGCATACGCCGGGAAATCACCAATCGTCCACATCAATGCCGCTTTCAACTGAAAGTTCTGTTTTCTACTCGTGTCAAATGTTGTGATCCCAACATCCCATAACTCCCGGAGTTCGTCGATCAGGGGCTGTAGGTAAACATCGATCCTCTGTTTTGGGCTTGATTTTCCAGGAATTATGCAAGTCAAAAACATATATTCATCCTTCATACACATATCGGGAGGGAGATTGTAAGGTGTCAATATGACTGGCCAGCAAGAGTATTGGGAGCCCGATTGACCAAACGGTTGAAAACCATCCGTACATAAGCCCAATCGAACATTCCGACCCTCCGTACTAAAATCTGGGTGTACTGTATCAAAGTCCTTCCATGCCTTCGAGTCGCAAGGGTGACACATCTCCCCGGACGCGCCATGATGGTGTCCGACATGCCACGTCATATACTTTGCAGTCGCCTCAGAAGCATACAATCTCTTCAATCTGTTTTTCAGGGGAAAATAGAACATATATTTCCGTGCAATCCGTGAATTAGAACTCCCATCTCTATATCGAGACTCGTCACAAAACTTACATCTATCTAAGTCCGCATCATCGCGCCAGAATAACATACACCCTTTGCCACAACAGTCAATCTTCTGAACGGGCAACCCCAATCCCTCAAGTAGTTTCTTAGACTCGTAAAAATTTTTAACCATGGAATTATCCTCGGGGAGTGTGTCAATAATTAGTTGGCACAAAGTATCGAAGCACCTCTCCGATAAGTTGTGCTCAGACTTAATATTCAACAACCTCGCAATAGTGGACAGTAGGGTCATTTTCTTGCAGCCAGGCCACAAATCCTTGTCTGCCGCCTCCAACATACGAAAAAACAATTTCTCCTGTGCATTAGGCTCCTCATGAGGCCTCGGTACATCTTCCTCCTCATGTGATACTGTGTCGGGGATACCAAATCCCGTTCCATCTATTAACATTTGTATGTAGTCACTTTCATGTCCCGACGCACCCGCAGTGCCCACATCATCCTCGTAGTACCGACTAAATTGATGTGGCTCACCGTGACACGTCCACCTCTCATAATTGGAGACAAATCCATAACGCTTTAAATGATATCTAATGTCATCATCTACTTGATAACATTTGTTCCTACATTTCTTACACGGACACCTTAATCTTCCTTGGGCTATATCCGCATCTGGGTTTTGATGGGACATCCGTATAAATAATTCAACTCCATTCTTAAATTCAGTAGTGAGTTCTCCGAGTTCACGGCAAGAGCGGTACATCCAACTCCTATCCATCACCTACAAATATGGTTATATTATCGAATGGATGACTTATTACATGTTACACAATTAATTATCGACCGATCCTAGGATTATCCAATTGAGCTACAAGTTATGTTTTCTTTGGTGTATACTATCTTACAGAGGTCCTAATGCTCAATTCTACTAAAATAGTACATATAACATCTACTTACTTATATTTTCGTTAAATATCCTATCTAACAGAAGTTCTAATCAATTCTTAACCACCAACTGTTGCGGAACTACAAATAACCAAATAAAAGGCAATTCAATAATATATCAAGCAACATTAAAACGAAAAACAATTTCATACAAACAAACCATTAAATTAGCAACATCTTAAAATTCATATAACACATTTAATTCACATGTATCGAATTATATATTACCTTGCTATGCGAGAGACCAATGCAGATCGCCTATTGAGTGGGGTTTTGCTTTCCTAAATTCGGGACCAAGTGTATCTGTTATTGCAATATTCGAAATTGGTCGGATAGAACCTCTAACCATATAGGTCACATATATATTCGTATATGTGACCTATAAACACAATATAAACATCTAACCATATGCTTTTAACAGTTTTAAAAAACATATAAGAACATCGAAAATAACATCCTAAATTATAAAAATCTAACTCCAACAGCACATATACGACCAACATATCAGAATGGCTTAAAAAAAACTAATACAATTCATGATTGTACATATAAACACAATATAGGAAAATTCCATGAAATAACCTTTCCAACTCAACAATTCATTTAAACTACAAAGTGACTTCACATTCGCATACGAATTCAATTCAAAGAAGAGCACATGATATACGAAAATTTATCTACCCGGCGAGAGTAATCCAATTATATGCCCATAAAGTAAAGTATACAAAAAATTGTACCAATTATGCACCAAATCAAAACTCTTCCAGCTTTTCTCAAGCAAAAAATTGTCAACAACAATGGGAAAGATGATTTTGCCAACTAGAGGATAATTACATACAATCAACAACTACAAATGAGTTCAATACCAAAAATCAATCGAATACACAGGTTGAGCATCAATCCGTAATTCCAATAAAATGAGTTCAATACCAAAAATCAATCGAATACAATGCAATAAAAATGGCAACAATCGAAGAGGTAATTGGTCAATCGAATACCTTGTTCGACTGAGGTGGCTCAAGGAAGGGCTTTCGTGGGTGGCTCGAAATGCTTATCGGCAAGGGCGGTGGACGGCGCGGCGGCGACTGGGAGGTTTGGCAGGGGGCGGCGGAGGTTTGGCAGGGGGCAGGGGCGGCGGAGGTTCGGCAGGGGGTAGGGGCGGGCGAGGGACGTCGTGGGCGTGGGCGGGCGGGCGAGAGGCGTCGCGCCGGACGGTGGCCTCGACGCGGGGGGCGGCGGACGGAGGCGGTCGGACGGGAACGGCGCTACTGCTTCCCTTCCAAATGCAAAACCATCAATCTCCTTAGTTCACTCGAATGACTCGAGTGTCGAGCTCGTCGGAGGGAAGGTGGTCGGCGGCGGTGGTCGGCGGAGGATGGCGGTCGGGGCGGGGTCGGAGTTTTGGCCGGTGGGGGTGGTGAATCGCGAGAGTGAAATTGGGGTTTGGGGTTTGTTTTTTGCTGTAATTCGCAGTTACAAACCTGGTTTATTGCCCTAGGTTGCCGACCGCATTTGCGGTCGGCAACCCGGTCGGCGATGCCGACCGATTACCTCGTGGTCGGCAATATGGTCGCCTTTACACCCTGCCAGCCCCAACGGTCACTTTTTCCCGACCGTCACTCTGGGGTCGGTAAAGCGGTCGGCATCGCCGACCGCATTTTGACGGTCGGGAATACCGGTCGGTATTCCCGCAATTTCTTGTAGTGTAGCATTATGTTATAATTACTTAGCATTCTATTTCGAATTAGGACATTCTGTTATTGAACGTCTAACATTCTGTTTTATTGTGTATGCCATTCTTTTATATATATATATATATAATTATGCCATTTTATCTAGTGATATACTATATGTCATTAGGTCTTGTTTTTATTAATATTATTTTCAGATTCAAAATTTGATTATTATTATTATTATTATTAAAACCCCATATTCAAGAAAAGAAATAATTCGCTCATCCAAAAAGAAAACAAATAATACTTCATCCGATCCTTTTTAAATGCTACGGATCCACATTTCACGCAATTCAATACACATTTTTAATCCTTAATAACTTAAATTACATATAAATAAAAATTATGAAAATTTGATATTCTAAACCTATACGATTAGACGAATCCAACAATATCCCACTTAACTATATTTACGAATCCAACAAGATCTCACTTAACTATATTTCATCTTATATACTTGTGTTAAAAAGTTGAATCAAATTTACTCAATGAACATTGTCGAAATCCCAAATGTTACAGGAACGGAGGTAGTATAATGATTACATAAATTAAATTTTGAATAAAACACTGCTGCATTCTAGAAAAAAACTCATGATTACTTGCAGTCATGGGTTCACATTATTTAAATTTATGTTCAATATGTATAAAGACACAATTAACCCTCCCATTAATATGAACCATTAGATCAATGACATATCCAATGGCTAGAAATAAAGCCAGTATATACTGGACAAAAGCCTTCCAGTACGGGAACCGTGTCGATGTCGAACAACAAATGCACACCTTCAGTAATCATGAGATCCCATAAAAATCTTGCAAGGTTTTAAGGGGTGAGATCCTACAAATGCACACATCATGATATCCTATAAAAAAACAAATGATGAAAACTACTCCTATACTATAACATCATTAGGTAAATCAATCCATTAAAACATTATAAACAGTAAATAAAAAAAAGTTATTGTGAGATCCTATAAAAATCTTGCAGAGTTTTAAGGGGGTGAGATGGTAGAATTGTAAATGTGGTGACAACGACCCAATGCACACATTCTGTATTTAATCATTTACTCCATTTACCACTACAATACTCCATCTGTTTTATAATATTGTTTGCACCATTCACACAATGAATTTATTTAAACTTTTCTCCTAGTTATACAATTTAAAATATAGCCAAGTGGAATCTCGTTATATTCGTCTTGTCTTGTAGTTTTTAAATATAGAACTTTTAGAAATTTTATATGTTCCGAACTTGAATTATTAATGGTTTAAAATGTATATTGGGCTGTGCGTGATGGGTCCGTAGCAAATAAAAAAAAACGAAGAGAGTATAAGTTTGGAGGCCCTTTATTCACTGCTACAATATCACAGTGCCGGAATTGAATTCACTACTTTTTCCATGTCACGTTTTCACTAGTTTAAAATTTACTGCTTTTGGTTCTTTGTGGTGTTTTTCAGTCAACTCCCCCAAAGCAAGCTCGAACAATTATCGATATTGAGAGGGACTCAAACCTATATATGTTTGATATATTAATGTTAAAGATATCCTCCTATAAACATGATAGTGTGTACGTATGTAACTTTTTACTCTCAATGCAGAAGTTTGTTAGTAATTTTAATTTTATATTGATGTTGATGATAATACTCAATGGAATATAGTGCTTTTTTCAAAAAAAAAAAATAATAATAATAATAATCAATGCAGAAGTTTGTTAGTAATTTTAATTTTATCCCAATTGTTTCTTCCAACGCATTGTCATTGTACACTTCATTTAATCCATTAATTATCTGCTAGATAGTACCTACCCAACTGTGAATCGCACTGAATCCAGTCCATTCATACAAAAGAAAAGAGTATGTTTGGGAGCAAGTATATTTGTTAGCATATACTTCCTCCGTTTTTTTTGGTTAGCTACAGTTTGACAAATGCTACTGTTCACTTATATACTTTGACTTAAAGTTTTATCATAGTTATATAAGTTAAAATATAGCCAAGTGAGATCTTGTTAGATTCGTCTCGGATTGTAGTTTTTAAATATCGAACTTTTAGAATTTTTACTTATACCGAATTTGAGTTATTAATGGTTTAAAATGTGCATTGGACTGCGTGCTGGGTGGGTCCGTAGCAATCTTTAAAAAACAGAGGAAGTAGCATATTGGAAGAGCATATCTCTCACATTTCTCTTTCCGAATCTGCTATCTGCTAGCAGATCTGCTGACTCCCAAACATTCCCATTATTACTATCCGAACAAATTAATATAATTTCAATTTATACTTAATAAATACCTTTCCGTAAAATATTTATATCCAGTTCCGTTCGCATCCGAGTTGAATTCAATGTTTGGGCGACCATAATTTATTATGGATGCCCCAATCGTGAATCGCCACCCAGTGACCCACTTTATGACGAAATTTTGAAATTAAAAAAAAAATAAAATAAAAAATAACACAATTGATGTTGCTGCCCAGGATCGAACTGGGGACCTTCAGTGTGTAAGACTGACGTGATAACCACTACACCACAGCAACTTGATGATTGCAAAGCGGACACAATATATAAAAACCTTTGTAGAGTTTGACTCAAAAAGTATGTGACGGATGTTGAATTCGTCGGCAATTTTTTCGCAAGCTATATTTCAATGCAGCTGGAGCATCCATCGCCTTTCGGATTTCATCGCGGTAACTGTGCGCGTGTAGGAAGAATATGCAATATGTAATATGTAGCCAAGAATTCGATACACAATTCCTTTTTTGGAAGCATTTCATCCAACAGTTGTGTGGATCACTTTGCAAGGAGTGGTGTCCGAGAGGCGACGGGCTATATATAACCACGATGCTACTGCTGGTGTCTTAGGTTTCAATTTAGCCAATTCTGATTCCACACCTGATTCCATATTTCTCTCTTTTTGTCTTTGTAATTGTAGTGCATGAACTCCCATCACTCATTTTCCAGTATGTGTAGATTGTCCAGAAAAAAAAAAATAATAAGTAATCTGAAAATGTAAGCATCTTTGTAAACCGACATTACATGAGATCAAATGCTTTCGCCCCGTTGGACCGGGGGTCATTCTTTTAATTTCCCAAAACTTTTTTTACTTACCGAAAAATTTACACCATTCATTAAATTGTTTTTGAATTTTTCAAGTATTCTTTTATGAAAATGGAATAAAGTTTTTTATTAAGTCCAAGTTAAAACTTACTACTACCATTTTCCAGCCCCCTTCCTCCATCCCTCCCCAGCATTATTACTTTTTGAACGTTTAAAAATGAAAAAGCCGTTACTCTTCATTGAAAATTGTTGATGGCATCTTTATTAGTATTATACTTCCTCCGTTTTCATATGTTGTTGACGTTTAGTAATGTGTTACTATTCACCCACAGAATTTTACTTAAAGTTTTATCATAGTTATACAAGTTAAAATATAGTCAAGTTGGATTTTGTTAGATTCGTCTCGTCGTGTAGTTTTTAAATATCGAACTTTTAGAATTTTTACTTGTACGGAACTTGAGTTATTAATGATTTAAAATGTGCATTGGACTGCGTGAAAAGTGAGTATGTAAAAAACATTTAAATACAGAGGAAGTAGTATTCAATTAGTAAAGTTTCCTCAACAAGACTATAAATGGTGTCATGACAAAAACACACCATCACATGATTGAGTATAGAACGACATTATTGTTAGGATTCAGGTACGGTCAAGATTAATGTAGTCAAGATTAATGTAGATAGGTGCACCATCTCAACGCATACTCAATCGGCTGCGGTGAAATGGTTGGAGTTGGCTCTAGTTCGCGATAATATTGATATTTGGGGGTTTGGACTTGCAGTCTACATGGGATCTAATTTCATAATGTATTTTGATGGTTAAAATGTCGGAATTTTGGGAGCCCATGCCACACAATTACAAAGGGGAATAAAAGGGAGGAATAGGGGGCCGGTGGGGATCGAACCTCCAACCTTCCGTTGGAAGCCTAGGGACTTAACCACTTGGGCTAAGTCCACATCCCCAAAAAATGTCGGATTTTGATTACTAGTTGTTTCAACTTTCAAGCATCTTCATTTTTGGGCATTTGTTTTTAAGATGATAAATCACATTTTTTAGAATGTTTTGAATGTGTTCATTTTGACGTAGTTTTTGATCATATTACATTACATTCAATATTTTATCCTAAATGTATAAAATGAGAATTGCATGGTTTTACATGTAATTGTGATATTACATAAAATAAGTGAATGATTGGGTGATCCACTAGGCTGACAACCTAATAAATTAAATGAAATTTTCACAATAACATAAATTATTAATTACTATCAAAATACTACTATCCCTAAATCATTAAATCCAATCTCAAAATACCATGTGTAAATGGGTTAGCAACCAAACCATTAAATTTCCATCAAACAATGGCCGTAGTTCAATAAAATAACCCAAGCGGTGCTATGTAGAATCCTGTGGATCACCCAATGGTTTTCATTTGGATCACCCAACTTAAATTTCCTTACATTAATATCCAATTTGATATATTGAATGATCATTTAATTATAATTCACTAGGAATTTACACGTAGCCCAAGAAGGTTGAGGGTTCGATTCCCATCCGGCCCCTATCTCTTCCCATTTGTCCATTTGTAATTGTATAGCATGGATTCCCACCACTTTTCTAATCTGTATAGCTTGTTCAACAAATATATATATATATATATATATATATATAATTCACTAAATATTTATCTATTATATTTATATTGGATAAATGTTACATCTGCACAAGAGTATACCAAAAATGGTGTGTAAATTTATAGAAATTAGATGAATTGTTACAATAAAATTTATGTTTATATCAAGCCTAATATGCCTCTTCCCACAAGTCAAAATACAGTGCTTACAAACTTGAGGTAATGTCACCAATGGAATAACTCCCTCAATAAATAATAACAAAACTCCTACCGTGTCAAATAAAAAGTTACGAAGGAAGTACAATGAGTTGGAAATTTTGAAAACGAAACACTGCACGCTTGTAGTCTAAGCCTCAATTTACACCATAGGAGATCATGCTCCCACTTGCAACATAAACTCTAAATTTTTTGAAAGAAAGTATACCTAAATTAAAATAAATACTGACTTTCAATACCAACAAAATTCTTGAGGATTAGTCTTGAGTCAAATGTAATATGATGATAGAATACCCGAGCCAAAAATTTAAACGAACAAGACATTAATTTATTTATGTTTCTAAGAAATTTAAACTGATGCCACATTAAGTACAAAATTAATCATTCGAGTTTCAAAATAGAATTATGCATATATAACTTTAAATAATATCATGGCCGTGAAATGCAATATAACTCGTCTCAACTCTTTAATTTATTTTCGATTAGACTTCCACTGGAAGTTTTACTTTTTAAATTTTGTCCTTAAAAAGAAAATCGTACTATAGTAAATAATAAATGAAAAATAAAATAAGGTGCGCCTTGCGCCTACTGAGTACTGAACCAATCCTAGTTAGTTCCTAGACGCTGCAGTCGCATTGTATGACTTTTGCTCGTTTGCGTTACAACCAACCCAAATTAATTCACCAGCAGTTTTCCCCCATTTCGCCGCCTCCGAATTTTCGCCCAAATTCCAATCGCTCTACCGGAAAATTCCCCAAGTTTGGGGCCTTCATAGGTTATTCGTTGAGTGATTTTGTTTCCAGTAGCTCTCGTGTTGATCTTTGTATTGGGCGTACATGCCCGAATGGCTTAGCATCCACTTGTTTGTCAGGTAAAAGTGTTTTTGAGGGGTTTCTTTTAGGGTTTGTGATTGTGTTCTTTTGTATCCCTTCCTTTTATTGGTTTTATGATGATCGGTGTGTTAATCATGGTGCGCGGTATTTTTAATTTGCCCGTACGATCGGGTTCTGCGAGTTTGTTTCTGGGTTTGATTAGGGTTTAATTTGATCGAATTTCTTCCGGTGATTTATTAGTTTTTTTTGTTCTATGCTTGTAGCGATTAGAGCGAATCTGTCTGCTGTTGTTACGCTCTCGTGCTGGGTGTTCTAATTCTGGACCATATATTGTACTCGTACTATCTGTAGAGGATTTTTTTTGACTGGTTTATCATAGTTTATGGGTTTTGAATTACTAAGCATCTACTACTCAAGCTATTCTTGGTTGACATCCTATTGGGTTTGGAATTAATGTAAATTTTAAAACAAGACTTGGGCAGTGGACTGTTCACTTTGAACCAATTGATATAACTTTCACTTCTTAATGTTGGCATGATTCCATGGTTGTGAGATTAATGGTTTATGTCGGTATGGCTTTGGGGTTACATACTACTAGATCAAAGAGTCCCAATTTGAGAATGAAGCAGGTTATCTTCATAGTTGTGCGCATCATAATAGGTGTAATTGCACATGGCCAGATTTTGTGGCCACAGAGCCAGTATTCAAGGTGTGGTGCGTGCAGTGGCGGATTTAGATAATTGTGTTAGTGGCGTGACAAAAAGTGATGGAAGTTAGGTTGAAATTAGGAATAGTAGTCAAAACACAAAATACATTGAAGTTAGGTTAAAATAAGTGATTGTGCCAAGCCAAACTAAGTCAAATGTAAAAAAAAAAAAAAAAAAAATCTAGCTTAAAATAACAATTTCATCAATTTAAGTGGTGTCCTTTGCCACCACTAAATCATGAATGCATCCGCCCTTGGGTGCATGCCTTTACTGTGGCGTGTCTTTGGCACATGCAAGACGTGCCTCAGTTAATGCTTTTTCGTTTTATATTATTTATATTACTTCCTCCGTTCCTAAATTATTAACACGTTGGGGGTTTTGTCCTTGTTCATTGAGTAACTTTGATTCGACTTTTTAATACATTTATATAAGATAAAATATATCCAAGTGGAATCTTGTTGGATTCGTCTAATCGCATAGATTTAGAATATCAATTTTTCATAATTTTTACTTGTATGCAATTTGTGTTATTATAGATTAAAAATGTGTATTGGATTGTGTGAAATGTAGGTCCGTGGCAAATATTAAGAAACGGAGGTAGTATATACTAACTCTATAAACTCTTATATTGGTTGTGTTTTAACTTTGTTTTGGATTTATTGTGGGTATGTTGGATTGAATGAGTTTTCTTATAATTTACTATGCATATTTTCAAATTTATAATAATACATTCGTAGTTTAATATTTGCACATTTCCTGCTTTTCATGCGATCCAAGATTTATTTTCAGCCATTAATAACTCAAATTCTATACAAGTAAAAATGATCAAAATTTGATAGTTTAAACTAGGTGATTAAACGGATCCAACCATTTCATTTGACTATGAGTTTTCTTATATTACTATGCTAAAAAGTGTAGTCAAAGTTACTCAACGAACAAGCAAATGGTGCAATAATAGAATACCGAGGGAGCATTTCATTGTTTTAAGTTATCATCTTTTTTAAAGCCTTATTGTAATGAGTAAGGAATATTATTTACTATGGCCTGCACTATAATTTATTGCATTAGCTTCTGTAACACTGTCCATTGCCATTCACCTATTTTGCTTTTAATAGTTTAATTCCACAACCAGTGTATGCATTCTGATTATGTTTACTGATTCAGTTTAAATTAGCATTGATGTTTCTGTGCATGAAATTGTTTGTTTCCGAATCTTTGTTTCTCCTCAAAAATGATTTGCTTATTGGTATTTTTGTCCAACACAGTGGCAAATGACTGGAATAAGCATGGGTCATTCACATCATAGACCTTGTTCTGCTGAGAAAACATTGAGAAGGTGCAGGAACAAGGAAAAAATTGATGATGTTATTCTGATCGATGCTGATTGTGAAAGTTTTGACAATGTCATTATCATTGACTTACCCGATTCTTTACCAAAGAGAAAGTTGGGTTCTGGTAGGATCAGGAATGACAAATGTACATTAAGGAATGTAATATACATTGATGATGATGAAACCCCCAACAGTTCCCATTCTGTTGATGCAAACAATGATAGTTGCTCTGACAACCATGCTGCTGATAGAGAACCTTGTCATGCCACTGCAAATTCTGCCGATTCTACCGATGCTACTGTTGAAGGAGGCCATTATGTTCAGGGTAAGGCAACCCCAGTCAGGTTATCTAAATGCAAACGTACCTATTCTGGGAAAACTTCAAGAGGGAATCGCTTTGGTTTGAATACGGACTCAGAAGCTGATTCATCTGGTTCGGACTTTTCCGATTGTGAGTTGGTGGATGATTCTTCTGGCAAGGTTCATTGGGAAAAAGCATTTTCAAGGAGAAGGAAAGGTACGAAGAATGGTCATTCAGGACTTAAAGATCATGGTAGTACCTCACAGAATCCTGGCAAGTATCAATGTCAAAATTCTGGGATTGAAGATTTGACTAGGCAGCCAGAAGACACCTCATTTTGTTTTAGTAAAGAAAAATTCAATTATAAAACTGATACTCCATGGGATTACGTGGTATTTGATGATACTATTGATCCAGGTTTTTGGCAGTCAGTGCCGAAGTCACACCAACATAATGACTTTCATGGCAGATCTAATTCTTCAGCTAAAGGTTCTCCTGCATTTTATGCCGAAAAGGTTGACCTTCCAGATTTTGTGCAAGAAAGTTTTGACAGCCATGTGGAAAAAGAGGAATGCCTGGCTTCATCTAATTTGGCTTTTGAGGATGATCAGCCCCCTGCTTGTCCTCCAAAGTTTGGGTCACATGTTGATAAGGAATCCTGTTCTGGAAAATTAAGTCCAATGGATGATTATAAGAGTTTTCAGGAAAGGGGTTTGGATAATGTCAAGGAGAATGAACATTGTACAACTGCTAGTGCTAAAGTACCTAATTCAGAGACTTATCCCAGCCCCTCTCTTTCATGCAATGCGGTTAGAATGTCCAAAAGTTTCTCAGGTAATGGAGAGGAAAATGAGCAAGGTGAGCATCAAGAATATAAACAACGGTTCCCTGGAATACCGTTATCTGTGAGTAATCATCTTAATCACACCAAGCTTCAAGAGGATGATCTATCGTCAAATAGTGACCAGGAAACTGAAGATGGTCCTGAGCAAATCCAAAATGCGGACACCCTACCTTCTGAAGTGTCGGTCCTAATCAGTGAGCGGGAAAAGATCAAGGAAACCGAAGAATACAAAAAGGCAATAGAGGAAGAATGGGCTTCTCGGCAACATGCTTTGGCAGTTCAGGTTTGCAGTTTGCTCACAACTGTTTTTATGTTTCACAGTTTTCATTTGCCATTTTTAACATTCTGTCTTTACTCCTTTTGAGAAACTGATTTGGTTTCGGTAAATTTGTTTACAAGGTACTCATTATATAACAATTTTCAGTTATGTTTTGAGTACTGTTCGTTGAGACTTAGATCATATTTGTGCTAACAGAATGCAGAAGGTTTAGGCATTGAATGGAAGCTTCATTTATTGTTTGCAAATGATCTATGTTCTTAGTCATAAAAGTTTGGTTAGTGTGGTTATAATACCTAAACCTTCTGGGAGAATAGAGAATGAAATTTGAAGCCATGGTCTAGTCCGAGAGGTGTTACTCTTTATTTCAAACTTAAACAAGTGAGTTCTCCCTGTTTTTGCAATTATTTCCTAGTTATAAAGAATAATATGCTAGTGAAATGATTACTTCGCTAGCTCATTCTCATAGTTTGTTTTGTTTGTCATCTTATGTCTGCTAAAAAATCCAAGTTGAGCATCTAATGGAAAAGTTACTGTCTAGTCTGTTCGATTTTATTTTTTTTAAACTGTTGCCAGGAATTAATTATTTGCTTGAGGTACTTTGTATTTAATTTGTTTTCCTTCTCTTTTAGGCTGAAGAAGCACAGAAAATGCGGCGACTGATCAAGAGAAGAAAAGCAGAGAGTGTGCGATTGCTGGATATGGAAAAAAGACAGAAGCAGCGGCTGGAGGAAATTCGGAATACTCAGAAGAAGGTTAAATTTTGATTCTTTTCAATAGGTCATCCCATTAGATGTAGGGGTGAAAGCGATACGGTAAATATCCGACCGATCCGATGCCGTATCCGATTATATTCGAATCCGAATCCGTTTTCGACTATCCGGCCGGATATTTCAATATTCGTATCCGAATCCGAATCCGTATTTTAATATCCGCATTCGTATTCGTATTCGAAAATATCTAACCGTATCCGAGAATATCCGACCGTATCCGAAAAATGATAGGATATTATCCGGATTTTAAATATGGATATCCGAATATATTAATATATTATTATTTAATAATTAAAAATATTAATAATTATAAAAAACATATCAAATTTTCAAAAAAAATTATAAAAAATTATCCGATAATCTGTATCGATTGAATCCGTATCCGTCATATATCCGTCATGTATCCGTACCGTATCCGTAATCCGAAATATCCGAAACCGTATTCGTATCCGGCCCATCCGTATTCGATACCGAATTCGACAAAAAAATATGGATAATATCCGTATCCGACACTATCCGACCATATCCGTACCGTTTTCATCCCTAATTAGATGTTAGTCTCTGAAGATCAATTGAAGCATCTCATTGTTCATGTTTGTGTTTTGCTATTGAGGTCTCATTGAGTGAATCTTGCTTTTTAGGATGAGGAAAATATGAACATGAAGGAAGCAATTCGTACTGAAGTTAGGAATGAGCTCAAGAAACTAGAAATTACATGCCAGAATATGGCTTCACTGTTACATATGCTTGGGATAAATGTCAATGGTTGGCCGGATCCACTTCCTCAACAGGTTGGTTTCACTTGTTTGATGTTGCAACTGCATATTGAAAAAAGAATTACTAATAGAATCAATTGTATTTTCATTCCACTTCTTCTGTCGCCACTTGTTTTAGGCTATACATGGTTTCTTGCATAATGAATTTATTTATCTCCTCTTCTAAAGGTTCTCCCTTTCATGGATCAAATCAAAAGGTTAAAAATTGTATATTGTGGTATTGGAGGAATTTTTCCTTAAAGAATTTTATTATTTTGTTTTCATATGTGATGTAGTTTCGGCTTTGGCAAAACTCTAATGCACGCATCATTTTGATTTAGATGAATTACTTGTATAATTTGCAGGTCCAGTTGGCTTACAAAAAAGCATTGTTCACCTTTCACCCAGATCGAGCAGGGCAATCTGATATCCGGCAGCAAGTTGAAGCTGAGGAGAAATTCAAGCTTATCAATCGCATGAAGGAGAAATTTTCACCCTACCGTGTGACGGTTAAGTGAGTTGTACCGGTGTATACTCATCACAATTCCTTTCCTCAACACAGAGAACATGTGAGAGCTTTCAGCGCTTGACCTTTTGCTTTAGTAGAAGCCCTCTGTCCTTCAGATGGCCATTTTGTTCATCAACATGGCTGGAAAACATTATCATATCTAGGGGTTGATTTACTTCCCAACCAGAGAATTTTCATTTTCTTAAAAGAAAAAATCCTACTTGCATGGGTCATTATTATTCACGTGTATAATTACTCTATGCAAGTACACTTCATGGATATTAGCAATGTCTTCTTGTAGTTAATGCATTTATTGGTGCTCCTCATAAATTGTAATTAATTTTAGCTTGATTCTTGTGTTGCGTGAGATTGTTTTTGCATTACTAATTACTAGTTTACATTCATTTGTAATCTACTCGGTGGTGAGATGCATGGTTCATACTTGTGTGACTTGCGCATATGGCATGCGATCCTTGGTGTCCCTCTCTTAAACAGTTAAACTTGCCCGTTATTATATTATCAAGTAATTATAATTATGAGTTACTGTAACTATAAAGTGGAAATTTATATCGAATTACATGATTGAATTTGAGTTGAAGTCTACATCAAAGTACTCGATTCAATAGCATGACCTCGAACATGTCACAAAGTAACATAGTATTCAAGAGCATGAGCCCGAATCAGGTTTTTGTCGACCTAGAGGGCCCTAAGACTCGAACTTCCCATTAATCAGCTCTAGATGAGACCCACCAGGAGGGCTTAAAAAGTGGAGCATATGACTGGGAAGAAAACTTTCCGGACACTGAAAAATCCGAAATCAATGAAGTGGGAGTTAGTTGAAACCAAAGCACAATCTTTGGTGCCCACTGCACAGCCCCAGTATGTAATGCCAAATTGCCAATGTTACCTGCACAAAACGAAAGAAGCTTTCTCAACCCAATGGACAGATCCAAAACGAGCAATTGATACCTGAAATCAAGATTATTCCAATTAAGCAGTGGCAGTGGCTGTGCATCTATGTCACTGAACAAACACCAACCTTTGATCTTCTTGATATGACATCCCTCCTCCTCTTTCCCTGATATCAGCTATGAACAACAGTGGAAACTTATGTACTACCATTATTTAGTAATGCAATTTAGTATATAACAAGATGTTCTCATCTTGTATGAGCTAAAATATAAGGCCATAAAGAGCCCACTCTGCGGGGTCAAGGGGGAGCAACCCAGAAGGGTATATTGTCTATTAGCACAAGATGTTCTCAGAAATCATACCAACAGATTCTCTTACAGCATTTTAAACAATTCAATGACAAATTTTCCAGAAGACAACAAATGCCTCGGTACTAAAACATGTTTAGAACGATAAAAATATCACCTCCGTCTCGTTGAACTTCGTCGTTCAACTTCTTTCTCAGCAACTACAACATAAAACTCCGCACCAAGCATCTCGTGTATGTCAACATTTGAAGAGATACTCAGATCAATAAGTTCTGTTATAACTTCTATTGTGATCGTGAAGCCTAGCGTCGATAGTACTCGTATGGCATTGGCTGCCCTACATATGTTCTCCCTAGTGGTAAGTGGTGTGTGTGCTACCTCTTCTGTTTGTTCATTGCTGCTTGTACTCCAAGGAGTTTCATTTTGTTGTTCGGATTTGCTTGGCAATTCATCTATCGCCATGCCATCTTTCACTTCAACGTGTTCTCCGACCCACACAAATCCATTACAGCCCAGGATGAGATCGATTCCAAATTGGTCTAGGTAGTGGAAATGCTGCTTACGTTTTTTCACAAGATAAGGTGGGATTGTCAGCAGTTGGCCTTTTTTCAGCTGTAACGACACAAAAACGAGACGACAAATAAACTATTTTAGATTAATATGAGAATAATTTCTTTATTTTTCCAGAAGCAGCAGTATTGCACGTGGATATGATAATTTATCAGAACAAACAATGCATAGAGCTTTACAATACCCGCTGAATATATTTTACATCAATCAATCGCTCAGCCAGAATAAAAACACACCTTACCATACTTCTGGCTTCTTGCTTGCAAATGCAGGCAGCCATCATGCTGGAAACCACGAACTTCAGCCTGAATAAAAGTGTTTTCTATTAGGATCTTACAAGAGAACCAGAAAATACAAATCTATGAATTTGAAGTACATCCTTCACTCTGAAAACTGGAGATGAATGGGAAGAGAATTAATCCAGATCAGAGCAATAATGAAAGAAAAATCAAGAATCATACACAAATAACATCATTTTCTTCAAATATGCTGCGCATGTTGAGTTCATCAACAGCAGTTCGCCGTCTCTGAAAAGCAAAACATCAAATCAAGTTATCACTTTAAATTCATGGCCATTTCACACTTTAAACCAAAAGTTTACATAGGTAATAAGTACGGACCAATAACTTATTTGAGAATCATAAAAACAGAAGATACCTGGATGCCATCTGGTAAGTTCATAGAAGAAAGCATCAATACCGCATCCTGGCTGAAGTTGATCTCCAATCTCCAGCGCTTTGGTGCAACCTTGACAGGGACACCAGAACAAGATACTTTCACTTCCCTCATTACTAGTGAGAAGATATCTTGACACATAGTATACCCATTACTAGGGGTGCGCAAAATTGGTAATTCACAAAACTTCCGAATCAAATATTTCAATAAATAGAAAAATACCATTAACCAATTATGAAAATTTCAATTTTTAAAGTATCAAAATAATATACTGATGCAACTCTTATAGGACATAAGAAACCTCATACTCATTCAGAAAACAAAAATATTCAGAATCAAACAACAAATTTAAGAATCTTTCACCTCAAGAACTCGTCCAATGATAATATCACCAATCTCAGGCTTGTACCTATACTTAAGCAAAAAGCGTAAAAATTCTGGTGATGTAATAATGTTCTTTTTTTTAGTTAAAAAAATCTTGAAAAGTGATTAACAAACCTAGCCCTCAAAGAACGAACATATACAAGCTTATTTACGCGCTCCACCACCCCACAAAGGGTTGCCACCACACGACCGTCCATCTCTGCTGTCCCATGGCCCCTTCAGCCCAATGAAACTAATATAACACAATTTTCTTCCAAAACATAAAAAATAATAACAAAGAAACAGAAATGTTAGAATTTCAAAAGAGATACTTGAGTATTGCATCTTCGTAGTTGACAGGTATGTCATCAGCAACAGTGACGGAGGCATCGGAGTTTGCCTTGGAGGATAGAGATTCCAACTGCTCCAAGGAAATTTCGAGTCTCAATTTCTGACTCTTGTTTAATGACAACTGCAAGCCTCTCATTGCGAATCCAACAGAGGGATATCTTGAAGATGAGTAACCCTGACCCCAAGGACTTTTTCCCTGGAATGAGTACAATAGTACATACATCATTCAAAGCAAAGCAATTAGTATAATTTTTAACAATTACCATGTTTTTTCGTCAGAATATGAATCAAGTTGGTAAACTTAGACTTTTAATGCACTAAAAAGATAACATACAAAGGAAGATTAATTGGCAAAACCCATCTTCCTATTGGAAGCAATAGTTAGTTCTACAAAAGCATTCCTTCACACATTTCTTATATCATACAGAATTTAATCTATGAATTCCACCGACAAATTCCACCAGGCATAACATCACATAAGCTTCAGGTACTAACAAATAGAAATATTGTCTTTGTACCTCTTATTAATGCTGTTAGTGTTTACCTTATATGTGCAAATGATTAGGTGGATCTCATAGTGATCCAGTATGAATTGCATAATCCTATACATGTGGCAACTAGTAGATTAGACGCATGAGTTATATATGGCCTCACTAATAACAAGTTTTAAACAAAGACAATCCATCTTGACTGGTTACAAATTAATTTAGGGGGAAAAGATAACCGCATCAACAGGAGAACCACTGGCGACAGAAAACAACCCAGCACCTAAACCAGCTAATAACCGTGTTAAAACATTGTCTGCGAATCCTCGAAATTTTAAAATTGAACGGTAAACCAGGATAATCAGCAACAGAGTTAAGTACATTATTTCAACAACAAAAGCATAGCACAAACTATCCCGAGTTAAGTAATCTCGCATAATCACACTCACAGGCACGGGAGAAAGGAACACACAATTACACTCTCCAACGCACACAAAACACTCACAGTCACAGGCGGCAGAGGGTCTGCGGAATGACTGAATGAGGGAATGTTGCCCTAAGCCGCTATCAAGAGTTCCAATTTCATATTAGAACCAACTTCTTAGTATCTATGCTATCTATAGACTATAAACGGTAAAAAAGTTGCTTTGTTTAATAGCATGTAAACCTTCAATACCTTTAGAAATGGCTAGCTCTGGCAATCCGCGTAGCAGCACTTGAATCACGTCTGTATATCGCGAGGAGGGTTGAAACTTGAAAGGATTGGAAAAGTGGATATACAGTTCGGCGCAGCGGCGGCGTCAGGCGACACAGAGGCGGAGTCAGGCAACTCAGAGGCGGTGTGGTGACGCCGTAACGTTGAACTCAGAGGCGGCGTGGTGAGGAGTGAGCGCCGGTGGTCACTGGCGTGGCCGTGTGGTGACTGGTGAAGAAGAGTGAATCGGAGAGAGTCATTCAGAGAGGCGCGCGCAGAATAGCCGCAGCAGATTAGAAGTTTAGGGCTTAAGGGTTTATTGGGCTAAAAAAATAGGGTAAAATGGGGTTTATTAGGGCCCAAGCCCTATTTGAAATTGTATGTATTAAAAAAAAGGCCCAATTCTTAAAAAAGTTGGTGTTTAGGCCCTTCTCAAAGTTTGACCTCAAACTTAAAGCCCCCACTCAATCCTTTAATCCAATTAAATTTTAAACGGTAAGATTAACAAATCAAACGAAGAAAAGAAGAGAGGGCTTGAGCGGAATGAGACAACATAAACACGAAGAGCAAGAACCCGATTTGGAAGAGCTGAAGTAATCGAAATGCCGAGAGGTGTGCCTAAGGAATTGCTCGTGGTGGAAGCGGCTGTTGATTTGGTATGGGGAGTTGCTGGACCTGAAGCAGGTGAACGGAGCAGGGCAAGATCTTTATATCAGAATGGCTTCTTCAGAGTTAGGTATATACACTACTTTGTTGAAATTACCCACATTGCAAATTGATAACGTCTGACCTCTGTGTAATTGGATTTTTGCCCTATATATCATATTGGTGCAGGGTCGTAAAACAAGAAAGATGTAATTCTTATTGCGAGTTTAGCCTCAGTTGGAGGGTTAATTGTTGTCTTGGGGAGCCTTGTCATGTGCTGGATCTGTAAGTGGAAAGCATGTATAGTAACCTTGCTCTGCGGACTTTCCACACTTACAAATGTGTACATATTTTGAGAAAAGAAAATGATTTCAATATCACATTCATTGGCAAATTCGATCGTTATTGTGGTTGTGGCTGCTTTTTCGCTTATTGTGGTGTCAATTTCTTTTTTTCTTTTGTCAAATTAAAGGTAAACTACATGGATGTATTTCTTTTAATTAATGTGGAAGTTCATTGGAAACAAAAGAGAGAACAACGATAGAGAGGGTGATAGGTAACAGACCGCGCAAGGGAGAGAGGAGCCGAGCACAACCGAGTAAGGGAGAGAGCCAAGAAGACTTTCCACACTGAAAAGCCTACCTCTTCGAGCAACAATGGCACTGATAGACAAAGAGAAGCTTGATTCCATACTCGGTCTATTCTTCTTCTTGTTGTTGTTGGTATGGAACTAGTTACAATTAGCTAAATTTTATGCTTGGTTGTATGTGACTTGAAATAAATATTTGTGGGGTTTTTAGTTGCGTTCTTCAATTGATGTTTAAGCCTTTAAGGTCATAGTAACATTGAAGTTGGATTACTTTTAGGTAGGCAGGTATGATCCACAATATATCTATTTGAGTTTTCGTAGGAAATAACAATTTATAGTTTACAGCATTATTGCCAAGAGTTTTTTTCCTCACAACTAATTTATGGTTTTACTTTTACAACCTCTAATCACATTGATCTAGTGAATGATGAACAGTGATTGCTGGCTGGTAAACAGCATAGTTGTCAATACCATTTTCCACAAATTTCATCTTTTTCTGCAATAGTTCTGATGGCTTGTTCCAATCGAGTTGGGCTTGTGTTTTGATTTTGGAAGTATTTTGTTTACCTTGTCCAGTTTTGTTCAAATTAGACTCCAGAGGGAATGACATCTTGTTTTATTTGTCTTTATTGCAGCTATGATTATTCGGGATATGGAGCATCTGCGGGTAAGGTGAGAAAGAATTGGCAAGTGATTTGAGACCATAAGCGGTTCTTTGTTGTTTGCAAATTTCTTAACAGAATGTGATGAGTGTCTTTTCCTCTATTGCAGACCGTGTATGGAATCAAGCAAGAGGATGTAATTTGTTTAGATTAGTATGATGATGTGTAGAGTTTATGCTGAAACATTATTTCATTTGTTTATTAATAGGTGTGTCGAAAAACAAGAAAATGTGAGTAATTGGAATTTTTGTAATTTGGGTTTGGTCTTGTAAAATTTGTTATGTTATAGTATGTTGTTTAGAAGTGTCCATGAAATGTGGTAAAGTGATATTGGGAATCGTGGTAAATTGTTAAGCGATGACGTGGTAAGAATTATGCCACCAGACGGTGAAACGGACGGTAATTTCCAGCGTCCAATATAATGCTTGGTGTTGGATTCAATAAATTGAAGTATTTGAATATTGATAAGTTTGTAAAGAACTGGATGTTTTGTTAAATATTGATAAGTCTGTAAAGAACTGGATGTCTTGTTATTTTGGATGTGTTGTACAGGGGTGTAAATGAGACTGATAGGCTCGTAAAACATTCGGGCTCGACTCGATCAAAGCTCGACCAAAGCTTGACTCGAAAAGGCCCAGCTCGAATTCGAGTTCGGCTCGAATATTAATGAGCTCAAGCCGAACTAACTAATACTCGGCTCGAAAGCTCGATAATTGGCTCGAATATATTATATATATATTATTTCTTTCTTAAAAATATAGTATATTTTATTTCTTAACAAATGTGAGGAAGAGAAAGTCCAACAGTAAATTCACTCCTGCTTTTATTCAATAATATAATACATTATATTTTATTATGGTTAACACTAAATCAAAAAAACTAAATCCCAATCTCCTTCCGAAATGGGACTATTATAAGGAATTATGAATAGTTTAATAATATATTTCTACAGAACTCCCTCTTTCAAGTTTTTAAGCTTAATATTGAATAATTTAAAATTTTTAGTCTTGAGTTCAATGTGGTCTAGGGATACCCGGTTTTTTTTTAAAAAAAAAAAAAAAAAAAAAAAAAAAACTGAAATTTATGTCGAGCTTTTTTGGCCCTTTGAGCCGAGCTCGAGCTTCAATATATTGTGTCGAGCTCGAGCCGAGCTCAATTTTTAAAGCTCGTCGAGCTTCGAGCTCGAGCCGAGCCGAACTTCTATATAACCGAGCCGAGCTCGAGCCTTACACCCCTAGTGTTGTAGTTTGAATATTTTGTATTTTGGACATTTGTCTATGTGGATCGATGCTAAAAATTGATGTTTGTGCTATTTTGGATGTTGTGTAGTTTGAATATTTTGTGTTTGGATTATCAATTGTGTATGTGGATGTTGGTTAGTATTTGGATGTTTCTTTGTGTATGTATTTTGATTTTTTTGTAAGTTGATTTGGTTGGTTGAACTTTGGAAGTTTATTTGTTGGTTAGAAGTGTATATGAAATGTGGTAAATTATATTACGCATCCCAGTAAATTGTTATGCCAAAATGTGGTAAGAAGTATAGAAGAAATGTGGTAAATAATAGATGAAATCATGACAGAATGTTGGGATGGTCGGTGGGGACGGTCTGAGACCGTCCCATCCTCAGAATGTCCCATGCACACCAGGACCGTGCCAGTGACCATCCCAATATATTGGTAAAGCACATACCAAGAGCGTGGTAAATCATATTCCAGGAACTTGGTAAAACCATATGGTATATATGGTAAACCATATTTGTATAGTATGCTAAACATATCAAGAACTTTGGTAAATAACAAATGGTATCTGTGGTAAAGGACATATCAATAAAGTGGTAAACCACACACCAATAACATGGTAAATACAATAAGGTATTTGTGGTAAATTCTAGTGCTTGGACTTGGTAAATTGAGTTATAATTCTTTCTATATGGCTACACATTTACCACGTGGGAATAAAGCTTGGAAAAAAACAAAAAAGCTGCGAACGTTGAGTCTCGTCACGAGAATTTAGTGAAACATAAAACAGAATTTAATGAAACATATAACGTCGAACTTATAATTTACTATCTGTAGTCACCATTACGATAGTAAGAATATGATTGGGTAAAACAAATAACAATGTGCGAAAAATGACGAACGAGTTGAAGTGATATTGACCTTGTAAGTAAAAAGGAACTTTGAATTTACGCTTCATAGTCACCATTACGATAGTAGTATACTATTGGATGAATGAATTGATAATTAAATACAAATTAACCCTAAACCTTAAAAACCCTAAACACTAAATGCCCTAAACTTTAAAAGTTAAAAAACCAAAACATAGAACACATCGACTCTAAACCTTAAAAACCCTAAACCCGAACCATATTCATTGCATATTAGTAAAGTCTTTGACTTAACCATAAAAAGCAACGTGGTCACTATGATAAAACATTAGCCTATTATGTGGTAACTCATCTGCATTTGGGTTGGTAAATTTTGGTATATGGTCTTTACCAAGTTCTTGATATGTGGTACGGATACGATATATGGTATTTACTAGGGATGAAAACACTACGGATATGGTCGGATAGTATCTGATACAAATATTATTCCACATTTTTTTTTTTCTTGGATTCAGATCGAATATGGATATGCCGGATACGAATACGAATTCGAATATTTTACGGATACGAATGCGGGTTGGATACAAGACGAATATGTGACAGATACGATCCAATCGGATACAGATTATCGGATAATTTTTTATAATATTTTTTGAAAATTTGAAATTTTTGAAAAAATTATCGGATAATTTGATATTTTTATAATTATTGATAATTTTTAATTAATAAATAATAATATATTAATATATTCAGATATCCATATTTAAAATCCAGAGAATATATTTCAATTTTCGGATATGGTCAGATATTTTGGATATTTTCGGATATGGTCAGATAAATTTGGATAGGAATGCGAATGCAGATATTAAAGCCTGGATTTGAATTCGGATACGAATATTGAAATATCTGGCCGGATAGTCGGATACGGATTCATATTTGAATATAATCGAATACGGAATCGGATCAGTCGGATATTTATCGTACCGCTTTCGCCCCTAGTATTTACCCAGTTCATGGTATGTGGTTTACTATATAAATAATTTGGTCATTACCAAGTTATTGGTATGTGGATTACCATTGTATTAGTATGTGATTTACCATAGATACCATATGGTGTTTACCAAGTTCTTGTTTTGTGGTTTACCACACTGCACCAATATGAGTTACCATAGAACCCTATGGTGTTTACCAAGTTCTTGGTATGTGGTTTACCACGCTACACCAATATGGTTTACCATAGATACGATATGGTATTTACTAAGTTCTTGGTATGTGGAAACCATGCTATTGGTATGTGTTTTACCACATAAATCATTTGGTCTTTACCAAGTTATTCGTGTTGGATTACCATTGTATTGGTATGTGCTTTACCATAGATATCATATAGTGTTTACTTAATTCTTGGTATGTAGTTTACCACTTTAATAGTATGTGCTTTACCACGCTATGGTATGGTATGTGATTTACCACATTATTTAACTAAGATGGTTTGTTTTATCATTAACTATTAAAAACCTTGGGGCCTAAAGTGTAACTTTTAAAAAGATGGGGCTTTGACTCTAAGATTATATTTGTAATAGGTATTGGGCCCTAGCTTTCCCAAAAAAAAATAAAACAGCAGCCCGCCCAAAATGGAGCAAAGGTGAGCCTCTAACTCAGTTTGGGCAAACTCATTCGGCCTGCTATTAACGGCCTCCAAAATTAAACCCGCCCGTATTTTTTTATCTTGTGGGCGGACCGAACCCCAATGGTATGGGCCCGTTTTTATAGCCCTGCCTAAAGCCGTAACTTCTAATCTGCTGCTGCTATAACACAATTACACAATGGGCCTGTTTTGGAGTTTAGCAGATGACAGAAGCACATAGTAGCTTTGACCAGCATATTTGATTAGTAGATTTGAATAGTATATTTGACCATATTAATATAGCAGATTTGATACTGTGTTTGATCTGCTTCGAAAGGTAGCATATCAAATTTCAGCAGATTGAATTCAATATGTTCTTTGATCTGCTGGTTTACCAAACAATAAAAAGAGCAAATAATTTGGTCAAATCTTTTAAGTGCCAATCTGCTATATAATCTGGTGTCATCCAAACAGCCCCAATAACACATCAAGCACACAATTTCTTCTACTATAACACAATACGACGCCTGCATGTGCGGACACTGCACACAGAGCCGCCTCAAACATTTGAGGGGCCTGAGCGAAAATAAAACTATGGGCCCTATAACAATCTTATGGTTGGATGTTCGATTCTCCATCCACCTTCTATCTACCCTTTATCCATTTGTAATTTGTAAGATTTGGTTTCCTATACCCATTTTTCGATATCCGAGTGTCAATGTTTAAAAAAAATAACTGATAGCAAAATTTACTTATAGATTTATTAGACTACTAATGTTATATACTCCTTCCGTTTCTTTTTTTTTTTTTTTTTTTGCAACATGTTTAGAAATGCTACTGTTCAAACACACGCTAACTTAAAAGTCTATCATAATTATATATACAAGTTAAAATATAGGTAAGTGAGATCTTATTATATTGTAGTTTTTAAATATCAAACTTTTAGAATTTTTACTTATACCGAATATGAGTTATTAATTGTTTAAAATTTGTATTAATTAAACCGCAGACTGTGGGTCCGTGCAATTTTTGAAAACAGAGGCAGTATATATATTGAATTGAAAAAAATATAATAAACTAATGAAATAATAATACTAAAGTAATGATTAATAAATGGTATTTGATGAATTCAATAAGACGTATATAATAATATATGTGAGTCTGCATAAACATTTAAAAAAAATGAAATATATTTGTAAAAAATTATTAAAAAATATAGTATAACATATTTAAAAGAAAAAAAAAACTTAAAATGGGGCCCCCAATTTTGGGGGCCCTATGGGCTTCACTGGCTCATGTCAAGAGACGCCCCTGACTGCACACGATTTATCTCTCCAGTCCCCCGGAGTATTAATAAATCAACCAATCAACATTATATTTGATGTATATCTATCTATCTATACTATAATAAATCCTGAAACCATATTTTTATTGTGCTGACTATATTGCCCTTTTAAATTATATTTAATCTCTTTAAAATTTATATATTGTGAGTTCAAACAGTAATTGTACCTAAAAAATATGCATATCTATACTATAATAAATTCTGGAACCATATTTTTATTGTGCTGACTATATTGCCCATTTAAGTTATAATTAATCTCTTTAAAAATTGTATATTGTGGGTTCAACAGTAACTTTACATCAAAGATTTGCGTATCTATCATAAAGATACATATCATGGGTCAAGAAAGTAAAATCACTTCATCCTAAAATTCAATGACTGTAGGATTGCAATCTATTGATCTCTACCTAAATCCTGCAACCATATTTTTATTGTGTTGCCTATATTAACCCTTTAAATTATAATTAATCTATTTATAATTAATCTTTTTATAAAAATTATATATTATGGATTCAAGCAATAATTTTATCTTAAAGATATGCATATTTATCATAAAGATACATATCAAAGTAAAAGCATATACTATTTTCACTAAAAATATTTAGGAGTACTAAAATTTAACTTTTTATTGGGAAAAATAATTTTGAAAAACTACATAACAAAAAAAGTACTACATCAGTAAGAAAATTTCAATATACTATTTTATGTACATAAAAATTAATATCATAATAATTTATCTTTTATATCTTTTTATTAGTCATTAATATACATATATATTGTATTACTAATATTTTTTTGGTAAACATTGATATCATATCATATTATATTGCAATATTTATATTATTAAGTACAATCAACATAATTTTTGCGGGTGACTAAGAGTGAGTTACAAAGTCGAAAGTTTTAATATATTTGATCATTTTAATTATACATATAATATTTATAATTAGGAGGGGTGGTGATCTCAATGAATTAATTTTTCTATTGATATATATTTTATTTGCATAAAAATTTGAATTTATGCTTTGATATGTATTATGAAACAAATTTAAAATATTGTTTCTTCTATCATTTTGAAAAAGAAATGATAATATAAATTATATTTTATAAAAAATCATAGATATACTAAAATAATATCATCTATTAATTTAAAATTAATTGAATTAATATTAGTTTTATTTAAAAAAAACTAACACCCGGACACAGAGCCCCGTGCGCGAAGCGTGAGAGAAAAATCTAGTCTATCATAATATACATATCAAATGTGTAGAAGGTAAAATCACTTCATCCTAAAATTCAAGGACCATAGGATTGCTATTGATCTCTATCTAAATCCTGCAATCATATTTTTATTGTGCTGCCTAAATTAACCTTTTATGTTATAATTAATATCTTTATAATTAATCTTTTAAAATAATTATATATTATGGGTTCCAACAGTAATTTCATTTTAAAGATATGCATATCTATTATAAAATACATAGCAAATTAAATCATATACTATTTTCACTAAAAATATTTATGAGAGTAAAATTTAACTTTTTATTGAAATTTTTTTTTTTTGAAAAACTACATAATATGAAAAAGATATGTACTCCATCAGTAAGAAAATTTTAATATACTATTTTATATATATAAAAATTAATTTCATGATAATTTATCTTTTATATATTTTAATCAGTAATTAATCTATATGTATTAGTTTAATATTAACATTGATATGATATCATATTATATTTCAATATTTATATTATTATATACAATCAACATAATTTTTGCGGGTAAACTTATAAAAATTTATATTATTGTAAACTTATTTTAAAATTTATTAATAAGATTTATATAATATTGGCATTAATCAAATTATGTTATAATATATACATATATATCTTCTTAAACTTAAATATTCTGCTAGAGTTGGAATCTTAATTTGACATTCATTCACTTTATTTTCATTCTTTCATTTTTCACTTTTTAATTAATGATGGAATATAAATGTCTTATTATATTTGATTTTATGACTCTATGTACGAAATTTTTCTTTAAAAGATTTATCATCCTAAAATCTTATTCATATCATATATTGAATATTTTTTAAGATTTTTTTTTTTTTGGGAAATTTTATTACCAAAGCCAAAGCATATTACATTAAGCTAGTTTCCAATGCTTGCAAAACAAAGATAGCTGAAACAAATGAAAGACACCACTCATACAGCAGCTAAAGCAAAAATTTAAACAAATTGCATTTTGAAACCAATGGAAGACAACAAAGATGTAGATTTTCAATTCTTTAATTCTTCAAGTTCACTCTCTCATCCTCCAATATTCTGAGTAGTCGTCCCTGATTCTTCCTCAATGGCAGTGGACACTCCAAAGCAATGACATCAACAGGTCAAGATACAATCAACCAGAGACACAGATCAAGTAGCAGTTTGAGACAGTGGAAACAACCGAAGAAAACAGAACAACATTTCCCTTTCTGAAGCAGATTAGCAGCACCTTCAGACCTGAAGCATCCCAAAACTTAACATATCTGCTGCTACATCAGGCTCATAAAAAAATAAAAACAGACAGACTAAAACCTTCGACCATATATCCCTTTCCTTCCATTATAAAACCCCCCCTCCAATAGCAGCTGACCAAAGAAAAAGGCTTTAGATTTCATAAGTCCTCTAACATGATCCACATCAACTAATCTGCTTTTGCACCAAGCTCTATGGATTAAAACCAGGTCTGAACCTTTTCCTCACCAAAAACGCCCTTTCTAGCCCAATAGTCTGCGATGTTGTTGCGTTCCCTAAGGATATGTTGCACTCGAACATCACTAAGCTTGAAAACCGCAATTATAGATACCAAAAGATGAGAGAACCTCCAAGGTAAGCAATCTGGGCATTTCATCCAACTGACAACGCTGCTAGAATCACATTCAAACAACAACCTAGGTAAGGGGAATCCTTGATCTCTAGTTATAGAAGAACATACTCGACTTATTGCAGTGATCTCTGCTTCAGCTGAGTCCGTGTGCCCGATGGAGTCAGAGAGAATAAAAATCACCTCATCTTTATCGTCTCTAATAACACCCCCAACTCCTGCCGGCCCCGAATTCTCCAACGATGAGCCATCTGTATTCACACACCCTTTATTTGTACGTTCCCATACCAAACCAGACCGTGGCACCTTAATGCTCATTCTGCTAAAATCTGTTATGTTTTATGGGAAAGAAGACTCCAAACTATCCAGATTGACCGCATTTCCTCTCCCCTCCATTCGTCACCAATAAGTCACCCTCCATCTAATTTATCCCACGACCGAGCTTAAATCTAACTGTTGTCCTCTAAAAACAACATCATTTTGAAGCTTCCAAATAGTCCAGACTAAGGCCATACCCGTCAACAGCCACACCTCTTCCCTCCCTTGATTAGGTTTGAAATCCATCCACCACGCCATCAAGTCTTCGGTTTTCCTTGGAATCGCCCATTCAACTCCAAACCACGCTATGCCTTGATACCAAAGAGCACTCACCTCCTCACATCTACAAAATAAATTATCAATAGATTCTATTTCATTCCCACAACATGGGCACAATGCATTCGAAGCCTGAATACACCCCTTTTTAGAAGAGTTTCACGAACAGGGAGAGTCTTCATTATTAATTTCCATGCCAGTACCTTAACTTTCATTGGGCACTTTATCTTCCAGAACTTTCTCCAAACACCCTTTTTACCCACAACCTCTCCTGCATAACAGCGTTGCCAGCAAAAAGCTACCGAGAGTCTCCCATTACTTTCCTTCTGCCACCTTACCCGATCTCCCAAATATCTACTCAGCTGATGTTTATTAATTCTGTTCATTAGTTCGCACCAAACTTCAATCAATCTTTTTTTAAGAATTAATAATGTATGACTTCTACCTCTATATTTGAACTTACATCATTGTATAAGAATTTTTAAAATTCACAACCAATTAATTTAAAATTAGGGAATGATTTATTCCAAAATCTTTTATTAGTTTGAACATGTAGAAGAATTTGTAAATATAAATTTAAATTTTCCTCCAAAATTCATCAATTTAAATAATTAAAAGTATCTAAGTTAAATTATGATTTTATTGGAAAGTTTATCATATTAAATATTTCTACCATGGTAGTGTTTTTGAATATTATGTAAGATTTATTGAGAAACCCGAAATGTATTAAAATATGAATAATTATATAAAATTTAATTTTTCTAAATAAAGTATAAAAACACAAAAAGAAGTTGAATTATTTAAAGAAATCTGCGTATTCTAAAAGCCTTAACCAAACTTTGCATTGAAAATTACCAAATTAGCAAATAATGTCATAACAAAATAAGGAGAGCAAATTTTATCTCTTGATTCAAAGTTCAAACAAACAAATCACTAAATAATGTAATACTTTATAATATAGTAATTAATAATACTATAAATTAATATATAATTCAATTAATTATACAATGACTATTTATCTCCCTTATCTTTGTATCGAAATCAATAATCCCCTAAAATGAAAAAACAATAGAATATATTTATAGTATCCACCACCTCATATCACGACTAAAAGAGACGACACAGAAAGAAGATCCATTCCAAAATGTTGCAACAGTTCAAGTTAATCATTCAACAATTTCTATTGAGTAGAAATATATTCTGCACTTCCATTTGAACTTTCCTGCTTCCCTGAACTGTCCACATGACTTTTTATATGAAGAATCTTTGACAAACGTACATGTGCTGAAAGAAAAAATATTTTTTCTTAAAAAATTGGTGAAATAAACTTGTTTAAATGATTAAAATCATCTATAAAGCATAAAGTATCATGAGATGGTATTAAAAAATTGGAAAAAAAAATCTAAAATACAAATAGAAAAAAAAAGTTCATAAGACATGCTACAAACATATACATACTGGTTCACATGAGTCAATCACATGTTACAAAAATCAAAAGATGAATAAACATTAGATTAGATTAAAAAAATGACTAAAAATTATCTAAAGCAATTAAAAAAAATTAAAATATGAGATTTAGAAGATAGATGAATGAAACGAATAAGGATGATGTGATATATTTATAGGCAATTCAAATAGGTGTATTTAATGAAAATGAAAATAATTTAAAATTTTAAAGTATTATAGATTATAGATTTAGGGAGTATATATATATATATATATATATGATATGATTGAGTTTGTTGAAATTAAATATTAGATATATATATATATATATTAACCCATTAATAACTCAAGTTTGGTACACATAAAAATTCTAAGAATTTAATATTTAAAAGCTACACGACAAAATGAATCTAACAAGATCTCACGTGATTATAATTTATTTTGTATAATTATGATAAAAATTAAAATTAAAGTAATGAGTAGTACGGAAATATTATTTGGGACAATTATTAACATAACGGAGTATGTGTGAATTCAGATGGTTTATTCGATCCTTGCATTACATGACCAATTTTGTCTGTGAGTGCGACTCCGTACTATATAAGCACGTGGTGTTCCCAACGTTCTTCTTCCTTACAAGACTACCACTCACTCTACGAGTACCAGCTAGCAGAGCTTCAACACGAAGACCAAATAAAGTACTTGAAAATGGCTTATGCTGGATTCGTTATCCTCTCAATCACCACGCTTTTCTCTTCCTACTTTATTTACACCTTTCTCAGATTTCTGCACAAGGTATGGTGGACGCCGATTCGCCTTCAATCCTTCATGAATTCGCAGGGAATCAAAGGCCCTCCTTACACCTATCCTCATGGAAACACCAAACTTATTTCCTCCATGAGAACCCGATCCTTGGCTCAACCCATGGAAATTTCCCACGACATATATCGGAGGATTCAGCCGCATGTGTACGCCTGGTCTAGGGTTTACGGTATCGCCACTTTTAGGGTTTTCTGTATTCTTCTTCTTCCTCTTCTTCTTCTTCTTCTTCATGAATTACCCATGATCGTAATGTGTTTGATTTTTTGCCCGACAGGGAAGAAATTTCTTAATTGGCATGGCTCGGATTGCGAATTGTTTATTACGGAACCCGATATCATCAAGGAGATATTGATGAACAAAGATGGTACCTTTCGGAAATTGAACACGGATAGCTATTTGAAGAAGATGCTTGGAGAGTCGCTCATCAGTAATGAAGGTGAAAAATGGGAAAGGATTCGGAAACTTGCCAACCGCACATTCCATTCCGATAGTCTCAAGGTAATTCTCATAATACTAAATTTTGTGCCATCTTGACTATTGTGTTTGTTCTTCATATAATTCACTGATTTTCACTTTCTTTGAGAAGAATATGGTTCCAGAAATGAGTTCCAGTGCTGCAGCAATGCTGGAAAACTGGAAAGTTTATGAAGGAAAGGAGATCGACGTTTTTAAGGAATTTGGGCTGCTAACAACTGAAGTGATTTCCAGGACAGCCTTTGGGAGTTGTTTTCTGGAAGGAAAACATATATTTGAGATGGTGGCGCAGTTAACCAAATTAACAGTCAGAAATATCTATAAAGTTAGAATTCCTGGTATAAGGTATATACATGTGTGTTTTTGCATCCTTTTAGGCAGATTTGTGGGTGTGTAACTCTGTATTTTGTTAAGATTGAGTTCAGCAATTGGTATCATGATTGTCATTGTGATTTTCAGCATGATTAAAAAATCTGAAGACGAGGTTGAAGCAGAGAAACTTGAACAAAGAATCAGAGGTTCAATACTCGAGCTTGTAAAGAGGAGGGAGGATAAGATAGGAGAAGGCGAAACTCCGGATTTTGGATGCAATTTCCTTGGACAGCTAGTGAAGTTTTATCACGAGTCGGATGCGAAGAAGAGGATCACAAGAGATCAGATGATCGATGAGATAAAGGCAATGTACGGTGCTGGACATCTCACCACGACAAGCTTGCTCGGATGGTGCACTTTTCTTCTCGCTATAAATACGGATTGGCAAGACAGAGCCAGGGAAGAAGTGATGAAAGTTTTTGGCAGGAACAGCCCGAATTCTGATGGTATTGCAAGACTGAAAACAGTGAGCCCCTTAATCCATCCCTTTTACTGATATCAAATTCGACAGGACAAACATTGTTTTAAAACGCGATCTTTTCTGTCTTTCCAGATGAACATGATCATTAACGAGTGTCTCAGGCTGTATCCTCCGGTCATCCTTTTGGCGAGGAAAGTCACAAAGTTAATCGCAATAGGGGACCTCGTTATTCCTCCCAAGGTGAACATTTTCATCCCAGTTCTGGCTCTGCACCACGACCCCCTCATCTGGGGCGAGGACGTTCATCTCTTCAGGCCTGAAAGATTTGCCGAAGGAGTATCCAGAGCTACCAACAACAACACAGCCGCATTCATACCATTTGGATTGGGGCCTCGAACTTGTGTTGGCTTGAACTTCACCACGAATGAAGCCAAGATTGTGCTGTCAATGATCCTACAGAAATACAAGCTTGCAATTTCACCAAACTATGTTCATTATCCAACAGATGCCTTCCTCCTCACCCCCAAGAATGGAGTTCAAGTCATTCTCAACAAAGTACAAGAATAAAACATCAATTCAGTTCAGGTATGTACATATGAATGAATGTATTATTGCTATTCAATGACTTAAGAATAAAGGGATGTGAATGAGACAGGTTATCAAAGTCCCAAGTGTAATTAATGTGATTGATTAGCAGAATAGTGTTTTATATGTCATTTGTATGAAATTTGTAGTATTTTATGTTATTTTCATTTGTACTATTAAGGGCTTTATGAAACTATGACTCCTCTGTGTCATACTTGATGAAAGTGAAAGTGTAATTTATTCATGGATAGGACCACTAAATTGGTTGGAAAATCACCATTGGTACAATGGACCACTCTTTGTGTTTGTCTCAAATCAGAACCCAACAGCCACTAGGGATTTTTTGGGATCAATTAGTGTGGCCAAACAGTCACAGAGGATCTCACCCTATCCTGTCTCCATTATTGCTATTCTCTTTCAGCTTCACTTTTTTAAACTTATCCTGCATTCAGCAATATTAAATATGTGTAGATACAGACATTCGCCAATCCCAGCATGATTATGAATCAAGCTATTTTGATCATTTTCCCACTTAAACCCAAAATTTGAAAAAAACACCCAAATCAATCCCATCATCTGAAATTAAAATAAAGGAACTCATTATTGAACACTAATTCTGAAATGCATAATGCATGTCAGCACAACGCTACTTTAGGCTTAAAATGGACAAAAGATTATTACATTTTTATTTAAATTAAAAATTTAAGTTGTATTTTTATATCAAAATAAAATATTGGCACCAAAATCGGCTCAATTGAAAGGTATTTGCAAAAATTCATTTGGAAATACTTTTTCTTGGGAGAACAGTACTTAAGGCTAAAATGGATGAAAGTATATTCTTTTCTTAGCATTTTTCAGAATTCGCTCTTTTTAAATGAATAAAGTTAAGTGCACTACTTAAGTAGCAACTAAAAACTATTGCAACTTGTAAATGGTAATGAGTAATAACACTGCTCTTTAATCACATATAGTATATTGGTTTATAATTGCAATTTGTAATAATCAACAGTGGCACGCACTATGCACCTTGATCACATGTATATTGGTTTATTCTGCACTAATTCATATCTTTGTACAGACCAGCATAGAACAAATTATTGTTGAATTTCTATAGAATACAGTCTTTATTGATAAAAGTTGAGAATAATTTCTAAAAGCAACATTGGCCGAGTAGGTTTAGTTTTTACTAATCATCCTGCCTTTTTTGATATGCAAATCTTGTTCAGTGTTCAGCTCTCATGAATAGAGCTCCAACAAGAAACTGAAGTTAAACTGCAAGTTCTGACAATGGCCTATGCTGGATTAGTCTTCATCTTGATTCCCATCATTTTATGTTCCTACATAGTTTATACATTTCTCAGGTTTCTAAACAAGGCATGGTGGACGCCAATCCGGCTGCAAGCCACGATGAATTCACAGGGAATCAAAGGTCCTCCTTACAGGTACCCTCATGGAAACACCAAAGAAATTTCTCACATGATGAGCCAATCCCTTAATAAACCGATGGAAATTTCGCACGACATATATCAGAGGATCCAGCCTCATGTCTACACATGGTCTAAGGTTTATGGTGAGGTCTATTTGAAAGTTTGAATTTCTATTTGTTTAGACTTTGAGTATTTTCTATGCATGATTTCATTTCACCCCCATATAGATTTGTGTGTCTTTGCACTGTGATTATTTTTCGATTGCAGGGAGGAACTTTCTAAACTGGCATGGCTCAGATTGCCAACTGTTCATCACTGAACCAGAAATCGCCAAGGAGATATTGATGAACAGAGATGGCGCGTTTCCAAAAATGGATATGAATACATATATGAAGAAGCTGCTTGGAGAATCACTTATAAGTAATGAAGGTGAAAAATGGTGGACAGTCCGAAAACTTGCCAATCATATATTCCATTCAGAGGGACTGAAAGTATTAACTTAAAATCTTCACCTGCTTTTCACTTATTATATTCTCTTCAAAGTAAATTGATTTGATTAGCTATTGCTTTGATTTGTTTGAGAAGAAAATGGTACCAGAAATTAGTTCAAGTGTTGCAGCAATGCTGGAAAACTGGAAGGTTTATGAAGGAAAGGAGATTGATGTGTTCAAGGAACTTAAGCTGTTAATGACAGAAGTGATTTCGAGGACTGCCTTCGGGAGCAGTTACTTGGAAGGGAAAGAAATCTTTGAGATTGTGGCACAATTGACAAACTTAATATCCAGAAATGCAAATGTAGTCAGAGTTCCTGGGATTAGGTATATTCTCGCGCCTTTATGGCATATATTTGTGCTTGTTTTTGTTGGAAGGGAAGATTGAAGTTTGTCATTGTAAATTTCAGTTTGGTAATGAAATCTAAGGATGAGGTTGAAGCTGAGAAGCTGGAACAGAAATTCAAAAGTCGAGTTCTTGAGCTGGTAAAGAAGAGGGAGGAGAGGGTGCGAGATGGAGAATTGGAGGATTTTGGAAGTGATTTCCTTGGACAGCTTTTGAAAGTTTGTCGTGAACCTGATGTGAAGAAGAGGATCACAACGAACCAGATGGTTGATGAGATCAAGGCTGTGTATGGCGCAGGACATGTCACCGCGTCTAGCTTTCTGGGATGGTGCGCTGTGGTTCTTGCTATACACACAGATTGGCAAGACAGGGCAAGGGAGGAGGTGACCGATGTTTTTGGTGGGAACAACCCGGATTCTGATGGCCTTGCAAGATTGAAAATTGTGAGAATTTTGTAGTCTCTTTGTCAGAACTTGACATGATAAGCAAATGTGTAATCTTTTTCTTGTTACATTTACAGATGAACATGATCATCAATGAGACGCTCAGGCTGTATCCCGTGGGCCTCCTCGTTCCAAGGAAAGTCGTAAAGGAAGTTGTAGTTGGGGGCCTTCGTATTCCACCAAAGATGAACATTATCATCTCCATTCTTGCGCTGCACCACGACCCTGAAATCTGGGGCGAAGATGTTCATCTTTTTAGGCCTGAAAGATTTGCTGAAGGAGTATCCAGAGCCACCAACAACAATGCAGGTGCATTCATACCATTTGGATTGGGAGCAAGAAATTGTGTGGGATCAAACTTCACTGTGAATGAAGCCAAGATTGCCCTTTCAATGATCCTGCAGAAATACAAGCTTGTTATTTCACCAAACTATGTCCATTATCCAACCGACGCTTTCATCCTCCTGCCCAAGAATGGAGTTCAAGTCATCCTCCACAAAGTTTGAAGGATAAGAAAACATCCATTCAGTTCAACTATCTCTGTAAGTTTGTTTGCTCATTACTACTGCCACTGTTTCAAGATTGTTATAAAACTCAATGACAAGCTCAGAACACAGGTTCTTTTCTTGGTCAATTCATGGATTGGACCTCTAATTTTAACTTGTTTACAGAATCATCATTGATAGTGATATGGGCTGCAAGAAAAAGACGAGAAAACATAATAGTATGATACAAAACCCAGAAAATATCATTCTTGACAATCCACTTGATGTATATTCTTATGTTTGATTGTCTAAACCAAACGGTGGATATTTTGGAGGAATTGAAGTGGCCAAGCAAGGCACTTCACCTACACCCACTATTGCAACTTCTGTTTTTTTTTATTTCTTCCCAAAATCACATTACCAAATGGAAGTGCTACGAAATACTAATTCCTTAGTTTAATCAGATTCCCCTTAGTCCCTTGCAACTAAAAAATGGATTATACACACTCACATCAATCTCATGATTTCTATACACAGACCAAATTAAATCAAGAAACACAATACACGAACAATAATTGAGAATGTACTGTCAAGCCAAGAGCCAGAAATCCTTCTGCCTTTTGGTCGTGATGAGGTATCCCCCAACTTTCTTGCTCTTCCTCCTCACTGCAATGGCCATACATGTTGCATTATGCACACAGTACTCAGGCACCCCACCGGCCGCCGCCGCCCGGTTCCCGGCCCACATCAGCATCAACCGCCATGTCACGTTGCGCTTCTTCTGCCCCACCACCAGCAGCGACGCCCCTTTTGCCTTGGCGGCCTCCACTATTGTTGGGCCTTTGTCCTTCCCTTCCACCACTGCCACCTCCACATTCACCTATGTTAAAGAAATCCCGAATGACCATTTTACACGAGCCTGAAGATCATAGTACTACTTAAAAAAATCTGTTTAGATAGACGATTTGATTGGGGAATAATATCCACAAACCTCTGGCCTCTTAAGCCGACAAGAACTCTTGATACACATGAGGAATTCAGGCACTTTCACAGCCTCGTTCCCAATCGGATCACCTGCCAACCAGGAAGTGCTAAAATTCATCTCTGCCCGACTCTAAAATCAAAATCAAATCAAAGTGGAAAAACAAGCCTACCCTGTTTTGATGAAGCAGAAGGCTTTACCACATGTAGAAGAATCACAGAATCTTGATTCTGAACCGTATGACTCAGCGCCCACTGCACAGCATTCTTAGCTTCAATGCTCGAATCCACAAAGATCATGATTCTCCGCCCACTGAACCCCGATTTTACGCCGGAATCCGCCTCCTTCGGGGAACCCTTCTCCTCCCCATGGCCGTCGGTTGATGGATTCTCGCAAATTTGGGATTCCAGTGGGGGCGGTGACCGAACCCTAATTAAGGGCCTGATCCTATTAAAGCAAAAACTGGGCATTTTGGTGGCAATCCTCCCCATTTCTTCAGAGCCGATCGCCGATGGAGAAACCAGTGCTTGGAAATTTGGGGAAATTGGAGAAATATGGGGCAACTGAAAAGCGATGATGATGAATCTGGGGCCGATTATCTTTCTCTTTTTTTTGGCCTTCTTTTGCAGAATCTAATCATTTCAACTTTGCTTCCTTTGGGTTTCTATGCACTCTGTTCTCTGCTTTTGGATGTGGCCGTCATCAACAAGACTGGTAGGCGTAGGCCCCCCTCCTCTCCCTCTCCCCCACCATCTCCCGTATAAACCAATTCAATTCCTCACAAAGAATTTCGTTTCAGATAGTAATTAATATTGATGTTGCTATTGAAGAAGAATTTTTGAAATACATAGCATAGCAGCATTTGCGTAAATGTGATGATTCCTGCATTTAATAAAAGGAAGTTTCATAGCACCTGTAGAATATTGACTATACCAAGCGCCAAATGAAGTAAAATGTAGAAAAATTCCAAACTTAAAATATCAATCAATTCATTAATCTAGAATGCATCCGCCCCTGTTTGGTTGTAATACTGTATTTGGGAAGCAATAAAGATATTAAGATATTTGAACTCATGCTAGCTAGGTTGTGGTGGGTTTGGCATTCATTTTGGCAGCAATCCGATCGAGAAACATAGAAGTATAAACTGAGGTAGGGCATCATCAAGTTGGCGTGTTGTTATTTGAACTCACTTCGCCTTATTTGGGAGGGCGTTCATGCATCCCGGGGTGAGCAAAAAATTTGGAAATCAAAAAATCGATAAAACCAAACTCAAAATTTAAAATTTGGTTCGGTTTCTTTTTTTTTAATGGTTATTTTTCCTTTTTAAAATTGTTTTTTTTTTTTGGGGGTTCAGTTTATATCCTAAAATCGAATCGAATCAAAACCAAACTATGATAATACTAATCCACTATAAGAAAAAGTTATTTTTGCAATGAATTTTTGCGAACCGAATGAAAAATTTGCAACGGAAATTATCCTGTCGCAAATTGTGAGGGAATTTGCGACGAAAATTTATCCTGTTGTTGTTTCAGACAGAATATATTTTTGTCGTAATTTGAGACAAAATTTGTGACGGAACTTTTTTCGCTTGGTGTCTGACACAGTTTTGTTGATGTAATAGTATTTCAATTGCAATTTCAAACAAAATTTTATGCCTTACTATTCCAATAGTGGTTTCTTTTATTCAAGTATCTTTTAATTTCTAGAGTAGTATTCAATTCAATTTTTGTGCTATCGTCCGAGATTGTGACGACACTTAGAGGGGGTGGTGTCAGTGGCGGAACTAGAAATTCGATTCAGGGTGGTCAAAAATTTACCTAATTCTTCATCCGTCCCATGTTATATGTTTTGTTACGGTTGAGTACGATAATTAAGTTGGAGTTTTTTTTTGGGAACATTGACATTTATGTGTCGGCAAAGGTGTGTGGGAACCAAAACTATATTACAAAGGGAGATAAAGGGGAGGGATACGGGGCCGGGTGGGAATCGAACCTCCAACCATAAGGTTGAAAGCCAGTGCACATGATCACTCGGCCAAGTCCCCATTCCCAGCTAAAGTTAATTAAGAGGGAAAAAGGTTAGGAATTAGAGAAGAATAAAAATATTTGGAATTAGAGAAGAATGAAAAAAATCGAGAAAAAATGATTTATTTATTAAAATTTGGATTTATTTATGAATGATATTATTTTTACATTAGAAATACAAAAAATAAAAAAAATTAAATTTTTTTTTTTTTTTTTCAGGGTGGTCAGCTGACCACCCTGGCACCATAGTGGTGCCGCCACTGGGTGGTGTTACGGGCCTCCTAGGTAATGTGTCGGTCCTCAGGCTGAAATTGCAGGGATTCTGTATGGCCTCCGGCTTGCAGAGACCTTGGGGTTACGACTCTCTACTGTTTTTGCGACTCCAAAGAGGCCGTGAGGTTGATTAAGTCTCCATTCCCCTTGCTTTATTGACTTGAGGCTTACCTCCGTCTGATTGGGGAAGTGTGTGGCCAGTTCCAACAGTGTTACTTTGCCATATTCTGCGGGAAGTGAATTCGGTTGTTGATACCTTGACAAAGTTGGATGATGATAATGTGCTATTCTTTTGGGTTCCTCTTCTAGTCGAGATCTGAAACTTATTAAATCTGTTTGTTCAACACGAAATTCAAACACACACTTCGAACATTATTAGTAGGTTAGTACTAAATGAAGCACAACAGAATAAAATGCGTGAAGTAAAAAATGAACAAACAGAAGTTATTGACCCAGTTCGGACCAAGGCCTTTACGTCTGGAGGATACCAATCTAAGATAGTTCCATTAGATGTTCAAACACCGGGTTCCAACCCGAACATTAGTGAACATGATAATCTCTTACTCTAACATCCAAGCAGATAGTCGGTACCAAAAAACCCGTTTCTAGTGAGAATGCTCCCAATTCTGTTCGACTCCTTGAAGAACCCGTCTCCAAGTTTCCCTTAAATGAGCCTATAAAAATCATTCTCTTGATTCACCAATACGATGCAAGTATCTCTTTGTTCACACACAAACTTGAGTGATATCTTTTGATTGATGCGTCGATTTCAACCAATGGATCTTGAATCACAAATATTCCTTTAATTCACTCAAGCAACAATAGTGAAGGGATCCATGGTTAATTAACACTTCACTTTTGCAAGACGACCTTCTTCACAGGAATAATATTACAAGAGTTTCTGTATGAAGATGATCGAATGGTTTCTCCCTCTCTACCGGCAGAATAATTCGAATTACTCTCTTAATAAATGAATAATGAATTCTATATTTTTCAGCAAGTCCAAGGCTGATAAAGGAGGCAAGATTTCATAACTATGGAAGGCAGATCCATAACTGCAGGTCCTTCCATAGTTGCTGGTTTCCTTGGATGAGAAATTTACTTACCATTGCACACCAAGTCAATCCAGGGAAATCAAATATAATCCTTCCACAAGCGAACTTTCCAGGGATAGGAAAATATCATTTCCAAAAAGCTTAAACTCTATCCAAGGGAAATCGTATAAGCCCGTTGGAAGAATTGATCCAAACGCGTCAAAGAAGCCTTCCAAAAAATAGCACGAAGACGGACGAGGGCCGGGGAACCTATCTAAAGTTCATGCATAGGTTTGTACACATTCAAACGAATTCCAGTCCTAACATATTCTTTATTATTTGGGCTTTTCCCCAGATCTAATGAAGGACTGTTTGGCAGCAGATGCAGTGTAAACGAGACATAATAATTAGTACATGGAAATTGGAAAGGAATTAGATGGGCTGGCTAATTATATTATTATCATTATTATTATATTCTAGAAAATGGTAATGATATCAGAAGGTGATGATAATGATGACGACGCTGTATGATGTCCACATTCACATATATATGTATAATGCATTCGAATACTTGATGATAAATTATGATCAGCAATGCTACCAAACAAGACTTGCGTCAAGGGAACAAATGAAAATGAGACATAATATGCTTTACTAATTACATACATGAATCATATCTTACTTTTAAGTTTTAACCCCTTTTTATTTATTTATTTAGTTTTCAAACCTTTTAACCTTCTCTTTTTTTTTTTTTTTTTTGTTTAGCAGTGAGAACTTTCATGTATCGAACGAACTACACTAATATAGGAGTACTGTAAACTACAGTCACACTGTGTTGTTGGTGACAGTATACTAATTTAGTAGTGGTTGTTGGGGCTGAGAAAGAAGAAAGAAGAAGCCAAGGAGGGGGTTGATGATCATCATTATAAATTAAATGAATTGTGAATTTGTGATATGCTCCTACCAGCTGTTTCACTTACTATTTCTGATTTTATTGGTTTTTGATTTGTTGCTTATTTTTAGAATAATTAGTCTTATATCGAATCATGTTCTTCCTGATTTTGTGGCATAGATTTAGTGATTTGAATGTTGTGTTTTCCCTTATAAATAATTTGTTATGTGTTTATTGTGAGACGATCTTTTCCAGTGAATAATATGCTTTCCATTCCCTTCTCCTTCACTAATAATCCCACCTAACAAGATATTTCAAATTAAAATCTAAAATGAGAGGAAGATTATTTTTTTTCTTCATAAAGTTAAAATGCATTTTTAGATACCAAACGAAGTTGGCCTGAGTTGTATGAGGCTATGGCAGCTTAAGCAAAGGTCTCCGATTCGAGCCTGTATGCAGAATTCTGCTTTGGGAGAGGCAACACTTCAATGCCCACCCGATCATCGAGTGATTAGTCTTGGGTCCAATGAGACCTGGGATATCCTGGTATTCGTCTAAAAAAAATAAATTTTTAGATTTCTTTTTTAAAAAAAAGTTTAATACTAAAATGAATATATATTTCAGTACTATAGCTGAAAGTATTTTTGATTTTTTCAAATTAAAATAATTAAATTTATTATTAATAAGACTTTTATCATGATAATTCAACTAAACATAAATAGCTTCGCAAAAATATTTTGTTAAAAAAACTACGGCCCTCTTTGGGAATTAGCTGTTAGCTGTTAACTGATTATATGATTAGCTAGATCTCTTGTGTCCTCAATTCTCTAATCATGCATCATGTTTAATCACATGTAATAAATACTACTCCCTATTTCCTATTTAACATGCATTGTTTGATTTTTGCACACAATCTAATAACTTTTTCAACTATTAATATTTCAAAATATGTACAAATAAAAATATAACAAGACCTAACTCGACATTTTTTTTAAAATATACATGCAATAAAATTAAGTCAAAATTAAACAATGAACAGTGCCAAAAAGTCAAACATGACATCTTATACGGTACGGAGGGAGTACTATTTGATTGATGGGTAAGGCAAGAAGAGTTGAGCCTGTTTTGGCTGCCTCCTCCTTAATTCCTTTTGCAAAAGTATATTTCTTTTCCATTCCATCCATTCCAAAACCTTCCTATCAGTGAATGAAGCAGCAGCAACATTTATAATACTACTAATTATTTGAATTGGGCCAATTGGCAAAGGGCAAAGGGGGAGGGCAGCCCAGGGTCTGCAGACTGCAGCTCCAACCCTCCACCTAGTTAAGCAAGGATGGATTCAGATTTTTTTTAGTGGTATCACAAAAGTAATGAAATTTATATTGAATTTAAGGATGTTAGTCAAAATACAAAAATCATTGAAAAAATCTATATTACAATTGATTATAATGGTATCACAACAAAAAATCAGTGATTGCACAAAGCAAAATTAAATTAAATCTAAATTTTCTTTAGCTTAAAATAATAATTTTATCAATTTGAGTGGTATTCCGTGCCACCATATATTTGTTAGTGGATCCGTAAGTAAAGGGCAATAGATAGTTAGGTTTAAGAGAATGAGATTTAGTGGGGTGTATTGGATTGAGACTCTACAGTATTTTTTTGGACTTTCAAAGTTGGGGTGTATTCAATCTAGATTTTAAAAAGTCTTTTAAAAATCTAGATGTATTCAATACAGATTATAAAAAGTCTTTAAAAATCTAGAGGTATTCAATACAGATTTTAAAAAGTCTTTAAAAATCTAGAGGTATTCAACACTCTATAGATTTTAATTCTTTATAGATTTTAATGGATTCTCTTAAAAATTATAACTACACGAAATCTCTCTAAAATCAGCCAGATTCTTCATAGACTCTATACAAATCGGTCAACTCTACGTGAAGTCTATAGACTTTCTAAATCCACCGACTTTTTAAAGTTCATAAAAATCTATTAAAATCTCAAACGAATACAATGGCAATATGAAAAATTTCGGAAAAAAATGATAAATACGTCCTTTTTTTTCTTCCAAAAATCCAAATCAGTCATTTTTTTATTTTATTACCAAAACAGTCTGCTACAAATGCTAATTATATCAAAATCAATCTCTTGTTCACTAATTATGCTCTAATTACCGACGTGGCAAGGGTTTAAATTTAAACCTGACACGTGGGCATAATATTAGTTCATTTTCTTTTATCTTTTGTCAATTCAGTCTAAACTTTTGTTTTGTTCCAATTACTCATCTACCAAAATCGGTCATTTTATATTAATTGGCATCTAACCTTTCAAATTATTTTATTTCAGGCCCAAAACCTTAAATTTTTTATTAATCCATTTAATAAATAAATGTCCAACATACTTCCGTAAATAAGATTAAACATCAAACCTCATACATTGTGTTTGACTGCCTTGTTATCGGGTCTTCCAAGTACCGGACACCCCACCGCAACCGATGGTTCATTGGTTTTGGTTTCCTTCAGTAACAATCAGCACAACCTTACTTTGTTTCCTACCTTAGGACGTAGCAATGTTTGAGTAAATGATTTAACTTGAATTTTTGGAAGGTTATGAATACAGGAAGCCTTGATTTTATTGAAAAAATTTAAAAATATTATTCAAATATTATTAAAAATATTAAAAAACTAGCCTGAATTTTATTGTCCATGCTTCCTGCATCTATAACCTTCCAAAAAGAAAAATTAAATTATTTATACAAAAATTAAAATTAAATCATTTACTCAAACCTTGCTACGTTATAAGGTAGGAAACAAAGTATGATTATGCTAATTGTTGCTGAAGGAAACCAGAATCAATGAACCATCGGTTACTGTCGGGTGGTTAGAAAGAGTCCGTAAAATCCCGGAACTTGAAAGACCCGGTAATAAGGCAGTCAAACCCAATGTATGAGGTTTGGTGTTTAATTTTATTTACGGAAGTATGTTGGCATTTATTTGATAAATGGATTAGTAGTAATAAAAAAAAATTAAGGTTCTGGGCCTGAAATGAAATAGTTTGAAAGGTTGGCGACCAATTAATATAAAAATGACTGATTTGGGTAAATGACTAAATGGAACAAAATAAAAGTTTATGACTGAATTGGCAAAAGATAAAAAAAGGACTAATATTATGCACACATATCAGGTTTAAATTTAAACCCTTGCCATGTCAGTAATTAGAGCATAATTAGTGAACAATTGACTGATTTGGACATAATTAGCACTTGTAGCGGACTGTTTTTGGTAATAAAATATAAAAATGACTGATTTGAATTTTTGGAAAAGAAAAAGGACGTATTTATCCTTTTTTCGAAAAATTTCACACTATAGGATGTACATTAACCCAGCCCGACCCCAACTATCCACCCAAATCCGTCCATTTAACCCGCATTTCCTTGATACTCCCTCCGTTTCAAAATAAGTGTAACATAAGGAAATGGAATGCAAGGAACAAAAGTGCTATAGCGAAAATTTTATATCTTTAAAAACATTTTATATACGGTAATGTAATATTTATTATGAAACATAAAAAAAAAAGTGTTACACTTAAAAAGAAACGGAGAAAATCTATCAATAAATTATAAATGAGTAACTTGTTTATACTTTGTTAAACCATCAGGTTAAAATTAGAAGTTGAGTGGGATCAATTGTTGGATAATTTGCTGCGAAAATATCAGCAATGTGATCGATAATAATGTGCGAGGAGCCGACGAGAGTGGATACTCACATACTCTGCAATCATACAAAATCAAATTGTACACATACAAAAATGATAGACGACACGCCACAGGAAACATAACATATTTTAGGAGTGAACTCATGACTGTAAAAATTCAATCTTGGTCAATACAACTGATACACAAACTGTGATTGAAATCAAGCGAAATAAAAACACGACATTACAATATACCACAATATAGATCAATATGTTTTTTCTTTGATCCCCAAGCAACTTTATTTATCCATTCTTCATTGCTCCCCCATTCATATTTCTCAGCCACGCATGCATGTCCCGCTCGAAAATTTCGAGCCTTAAAATTCATCATTTAATTCCTGGTTTACACATATCCATACATATATAAATACATGCTCCTCTTTCACCATCATCATCGTCATCACCATGATTGGGGTTATGTGAAGCATCCCATGTGAGGAGAGTAGAGCGAGTCGAGTGCGAGGTCGAGATCGTTCCTCCTAGCAACTTCTCCATATGCCCCATCCCCTCTATCAATATAACAAGCATTTTTTGTTCTTTAACTAAAAAAACCCCCAAATCTATTACAGCATTTTGATATAAATAGATGTAGAAAGAAGGGTTTATTGGTTACTTACCCATTCATATTTAAGGTAGGAATGTGATTTGGCATTAAGAATGGCAATGGCGCCATTGTGGGAGCATTGGTACAGTGGTTTTGCTCATCCCATTGTGCCTCATTCTGCTGCTGCTGCTGCTGCTGGCTTTCCATCTCCTTCACCCTCTCCTTTATCTGCTTGAATTTATTTAAAAAAAAAATTAAGAAAAAATAATAGTAAAATTAACCCAATGCAATAATAGCTGAACCTGATGTTATTATATGCCACACTTTCTGTGCCCAACTACGCCCACATTAATTAAAAGAGACAATTAATTTACACATTAATTTCCAGAGTTCCTAAAATTAAAGATAAAAGTCTGTTTTGTTGGGAAGAAGATATATGACAATAGGTATAGTAGGTATAGAGAGACTGTAATTTAGGTATACTAGAAGATGAATTGAGCCGCCAATATATGTAATGATCAACCCCTCCATAAATTTAGATTTCTTTGGTCAAAGTCAAAGGTAATTTCTTTGCACCTTCTTTTCCAACATTCTGTTTTGCTCCTGTATTGCTTTCTCCTGTCCAAAAAGAAATAGAAAAAAAAAATAAAAAATTGACAAACATATTTCCTCTTATTAGGGCATTATTGACTGTTTTAGTGAAGGGAGACAAACCTTTTTCTGCATCTCAACAATGGTTTCATGCAAGACCTGATTCTGCACAGTCAAAACCATATATATATATATATATATATATATACATGAGACATGGTTCACCAAATTAAAACAAATGGTTCATATATATGTATCATATGCATGTCGTTATAATGTACTAGTAGGAATTGAACCAGTACTTTTCGAGTTCTGATGTTCTTAAGAGCAGTGTCGAGCTGTTGTTCGAGATTTTGAAGATCTCGCGTGCTCATGTTCTCCAGTTCTTCTCCCATGTAATGCCTGTGATTAACATCATTATACAGTTTATATGTAATTAAGTAAATAGTAATTCATGGATAAAAAAGGAAATGCATGATTAACTATCTGTACTATAGTATTTTGTTCCTCTCTTTCTTTTTACTATATAGTACACCATTTTAGCTATTTTCAGTTTCCACACCTAACTCCTAAGCATTAGGTAAATACAGAATTGATTTTATGAATGACTATACAGTACGTACTAATGAAAGTGAATGGATCAAAGAATATATATACGGATAAATTTGGAAATTCTGTTACAATTTTCACTAAGTTTATATACATATACTTATAATAATATTTGTAATTATAAAATATAGTACTTATATACTTCCTCCGTTTTTTTTAAAGGTTACACTTCTCATTTGTACGTATGCTAATGCACATTTTGAACGATTAATAATTCAAATTCGGTACAAGTAAAAATTCTACAAATTTGATACTCCCTCCGTTTCTATATAATTGGAACGTTTGGAAATTTGACACTATTCACACATGTACTTTGACTTAAAGTTTTATCATAGTTATATAAGTTCAAATATAGCCAAGAGGGATCTTGTTATATTCGTCTCGTCGAGTAGTTTTTAAATATAGAACTTTTAGAATTTTTACTTGTACCAAAATTAAGTTATTAATGGTTTAAAATGTGTATTGGACTGCGTGCATTGTGGGTCCGTTTTAATTTTTTGAAAATGGAGTAATTAAAAACTACAAGATGAGACGAATCCAACAAGATCTCACTTGGCTATATTTTGTCTTCTATAACTATAACAAAAATAGCTAGAAGTCAAACTATTATAATGAACAGTAAAATAAGTCAAAACGCTAACCTTAAAAAAAAAACGGAGGGAGTATATATGTACTACGAATTTTTGCTGGAATGCAACAAAAGAAGGCGCATGAGGATTTGAAATTCCGCATGTGACGAACTTCCGATGAAATTCTTGTAGTGGTATACTGAAACTTTGCCTTTAAATTATTGAACCCTAGAATACCATTGTATATTGTGATTGGTAACCCTACGTGGGTCATCCTATCATTTTCCTTCTATTTTATTTTATATTTACTGGTGTGGGAAAGTATATAACAGTGAATGAAGAGAGTAGCTTTAATGAATTAGTTCATCACCTATGGTTTCTTTGCAAGAGCTCAATTCTTGCCTTGAGTTTGCTGTATTCCAGTGTCCAATTGGCCTGTAGAAAAGTTAAAAATTGCACATGAGCATTCATATGGGAAGAGTATAGCTAAAAAGAATTCACTAATTAGGATGTTAGTTAATTTAATTAAGGCCAAATGATAATAATAATAATAATAATAATAATAATAATAATATATTACAGGAGACTGAGGCTCATCAGGAAGTAATTGTCTTTCAGCAAATGAGTATCTTTCATACTTCTCCAGGATGCTGTCCATGCTGCTTCAATTCCCATCATATAACATCAACAAACATAACACATATATATATATACTAGAACTCTCTCGTGGCGCGCGCATACGCCGCGCACGCCAGTAAGAGGGAAAATGGTTGATGTGTATCTTGCTTTGGTAAATAACTGTTGGTATATTGTGTGATACATATTACAACTCTAATAATACATCATGTTGCTGTTCTTCACTAGTGTGAACAATGCTTGACGGACATATTGATTCAATGCTGAAAAGGGGTAACATAAACTCTATCACAGACATATGGGAAAAATCTGTTTCGAATGTAGGAATGGAGCAACAAATGAAAACAAAATCAAGCACAAACATGTAATTGAGATTCCACGAGAAGTAAACTGACAAACATATTAAGGGAGAAGCAGTTCAATGAAATCAAGAGTGCTATGAATAATCTATAGAATAAATTTTCAACTAAACTTCGTTACCAACCAGAGATGGCTTGTTTTCAGACGAATTGAATTAAAACATCCCATTGGGGAAGTATATAGGAAGGGACTGAATAAGTAGGGAACCTGTTTGCTAACTATTGCTCTAATTTGGCTTCCTCTGGGTTGGCTGTGGAAGTGCTGTTCAGATTCTTCATCCGGGACCTTTTGAACAGGACCTTCAACTCTTACCCATGCCAAAACCAGTAATAAAGCTTTGCTTGTGGAAGGAATTATTGTAAAAGCATGCACGATGTAGATGAAATGTATATTCTTAGCACTGCAGGTACCTGACGATTCAAAGTATCCCAGTAAAACAGTAAAGCAGCTTGAGGATTCTGAGAGTTGATGAACCTTATGACTTTCATAATTTGTATACCTATTAGAACATAAGAGATTCAAAATAATATGATAAGGTAAAGTAAACATAGTGAATTAAGCAAATATGCATCTGAAAAGAGCCTAAAGAAAAGCTGACTTTACCAGACAAAGCCATCCTTATCAAAACCTTTTAGCAGCACCATTCTTGATGAGCTGCAGCAAAGCAACAAAAGAAATTTATCAAGGCTACATTTATATCAAATGTAAGTATCCAAAGTAAGAACTAAATGATTCCTTGTATTCTCATAATCTCGCGGACCACCTCGGAGACACTTACGGTTTGCCATTGTTTCCAGTTGTAGAAAGGCACATAGCATTTGGTTCCTTCACAGCAGATGCTATGGCATCATAAAACCATGTTTGGAACTGCAGTAATTATTGAAACTTTAGATTCCAAATAAGTGAATTGCATAGGATGCTGTAGAAACATTTTGCAAAACATATCCAACTCAAAAGCAAACATATGCCGCCCTCTACTGGCCCAAGTCACATCTATCATACAGAATTCTGTGGATTTTTAGTCTTGCTATTATTGTACCTCACCAGGTGAAATGAATCAAGGTGCTTCTCTTAACATGAAATAATACCTGAGCAAAGGGATCAGCATCAACCTGGTCATCAGTAAACTCCGAAGAAATATAATTCTCTCTAAGAGCTGATATGTGAACTCGATGTGGCTTTTCGAAACGCACGCACATAGAAGTTCCAGGATAGCCGGAAGTTCAGGACACATAATATGAACTATACATAAGACAAATCAATCCTTTTATTTTGGGTGTTGGTGATGAGTTTAGCATCACAGAAATGGTAATGGGTTGGATGGACACCAATGATGTACTGAACAAAGGTTAAAACTGAGTTTAGCATCAATCCTTTTATTCATGGATTCATCTCTATGAATAGAGTGATGGGTGGAAAACAAGAAACCTGAAGAATTACTCTGATTTCGAGCAATAGGGGGCCAAGAATAAACCCACCACCGGAACCCAACAAACCACCCACCGTACCACCTACGGGAATTGAGGAGTAAAGACATAAAGCAGAGTTTTAGAATAGACAGTCATCATCCACTTCAAGCACATGAAACAGGTGAAAATAAATTCAAGAAATCATGTACCTGAAGCAAGTTAAGCGCCCAATATATAGGAGAACAAGCTTTTGTTTCATTCTGCAAGACAAAATACATTAAAATATGTATATATTATTGAACCGGTACGAATGTGTAATTAATTACTTTCACTTACCTTAGTCACTGGAAGAAGCAAAAAGCATAACCACATAAATATCAACACCAAAGTCTCTTCAAAGTAAGGTTTCCCCTCATAATTTCCTGAAATACAGAACAATTTCAATTCAGAACGCAGATTGAAGAATATAGATCCCAAAAAAACAAAGTAAATTCAAAAGCACGATCACCAATCATGTTTTCTCCTCTCTGGGAAGCAGTGGTTCAAAAGTATCAATCAACACTAATGAGACAACAAAACAAAAGAAAACACTTAAGTTAGTCCCTACTCTAAAAATCAAGAAACCAAAAAACTTCTTGAGCTGAACTCATTTTACTTCATTCTCCACGAGATTTAACAAACCTTTGCATCTTACATGGCATTATTCAAGTATCCAGCCAAATTTATTAATATAAAAAAAAAGATTGCATATTGCCAGATTGAAACATCCAGCGAAGCCAAACAAATCAAATGCCCAATCAAATTCAAATTCGCATTTTCACGGAAGACATCTTACTGAAGTGGAATCCCATTACCTGGATAATTCCGGTGACCGCGACCGCCCTCACTCTAAGCGCCGTTATGTGGTGGCTTGGACGGCTGCTCCGCCGACGGCCCACTGTTCAACGGAGGAGGGGGGAAGGACGAAGACTCGATGCCTCGCCCTCGGCAGCGGGAGTGACCGGAACAGGGTGCGAGTTGCTGGAGGGGGAGTCAACCGCACTGTTCCGACGGCGACAGTGTCGGACGAAAACAGAGGCGGCAACCCAGGAGGTGAGAGCAACCGTAGGAAGATCGAAAACCATAATTGAAAACGAAATTAGCCCCGAGAGTAATCCTTACCCGAATTGAAGACACTGGCCGAAGTTGGATGGAGTAGCGACGTCGAACTGCAATTCCGACAGGATGACAAAAGGAGATGGGAAAGGACAGACGGCGGCGGCGATGCGTCAGTGCGGCGGGCGCTGATGGTTGCCCGTAAGCAGCTGCGTGTGGCAGGCGGCGAAGGGAATTTGGGTGAGGGTAGGCAGACGCGCAGAGGTTGGGACATCGGGTCAGGAAAGGAACGGCAATAAGTAGATTGACAATAGTAGATTTGTGCAACGGAGATTGAATTTGGATATTGGTACCGACGGCAACAGGGAAGGAAGATTGGGGATGGGGATCGCAGAGGGAGGAAGAAGAAAGAGAATGTAGAAAAATTAGGAGGAGGAAAAATGGGAGACGGGAACAATGTGAACGACGTCGTATTGAATTTTACTGTTACACTGTAGCAAATTGGGTTACTGTTGTACTGTAGAAACTTAGTGTGGCATATATATATTATAGATATATATATATATATATGTAAGAGAGGATTAATTAATTCTTACAGTACTGTACAAATAAAATGTGATGCATGAATTAGAATATTGATGTCAAGGACCATCTACCCTATTTAGATTTTAGACTTAGGGTTTACGGAATCAGAATGGGGTGGGTATTGTGTTCATCAGCTTTTCAGACAAGGGTGAAATGGTGTCCACTTTCCTGCCATGCACAAACATCTCACAACCACCACTAAACAATTTTTGTTTTTTGTTTTTTTTTTTTATTTTTTATTTTTTCAATTTTTTGCTACAACATCACTATATTTAATGAAACGAAAATAAATCAAATGGAAAATTCAGAAACCGGTAAAAACAAAAAATAAAAAAAAAATACTACAAAATACTTTCTTTGTTCACTGGACAAAAACCATCAACTGCATAGGACAACAGTGGTAAGAATAGTAAAGAGAATAAGGTTTTGATACGCTGCAACGAGAGTATGCTATTGCAATGCACTTTCCTCTATTAATAAGTTTAAGTAGTGGCCATTCATGATTCATCCATCCATCATCTGGAAGATAAATTTTGCTCAAAAATTCACTGCCCATAAAATCTGAATTGATGGACAGATTAGGATGGATGGGTGTGTGTATGTGTCATTGCAAGCAAGAGTTAATTAAAGCCTCATCTGTCATCTCCAAAAGGAGATTTCTTTAATTTATTCATTTATTTATATTTTTTTTAAGCTTTTCCTGAAACCTACACAAAATTTTAGTAACAGATTCTTGCTAGCTGTCAAAAATTGATTGATCAACGCAGAGGCACAGAGCAAAAACCAGGAGAAAAGATTGCAACAATGAAGACTCACTCACACATAGACTGTACAAAAGCATGACCTAGAAAAAAAAGATCACCTTATTACATGGAACAAATGGGAGCAAGACAAGTATTCACAAGAGATCTTTCTTCTTCCATTTGGCTCTCCTCAAACAACAAAATACATTGAAGAAAATCTTTAATGTGGTGATAAAAAAGGTAAAAAGAAAGAAAAAAAAAGAAGAAGAATTAGAAACAAATTAAACACAGACTAATCAAAACCCACAGATGATGCACAAGGAAAATTAGAAAACCCTAAACTTCCCCCAATAGCTAGAAGTAGAAAATAAGGAACTTAAACAAACAGATCTCACCCAATTCAACACAGATGCAGAAGAAAAAAAAACAAAGGTAAAAAAAAGAAGACTTGCCAGGAATCAGTGGAGTACTCGAAGAGCTTCCCCTTGTGGGAGAAGACGATCAAAGCCACCTCAGCATCACACAGGACAGAGATCTCATGAGCCTTCTTGAGCAATCCAACTCTCCTCTTGGAGAAGGTGACCTGTCTGTTGATCTTGTTCTCTATCCTCTTCAGCTGTACCTTACCTCTCCCCATTTTTCTCCCCCCACCCTCACTCAGAGATGATGGATATTACTTTGCCCCCTTTCTCCTTTGCTTTTGGTTTCCAATACCCAAACAGACTAAAAATGGAAACCCTGTGAAGTAGAATGAAGCAAATACAGTAGTATTATTATAAGTATATATTATTTTATTATTCTTATTATTATTGTTGTTGTTGATGTAAGCTGTGGTTGTGATGGGGAAAAGTGGAGTGCTTTTAGTTATTACTCTGTTGGTAAATGTTGGAGGGGAGATAAAAAGGGGTTGAAATTGAATCTCACTCAGTTCTCCCTCAATAATGTCTCTATCTCTATCACTCTCTCTATGTGTAGTATTATTACACAGTCTTATTGTAGGTTCCATTTGGTGAAAAAGAGATGGGGCCCAGGAGTAAAAGCAGTAAGTGCAGTTTTGGAATACCGAATACCGCCATAAACCCATATGTTGTTATCATCCAGGAAGGATTCAATTCCATGGGAATGAAAAACCAGAATGAAGACAAGCAGGCTGGTATTTTAAGGATGTGCTGTCAAACTCTCATTGGTGGACCCTCTTTGTCCCAAGGTTCTTGGCTTCGACCGGTCCCATAATAAGTAAGTATCGTTCCACATGTCATCTTTTTACTGCATTTCAAATAATTAATTTATTAATGAAAAAGTAATAGTAGTTCAGAGTAGGGGTAATTAATGAAATACTGCTGTCCGCTGTCCGTAATCGACTCGGGACTTGGCTTGAAAAAATTCGACTATTACTATTCGACTTAAGCTCGAGCTCGTATCAAGTCAAGCTCTAGTTAGTATTTTAGTACTTGAGCATTTGAGCTCGACTCGACTCGCTGACACACTTGACACACATTTTAATTAATTTTCATCTCATACTTTCCCTCAAATTCAACTCTATATTATATTAGAAAATAATGTCACTTATTTAAAATATCTAAACGAGGAAAAATAGTCACTCTTAAAAAATTAAAATATATTTTTAAAAAAAATCTTAATTCTATTTTAATTGTACAATAACCAACACAATATTCAAATATCAAATTGCTTTGTGACTTTTAGGCTATGGTTAAAAATTCAAAATCCAATGTTAAGAAAATATAAAATAAAATTCAAACTTAAGCTACGACTCGAGCTCGAGCTTACAAAAAAAAAAATAAAATAAAAAATATGCGCGACCTACTCGAACTCGAATATATGCCGTCAAGTTCAAACTCAAGTACCATGATACTCGAGCTCGACTCGACTCGATAATACCCTAGTTGATCAGAGTCTTAATGAATTAATACTCCTATTACTTTTTCACTAATTGTAGTGTAACTAATTAATTAATTTTGACATATTTTATATTAAACCAACCGCAGCCATTAACAGGAAAAAAAAATATTTCTACAATGAAATTTTGCGAAGAAAAAGTAAAAATTTTGCAGTAAATGTGACAGAATTTGCAATGAAAATTCATTGCGTTACTAATTAAGACATATTCAGTTACTAATTAAGATATATTTTGCCATGGAAGTGTATTTAATCACAAAGATATAATTTTTTTTACTGAACAGCCTACACATGCATGCTAGTATATACTAATAGAGATATAATTTGCGACGGAATGAATTTATGTTGTAATTTGAAACAAAAAACTTCAATAGCTGAACAAAAATATTCATTTAATTAAACTAGTTGAAAAATCCATTTCATACATTGAAATAAGAATACCAGACCTTCATTCCAAGCACGTATACAATTTAGCCAAACCTCCTCAATCTTGTGTTTATTTCGCTTATATGTTTCTCTTATGTAGAGTAGTACTTATTTCGCAATTTCCTGGTTTTTTTTTTAATTGTCTGAAATTATGATAAACTATGGTCTTTTATTTTTTGAGTAACAACTAAGGTCTTTAATTTATTGATCTTATGAGATGAGTTTTATTAATTAGCCTGTTATCAGGACTAATTAAAGAGCTATTTGGATGTAAGTAAATTAGGAAGCAAATTGGATTTCAACATATTAAATCAACGATGATGAGAGAGGAATAAATATTTTAGTCATAGATGACTATGCTCCCCAATTTGTGTTGAGAATTTACAGATTACATTTCAGCAGAACCAATGTATCTGCTACTTTAAGAACAATATGCTCTTCCAAAAAAAAAAAGAACAATATGAAATATGATTTCATTGATGAAAGGAAAAAAAAGTAAAAAATGGTCCCCTTTTTTTTACAAAAATTCCAAATCTGTCATTTTTAATTTTTTTGCTCAATTGATCCGCTACATTGCGTAATTATATCCCAATCGGCCCATGATCACTAATTATGCACTAATTACTGATGTGGCAAGGATTTTTGCAAAATCAGTCCGTTTTCTTTCTACAAAAATTGGTCCGTTAGTAAATTTTTGTCTCATTTCATGCAGTCTAATGCACATTTTAAACCAATAATAACTCAAGTCTAAATAAAAATTCTAAAATTTCGATATATAAAAACTAAACTCATAATACTAATATGTTACTTTAAGTATTGGTTTGCCCTATTAATCAAGTCTTTTAACTCTCAATAGGAGGTTATTAGAGGTTCGAATTTTACCAGACCCTTATTTCTCTCCTCTGTGGTTTGTTCTTTGTATGACATGAACAGTTGAACACCCAGCAACTCCATATCCAATATTAGAATCTGTGTAGCTTAGGTTCTAGAGTAATTTTAGATTTTGAAACAGTATACTACCATATACTACTACTACAGCATTAAAGCACTATAAGCAGCAGCCGCAGCAATGGCCGAATTCCAAAAAACATTGCATGAATTTGTTGATAATGATAAATTCGATAATTGGAATCAATTTGAAAATTTCTGGCCATATGCATAGCCATGTTTGGAAATTTCAAGTACTACAGATTCCGAATAGATAGAGACTCATCTGCCTGCGTGCCTGCCTCCTTCATTATACAACTGTTCAAAACCAGCTATATATATAAGTTTATTTTGAGTAATTTTTGGACAAATATATACACACATTCGAGATTTTTTGCTCTCCCAGAGCCTACTACTCCCTTGCATCAAATATCTAATAATTAAAATTTTTACGTACTCCCTCAGTCCCACGAAGTTTGACCCCTATATCTTTTTGGGGTGTCCCACGAAGTTTGACCCCTTTCCATTTTTAGCAAAATTAAATTAATATAAGTTTGATTAGAATATTTATTGTTGTCAAATCCCATTAAAAGTGTTTACTTTTACTATTCTGCACAAATTCCAATGCATTTTTATTTTCCTACAAAATCCCTTATATTTCTTTAATTATTAATATTACAAAATTGATACAAATAACAATTGTATAAAATACTACATATATTCTAAAACTATACGATTAGACGATTCTAACAAGATCATACTTGAATATTTTTCTCTAATTACATCATTAACGTAATATTAAGTCAAAGTTAAACAATAAACAGTATCAAAATTCATTAGAATCTTAAACACAAATACTCACACCATTTTAACTACTAAATTCAATTACCTAAATTACCGTACCCAAAATAAAAAAAAATGGTTCAATCTCTGCGGGACGGAGGGAGTACTTTTTACTGCAGTACCACTACAAATTTTTTGCAAGAAGACTGGCGAAATTATGTAAGCAATAAAGCTTTAGTTATTCGTCTCATTTTTCGTTACCTCACGGCAAAATTCTTATATTATACGTATCCAGTATATATATTATGGAATGCATTTCAAATTTAACATTCTAAACTTGTGGTACATAATTGGAAAAAAATAAAAAATAAAATAAAAAAGGTTTGATTGATCGATCGAAGTGCAAAATATCTTAAACAATTCCCACCCACATTCTATCTGGGTAGATTAATAGATTTAATTTGTACTCGCAATTCCCCACCAACTTAACTTTTTTGCCTTTCAACAAGACAACAAAAGAATGCATTAAATTATGGAGTAGTACTGTAATATAGAGCTAAATCCACGGATGTTTTTCTTTCACAAAACGATAATAATATTTTTTTTTAAAAAAAAAAAAAACATCACAATAGGACAGTTAATCTGTCGAATAGTTAATACCTAACAAGCCTATCCCTTGTCTTATTTAGCAAGTGTAGTTATTTCTATGTACAAATGTATGTACTTATTAAAAATGGGATTTTATAGACGATTATTATATCTGTCGTAACTTCACCATTTTAGAATGCAACAAAAGATGTCTGTCCTACACACATTTTTTTTTGGGAGCTTTTGGGGTTTTGGAGAGCTTTAAATTTCATATTCAAACAATGGTCCCGTTATTTACTCTAGCTTTTAATTAAAAGTTGTAGGTGTGAATTGAAGTTTCGCAAAATTCTGCAAACAGAAGTCATCTTTAGGCCCTGTTCTCTAGGCCTTAATTCTTTTGGTCTGATCTGAATTTATAAGACCTGGTCTGGTCTGATCTGAATTTGTCTGGTCTGGTCTGGTCTGATCTAATTCCATCTGATCTGGTCTGATTTGATCTGAATTGATCTGGTCTGATCTTATTTTATTTATATTTTGATTCTAATTAGATTTATGGTAATAATAATAACAATAACAATAACAATAATAATAATAATAATAAAATTCATAATTAATTTATTATAATAATAATAACAATAAATTGGTAATTATTAAAAAATAATTTATTAATAAATTAGTGATTAGTTTATTATTATTATATAATAGTAATAATAATTAATTAATTTTTTATTTTTATTGTTAATTATTAATTACTAATACAGTATTTATTATATATTAGTATTTTCAATAATAATTAATTATTAATAATTAATTACTTATAATTATAATAATAGTTAATAAAATAATAATTATTAAGAGTTAATTACAACTATTATTAATAATATTATTATGATTATTATTGTTATTATCATTATTATATATTTTAAACATATTTAATGAAAGTATTTAAAACTATATTTTGACAGTATTTATAATATAAAATATATTAAGAACGTGACTAGTATATTTAAATAATATTTTGTGAGCAAAAGAATATTTTTAGAAATATTTTTAAATAACAACAATATAAATAATATTTGTATTGCTATATTTTTTTGCTTTTTATAAAAAAAAATATTATATATAATTATATAATTTTATTATAATGATCTGATCTGGTCTGGTCTGGTCTGGTCTGGTCTGATCTGATCTGATTTTGAAAAAAAATAAGTAATAAGTCCTGAAAATAAGTTCTAGAGAACAGGGCCTTAGTAGTTTTTGGGAGCTTTCGAAACTGCTTTCTTATTTTATTAATTATACTTCTAAAATACATTGTATTACATCAAATAAATTTTTTTTAGTCTCTATCAAAATCTACAGCTCCCATCAGTTTGACCTTGCAGCTACAGCTAGTAATGTATAGTATAGTGTTACCATTGTGTATTAAAGTTTGATGGCATAATTCACTAATAATTTTGACGAGAGCAGTTCAACTATAAAACGATGATGCACTGTGACGGCTACGTATCTACTAACTGTGTTTTCTAACCTGTTGTCAATTTGAAAATTAGGCACGATGATGGTTTGGGTAGCGAATTAAAAATACTACCGAAACAAATCAAATAAATGGGCACGTGAACAAATTGCGAGTACAATGGGAAATGTCTCGAACATGCACCATGAGGTAATTTTTATAGTATATTTAATTCAATTATTAGGTGATATAGTTCAATGATAAAACCAGAGAGTCGTGTATCACGTGAATGGCACGTGCCCGTTAAATGCCACATTAAATTCGGCTATCAAACTATTACACCAAAACAACGAGAGTCGTTTCGTTATGGAGGGACACTATGCAATAAACAAGGGCAAATGTGAAAAAAATCGGGATAATGTAAGTTTAATCCCTTGACCAATCTTTATTCAAGATTCCTCCCTAGCTTAAAAGTTATCCTTGTTTGCTCCCTAGTACTTTCTTAATGACAGTTTTATCCTTCATATAGTAATTCTGCAGAGTGTGCATTCTGGTGTGCAATCAGTCAAAGACAGGTGTTTTCTAAAATAATTGTGGTGTTTTTTACGGTTTTCAGAATATTATGATTATAATTATGATCTTAGAGGATGTGATTATTTGAAATATATGCCATGATCATTCACAGTTGTTAATATCCATATTTTGAGATAATGTGTTCCAACCCAATGATGAACACTAGTTAGGTCCCCACCCCTTGATCTTATCCGCATTGTATTCTTGGCAACATATCTTCGAGCTGGATAAGGGAAGCCCTGCATGGTAAGGAGCGTCTCCCCAACGGTCGTCTGGTCATCCTCAAGATGGGCGTTCTATATAAGGCATTCATATCCTACCATCTAAGGGAAGGAGTCGGCTATGGTAGGAGGAAGATTTCCTGGATATGATTATCTCCTTCCATAGCAACAGGATTTCGAACATCCTTTAAGTAGGACGATTGGCTGTGGATCAAGATTCGATGCTATCATTCTTGAGAAAACATAAGCAGCAAATCGTGTGAGAAATCCTAAGATTCAATCTCTTCACCCCATCCGCAAGACTCATCACTTGTGAAAGAGATTGATACTTGAGTGATTACTTCTGTCATCATACACATTGAACCTTTGATTGATTTCGACACATTCGATCAAGGGAAGCACTCAAGTTCGTGTCAACAAGATACTACCCTTCATTGCTACATCAAAGGGAGGATCTTTTACAGGTTCACTCAAGGGAAACTTGGAGAAGGAGTCTTCAAGGGGTCGAAGCAGAATCGGAGCATTCTCACCAGAAAAGGGAGTTTCTGGTACCATCGATCATCCGCTTGGGTGTTGGAGTAAAAGGTTACTGGTTCACTATTGTTCGTGTTGTAACGCGGTGTTCGAACACATAGTGGAACACTCCTGGATTGGTATCCCCCAGACGTAGGCCTTGGGCCGAACTGGGTCAACAACTCTCTGTTTGTTCTTGTTTCTTTACTGCACTTATTTACCTCTGAGCACTAACCTACTAACAAGTCTTTTAAGTGTGCGATTGAACAAACAGTTGTGGTTAAGGTTTTTTAATCTTGACGTATAAGGGACCAACAAGTGGTATCAAAGCACACACACCTTCGGGTGAGATCCAAACGTCAAAGATGAGTCGGGAAGGAGGAAACATTTCCAGGCCACCCTTGCTAGATGGGACGAATTTTTCTTATTGGAAGACCAGGATGAGGGCTTTCCTCATGGCCATTGATGAAGGTGTTTGGGATGCTGTTGAAACCAAGTTCGAACGCCCCACTGTGGAGGACGATGAAGGTGTCAAAACACCCAAACCCAAGGACCAATGGACTGCGGAAGAAAAGACCCTATCCTCCATGAACTCCAAGGCTCTTAATGCTATTTTCAATGGAGTCACTGAAGATCAATACAAGCTTATCTCCGCATGTGACACGTCGTATGATGCATGGGAAGTACTAGTAAACTCCCATGAAGGTATGGCCTCTGTTAGATCTTCCAAGTTAATTTCCATTGAATCCCAATTTCATAAACTTGTTATGGATGAGAATGAGAGTATTGTTAGCTATGTTGGTAGAATTCGTGACTTGACCAACCAGGCACATCAACTTTGGAAAACCTATTCCCAACAAGAGTTGGTGAGAAAGATTGTAGGCACTATTCCCGACAGGTTCAACCCCAAGATTGCTGCTCTAGAACTCTACAAGGATTACTCCACTATGCAAGTAGATGAAGTAATGGGGATACTCCAGTCTTGGGAAATGGATCATTGCAAGGAGGTTGGTGGCAAAAGGATAGCCTTCAAGGCCGAATCAAAGGTGGTGAATGACAAGGAAGCCGAGATTGATAGTGATCACAGCGATGATGACGAGATCTCTCTTCTCACAAAGAGACTGGCCAGACTCCTCAAGAATAAGAAAGGGAATGAAGGTTTCTCTAGTGGGAAGGGCGATGGATCAAACTCCAGGAGAGATTCCAAAAGAAGATCCAAACCCTATGGCAAGGATCAACAGTCCGAAGAAAGGCCCAAGGGACCAGAATGCTACGAATGCAGAGGCTTTGGTCACATTAGGGCAGATTGTGGAAATCTAAAGAAGAAGGAAAAGAAGACCTATCACATTACCTTTAGTGATCATGATGAGGAACCTGAATGCAGTGAGGGAGAATCTGAGCATGAGATTGCTCTCATGGCTCCAGGATCATGGGATTCAGACTCATGTTCGGACACTGAGTCACAACACGGTACTGATTCTAACCCTATGAATAATGATTTCCCTGATCATGAGTGTGCATCTCTTAGCAGCAAAGAAGCAAACAAAATAGAGCGTCTTACAGACCTCTATAATGAAGTTTTTGAGAAATTAGAAACTTCTATGACCGAGATAGAAGATCTGCAAAGAACCAATCAGGATCTTAGAGATGAGGTCGAAAGGCTCCTGGACGAGAACAAAGCCTTACTAGCTAAGGCTGAAGCAGTGTCCATCCACGTGACTGAACTTGAGGCTGGAATTCTCTTTGAAAAAGAGGAAAATGAGAAGATGTCTACCAAGCATGATTTAGTTACAGTGGAAATCACTGAACTCCGGGAGAAACTCAGCAAATCTGAAAAGATTCTGTCGGACATGAATAAAGGGAAGGCCAAACTCGATGATGCTCTAGCAGCTGGAAAATCTCATGGGAACAGGCGAGGTCTTGGGTACAGCAATTTCAGTACTGCCTCTACCTCCAAAGGGAATATCAAGTTCGTTGCAGGAGGCCAACTGAGTGACCGCGCACCTAGTCAGAACACTAAGACTGTTCACAAAGGTCCCAAGGGTTATAACAAAAGGAGGAATTCGTTCAAAGGACCTCTCATATGCGACTATTGCTAGTTCAGAAGGCACAAGACCGAACACTGTCGAAAGATCATCAAGGATCTTCTTGAAGGAAAACCGGTGAGATGGCCTAATGAAGAACTCAAGAAGAGGATCTCCATAAGGCGTGAATGGGTTACTAAAATCTCTGCAAGATGCAATGTGGCTTTCCTATCCTCTAGACAAAAGGGTAAGAATGCAACTTGGTACTTCGACAGTGGTTGTTCGAGTCATATGACAGGAGACAAAGACGTCCTCAAACCATTCAAAGATGTTGATGGTGGATCGGTGGTCTTTGGAAACGGTAAAAAAGGGTCGTCTCTCTGGACAAGGAACTCTCCATGGAGATGGTCTACCTAAGCTCAACAATGTCTATTATGTGGAGGGATTGCATGCTAACCTCATTAGCATAAGTCAGCTATGCCATGAAGACTTGACTGTATCCTTTAACAAAAAATATTGTGAAGTTCTCGACTCTAACAATGTATGCGTCATGAGGGGACTGAGATCTCGGAATGACTGCTATTTACTTGTACAAACTTGTAATTTTGTGAAAGATGCAGGAAGCTCCCGAAATCTACTCTGGCATGAAAAGTTAGGTCATCTGAACTTCAGAGATCTGATCAAGTTGAGCAGGACAGGAGCTGTTCGTGGACTTCCAGACCTAAAGAAACATGACTCTGACTTTTGTGAAGATTGTGCCAAGAACAAGCAAACTCGGGTGTCCCATCCCGTGACTGAACACAATGCCACAACACACTGTCTAGAACTCCTACACATGGACCTCATTGGGCCAACTGAAATTTCTAGTTTGGGAGGTAAAAGGTACATTTTCGTTTGTGTAGATGATTTTTCCAGATATACGTGGGTTGATTTTCTCAGGGAAAAGAGCGAAGCTTTCAAAGCCTTTATGAAACTGTGCAATCAAATTATGAACGAAAAGGACTGCAAAGTGAAGAGAATTCGCAGTGATCATGGGAAGGAATTCGAGAATCAAGCTTTCGAGGATTACTGTTCCAGCATTGGGATCAAACACAAGTTTTCAGCACCAAAGACTCCTCAGCAGAATGGAGTAGTGGAGAGGAAGAACCGCACCTTGCAAGAAATGGCACGTGTCATGATGAACTCCAAGAAGGTTCCTGAGTTTCTCTGGGCGGAAGCAATCAACACGGCGTGCTATATGATAAATCGAGTGTATATCAGGCCTAAAACACTCATGACTCCATACGAATTATGGAAGGGTAAAAAGACCTCAATATCATATTTTCACATCTTTGGTTGCAAGTGCTTTGTGCTTAATGACAGGGAACACACCGGGAAGTTCAAAGAGAAAAGTGACGAGGGCATCTTTGTTGGGTATTCAACATCTAGCAAGGCTTTTCGAGTATACAACTCCAGAACCAGGAAGGTAATCGAATCCACAAATGTCATTGTGGAAGATGCGCCCAACAGAGGAACACCAGTCGAATCCCAAGAGGTGGATGCAGAGAAAGTCACCCAAAGCTCTGGACAAACTCGATCTTTGTCTGGAGACAAGCAGAAAATCACCGCGGAAAGTGATGAGATCCAACCCAGTGTTCAAACACCAGTTGGAACACCGTCACAGTCAGAGATGGCTGTCCCCCAAGTCAGAATCCATCGTAATCACAATCCAGAGGATGTAATTGGGGACGTTCTTGAAGATCGGAGAACTCGTGTAAAGAAGAAGATCGACTATAGAGAGTTTGCAGGGTTACATTGCTTCACCTCAAGGATTGAACCCTCAAGAGTTGAAGAAGCTCTACAAGACGAGAATTGGATCAATGCCATGCAGGAAGAGCTCGCTCAGTTCAAGAGGAATGAAGTATGGACCTTGGTCGAGCGTCCACATAACATCAACGTCATTGGAACTAAGTGGGTTTTCAAGAACAAAAGTGACGAGAATGGGAATGTGATTCGAAACAAAGCTAGGCTCGTAGCTCAAGGATACACCCAAGTGGAAGGAATAGACTACAGTGAAACCTTTGCACCCGTAGCAAGACTCGAAGCTGTGAGACTACTCATTGCTATTGCATGTTCGATGGGCTTTAAACTCTATGAGATGGACGTGAAGAGCGCCTTTTTAAATGGTTGGTTGAAAGAAGAAGTGTATGTGGAGCAACCCAAGGGCTTCGAAGACGCAGACTTCCCAGACCATGTCTTTCGGCTAAACAAAGCTCTCTACGGGCTTAAACAAGCTCCTAGGGCATGGTATGAGAGGCTTTCAAAATATCTATTGGAAAATGGATATAGAAGAGGAAGCACGGACAAGACCATGTTCATCAAGGAAGACTCCAAAGGGATCATTGTGGCTCAAGTCTATGTGGATGACATCGTGTTCGGATCAACCTCCCATGTGCTCAAGGACAAGTTCATCGAGACTATGGGTAAGGAATTTGAGATGAGTATGGTAGGTGAATTGACATTCTTTCTTGGCATGCAGGTTGCTCAGAGGAAGGAAGGTACCTTTCTAAATCAATCCAAGTATGCCAAAAGCATTGTCAAGAAATTTGGGCTGGAGTCCAGTAAGCCTGTCCGAACACCGATTGGAACATCTGATAAGCTTCACAAGGATCCTACAGGGAAGAGTGTTGATCAAAAGATGTATCGAGGGATCATTGGAAGCCTCCTCTACCTTGCAGCTAGCAGACCCGACATCAGCTACGCTGTAGGAGTCTGTGCTAGGTACCAAGCGGATCCAAAAGAGTCTCATCTGAAGGCAGCAAAGAGAGTGATTCGATACATTGCTGGAACACCTGATTTGGGCATATGGTACTCCAAAGAATCCAACTTACAGTTGATTGGGTACACTGATGCAGATTGGGCTGGCAATGTCGACCACAGGAGGGTGTTTTTATGTTGGAACCAACTTGGTGAGCTGGTATAGCAAGAAACAGAACTCTATATCTCTCTCCACAGCAGAAGCGGAGTATATTGCAGCCGGGAGTTGTTGTGCTCAGCTCTTATGGATGAGACAAATGATTAGTGACTATGGCATTGATCAAGAAAAGCTAGTGGTTCTCTGCGACAACATGAGTGCGATAAGTATCTCAAGAAATCCAGTGCAACACAGTCGAACCAAGCACATTGATGTTAGACATCACTTTATCCGAGAACTCGTGGAAGATGAAGTAGTGTCCCTGGAGTATGTTGGAACACAAGAACAGAACGCGGACATCTTTACCAAAGCTCTTGATGGGGATCGATTTGAAAAACTGAGGCGGGAACTTGGCCTATGCACCATAGTCTAAGTTCCAGACAGGATCTTGGGGATCTCATTTGTCATCATTAAAACGGCTAAGTTTTTCTTATATATTTTAAATAGCCTTATTTTAAAAGATCCCATACTTATTTGAATTTTTTATTGCTGGAAATTCAATATTATCCCTTGACAGTTGTTCGACTAAAGAAGGAGGTTTCTTTATATTTTTGGTAACCGGCTACCTAGGAGGGATTCTATGATGATCTCACGCCTCCACTAATAGGGAAGTTTCCTTTCAAATCTTACCTTCTTTTCAGAAACTTTCCCCCGCGTCTCCCTTCTTCTCACTTGCACTCGCTCTAGTATCCTTGTCTCTCAAAGAACACACTACTCCCATACTCTCTCTCTCTCGCAGGAACAATGGTGACAACAAGGAATAGGAGTTCCAACACTGAGAACGCCCCTCTCCCAGCACGTGGAAGCCCTCGCACCAGAGGAGAAAATCGAGGAGGACTGAGCCGCGGAAGGGGTGGACGTGGACGTGGCCGGAATCCGACTAAAATTACTGCCTCAAATGATGCTCCGACCACCTCTGTCACTCCAGGAGTACCTGTCTCCGACCCCCTCGACATTCGCGTTGAAATGGCGCACGCGATCGAGGAAACTGTTCCGAATGGTGCCCTAACTTCAACCCAACTGGCGAACACTCAATCGGAGGTTGGAACTGCTCTCTCTCATGGGGAAACCGCTCCCAGCACGTCGCCCACATCTCTTGCACCTGTGCCAACCGTCCAAGTGCCCTTATCTACCCTAGGATGCGGCATTGCAATCTCAGAACCCTCCAAAAGGGAAAGGTAAAATGGCCTCTCAGAAAAACTTGGTTTCTGACAATGTTGATGCAGGGAATTCGAATCCTATATCTGAGCACCAAGATGGCACCCAACCTGGCCCTCAATCTGTAACCCCTGCTCCTGGCGCTGGCGCACAAATGCCCACTAGTGCTTCTGGTGAAACAGCCAATGTGCCAGGTCATGTTCCGAAGGTTGCTATCAAGAATGCTGGTGGTGGGTCTCCAGGGAGTTCAGATGATGTCTCTGAACACACTTCAGAGTCCACCGAGTTATCTGATGAATCAGACAAGAACGTGGAGATCAATCCAAATGATGAAGAATCCAGTGGAGACTCGGGAGATGAGGAGATACCAGATGGCAACCGCACTACCATCTCTGCTGAAGAGTTTCTTAGGCGTGAGGGACTCACTGAGGATGAGCTGAGAAGTGATGATGAAGAGCAAGTTGTTGCTCACACTGAGGCTGGACGTGAGGGGGAGCAATCCTCTTCATCGGATGATGTCCCTCTCAGGGCCCTTGCTCGCAAGAAAGCTGCTGACAACAGGGCTAAAAGGAAAGCTGATGAGACCCCCTCTACCTCTCAACCTCAGAAAAAGAAGAAGGCTCCCACTGTTGATGTTGAGGAGGATGATGCTCAGGATGAAGATGTTGATGAAATCCCTGAGGTTGTGGATACCAATCTAGCTTATAGCTCCAAGTTCTACTCTCTGCAATCTCAGACATTCTTTGAGACAGTCTTGCGTGAGAGGAAGCTGAAGCCTGAAGTTGCTTTTAAAGGTCCCAATTGTGATGAGATTGGCTGGACAGACTATCTTGAGAAGAGGCGTCTTCTTCTTGGGCATCCGATCTTCCAGGGAGCAAGCAATCAGTCGTGAAGATGTTCTATGCTAATCTGAGAAAGTCTGTAATTGTCCCTGGTAGCAGCTGGTTTGGACGAGTGTTTGTCAAGAAGCAGCTTGTCCCTCTCACTGATAAGGACATCTGTGACTTCCTTGGTGTTCCACAGTGTGACTTTGACACTGTATTCCGACCTGGTACCCAGTTCAACAATGTCCTGATTGCTAAATTACTGACCAAGGACAAAGAAAAGAACATCAAAGGCAGAGGTTTGCGATCAGGCAACCTGACTCAGAGGTTCTTCTTGCTATACAAGTTCATCTCCTCTAATGTGATGCCTACAGCCAACCACTCAGTTGTCTCGAAGGAGATGTGTCAGTTGCTATTTGCCATTGATGAGAACAAGAAGGAAATCAACTATGGGAAACTTGTTATAAATCAAATGGTTGATATAGCTGAGAATCTAAAAAAGGACAGTTCTACTCTCATACCCTTTCCTGCATTGATCTATGGCTATCTGGAATCTGTTGGAATTGGAGGACATCCCAAGGAGTTGATGGATACCACCAAGGTGTTCAAGTTCACAGCCAAACTACAAGACAAGGTCCAGGACATACCAGGCCCGGATGGCCCTCCTATCCCTCAAACGGCTCTTGACCAAATCAGAGACATGATTGCCGAGCGCCAAGATGCTCTTAGGAGGAAGAGAGAAGAGCTGGATGAAGAAGAAAGAGCACTAGCTGAGATGGCAAGACTCCTCCCTGAGGTCTGGGACACTGATCCAGAGGATGAGGTGACAGATGCTGCTACAGACTTCTATGCCACCACTGACGAGGACGACTCCTCTCAGGAGTAATTGGCCCTTTTGACATATTGAGATCCAGAGGGAGAGAAGGTGTGCGTGATCAAAGATGCCTGCCTCTGGGGGAGATAAAGGTGTGCGTGATCAAAGATGCCTGCCTCTGGTAAGTGTTTTTGTTTTATGTTCGATTGTTATGTTGGAACTCTGTTATTGAACTCTTTTTAGTATTGTTTTGTTTTGGACTGGTATTTGCCTTTCTAGATGTTCTGCTGGTTTTATTGTACATGCTCCTCTGCTTTAGTTGTTTTATCTGTACGGAGCATTAGATAGGATGACTGGTTGTATTGCTATTGGTGGTTGGGACTCTGTGATTTGTTTTGCTTGTACTGATTCATCATTGGGAGATCTTTGATCTTTTCTGGCTCACATTATGTCAAAAAGGGGGGGATTGTTAATATCCATATTTTGAGATAATGTGTTCCAACCCAATGATGAACACTAGTTAGGTCCCCATCCCTTGATCTTATCCGCATTGTATTCTTGGCAACATATCTTCGAGCTGGATAAGGGAAGCCCTGCATGGTAAGGAGCGTCTCCCCAACGGTCGTTTGGTCATCCTCAAGATGGGCGTTCTATATAAGGCATACATATCCTACCATCTAAGGGAAGGAGTCGGCTATGGTAGGAGGAAGATTTCCTGGATATGATTATCTCCTTCCATAGCAACAGGATTTCGAACATCCTTTAAGTAGGACGATTGGCTGTGGATCAAGATTCGACGCTATCATTCTTGAGAAAACATAAGCAGCAAATCGTGTGAGAAATCCTAAGATTCAATCTCTTCACCCCATCCGCAAGACTCATCACTTGTGAAAGAGATTGATACTTGAGTGATTACTTCTGTCATCATACACATTGAACCTTTGATTGATTTCGACACATTCGATCAAGGGAAGCACTCAAGTTCGTGTCAACAAGATACTACCCTTCATTGCTACATCAAAGGGAGGATCTTTTACAGGTTCACTCAAGGGAAACTTGGAGAAGGAGTCTTCAAGGGGTCGAAGCAGAATCAGAGCATTCTCACCAGAAAAGGGAGTTTCTGGTACCATCGATCATCCGCTTGGGTGTTGGAGTAAAAGGTTACTGGTTCACTATTGTTCGTGTTGTAACGCGGTGTTCGAACACATAGTGGAACACTCCTGGATTGGTATCCCCCAGACGTAGGCCTTGGGCCGAACTGGGTCAACAACTCTCTGTTTGTTCTTGTTTCTTTACTGCACTTATTTACCTCTGAGCACTAACCTACTAACAAGTCTTTTAAGTGTGCGATTGAACAAACAGTTGTGGTTAAGGTTTTTTAATCTTGACGTATAAGGGACCAACAACAATATTTATCATTCAAAGTAAAGTTTCTGGGTCTACCTCGCTTCCGTAGTATAAGCTTTGTGGTTGAAACTTCTGATCGAGTCCTTCAACGAGTAACCTTCTTTCCTCTTCTGCTATCCTTCTTTCAGGCCTCCTGCCTTACTCCGGTATGCACGACTCTCGGAAATCACTGTATCGATGACATGACTCTCACAATATGTTTCACTCACTCACATATATTTAGAATTTTGGTAGACTCTTAGAAAAATATACTCGAAGATATTTACTGGAATGATCAGGCTATTATACTTAGCCGATCATCTTTTATTGAAAGCTTTTAAAATCACTCATAGTTTTACATCACACAGAGAGAACTAAAGATTACAAAGAAATGCAAGAGAAAGAAATACTATGGTAGGTATCTTCACTTCTGCCTTCTTCATAAGCTTTGCCTCCTTTTATAGATGGAGGTCTGAAGATCTAATGGTCCTGAATTGAGATACGTGGCATCATCTTCTCCCTTCTTTTATTCTCTATTATTGATGTTCGGTGGCTGTCACTTTCTTCTTTAATCATGCATTTTGAGTTGTCTTCTTGTAATAATTCATCCGGTGGCTATGCATTATTGTCTTCAATAATTCACTTGTTTATTAATTTTCCTTTTTGTTTGCTTGTGTTCTTTCGTCATGGCATACGTCTTGCTGCATTATTCTCTTCTTAGTGCTACATTGGTCCTCTTTGTCGTCACTGCTTACTTCACTTCGTTGTCTCTTTCCGAAGAAATGTTCTTGTCTTCAGACTTGTGGTGGATTTTTCTACAGCTTTCTTCCAGATATTCTTGACTTCTTCTGAGCATTCAAAAATGTATGTGTCAAATTTCTGAATTAGTCCTGCTAAGTTTCCTGATCTGAATCCTGGAGTGTTCAATTGTTCAATTATTACGATTTCTTCATTTCCAAAAAAGATTCATGCTCCTTGGTTGTATAGTCTTTTCATCTGTTCATGGACGGCACGTATTCCCATTGCTCTTTTAAAGTGGATGTATTTGTCATTGAAGATTTCTGTTTTGGGAGTTCCATAGTCTTGAGGATAACTTTCTGGTTTAGTAATTTCTTCTGCAATAGCAAGATGGTAGGAAGAGTGTTTGACTTCTGGACTAATAGAAAATATTTTCAGTTTCTGGGTTTTTGGTCTTATGTTTAGAGCTTCAATTAATACAGGTAATTTGGATATTTCGGTTCGTAAAGGGGACAGGAAAATAGTTCTGATAAAGCCGAATTTGAAACAGTTCGAAACAAAGTTTGGGTCGCATCCTGATCCTGGTAAAATAGTTACTTGTGGATGTAGGGATTTGGTGAATTCAGTGTAGAATGATGTTTCTTGTCTGGGTAAAGAGTATATGTAGCTGCTCAGGGTATGGTATTCTGCTAAAAAGTTTCTTGTTTCAGGGCTAATGGGTGTTGGTTGAGGAATATTGTCGCAAAAATACTTCTTAGTTTCTGCAATGTTTTTCGACGAGGTCGAAGGTCTTGCATCCCCAGATTGTTTTGCTTGTTTGTCCTCTTTTGGAACAGGATTAGCTTTCCCTTCCTGGTTTGAAACACCAGTATTTAGTTCTTCAGGGGTATAAAAGTATTCTTCCATAGTAGTTAGTAATCCCTGCAAACATTTGTTACATTCATATATATCATCATTGATAGTCTTATGTTCGTCCATAAAGCTTCCAACAATCAATTGTTGTAGTTTTAGTTGTCTGTCCATAGTCGACTGGAGTAGTTTTTGTAGTCGATCTATTTCATTGTAAATGTGGTCAGTCAGACCAGCATCATCCCATTGTTCATTGTTCTCCATATTCAGGGTTCCTGCTCAAAAAATCAGCTAGATAATTTTCAGTTCCTTTAATATATTCAACAGTAAAGTCGTACATTGACAAAAAAGTCTGATATCTTATTATTCTTCTATATTGGGGTTTATTTGGAACTTTATTATAAATTAAAGGTTTTACTTGTGTATTGTCAGTTAATACTTTAAACTTTCTACTTAATAACCAAAATGAAAATTTATCTATCGATTTAATCACTGCAAGTAATTCTTTTTCATTTGTACTATAGTTTATGGCTGCTCCTTGTATTGTTCCGGATGCATATCTACAAATTTCACCAGTATCGGTTTTTAATAATCCTGCCCAATGGTAGTCTGAGCTATCGGTTTGTACTATTAAATTATGTTTTTCGTCGGGTAATCTTAACGGTGGTAATTTGGAGCATTCTTCTTTCAATTGTTTGACAATTTCAGTATGTTGATCATTCCATCCTATTTTATTATCTTTTCTGATTAATTTTCTTAGATCATTTGTCTTTTTTGCTAAATTTGAAATAAATCCTTCTGCATAATTTAGAATTCCAAGAAATCTTTGTATGTTTAATTTATTCCTAAGTTCATCAGGCATTTTAACAAGTTTTGTACTTATGTGTGGTTGCATTTTAATTCCAAGTTTGTTTAATATTAGACCCAAAAATTCTATTTCATCTTTGAATATTTCTGCTTTCTTTTCTGATAAGATTAATCCGTGATCTTTACAAAGTTTCGCAAATATATCTAAATGTTTTTTATGTTCTTCTATAGTGTTTGAGGCTATTAGTATATCATCTACGTATACAAATATAAAGTTACTAAATTTTTTAAATGTTTTATCCATTTTTCTTTGAAATATTTGTGGTCCATTTTTTATTCCAAACGGCATAACTTTCCATTCATAGTGTCCTTGTGGTGTACTAAAGGCTGTATATTTTATACTATCTGGATGCATTTTAATTTGCCAAAATCCATTTTTACAATCAAATTTTGAATAGATAGTTCTACCTCTAGCTAATCCTATTAGATTTTCTTTGTTAGGTAGAAAATATCCATCAAATATCATGTTTTTGTTTAGTTCTTTGTAATTTATTACTAGTCTTGGTTTCTTTCTTATTTGTTCGCTACGATTTCTAACCAAGAAAGCCTGACTATTATGTTCTGCTATAGATTCTTGAATAAGATCTAATTCTAACAATTCATTTATTTGTTTTCGAAGTTCTTCAATATCTTCTTGATTATGCATTATAGGTTGAGTTCTTATTATTATATCGTCGTTTTTCATTTTTAATTCTGCATATATTTTATTAAGATTCCATTTTTCAATTGGATTTTCTCCGTAGTTCTCAGAGATGTATTTTATTGTCTCATGAAGTTCATATTTATCAAAATCTTCTGGCTTTTGAATTAGTACTTGTTTTTTAATTTTGTGAATTTTAAATTTTATGTAATAAGTAATTGGTTGTTTTATAATTTCTCCTCTTTCACCACATTTCTGAAGCACTCTGTATGGTTTCCTTATTCTCGGAATAGTAATATAGTGGTTACATGCTGATCTAAGTTGAATATTATATCTATCTACTCTAAAGCTTTGAAATAAACTTGTAAAATCTGTCCCTAATAATACATCGATTGTTTTTACTGGGCTAACATATACTTCTTGTATTGTAAATATTTTATTACCTAAAATTATTTGAACCTCTTTAGCTATTTTATTAATAATTAGACTATGTCCAGTAGCTCCATGTACTTCTATTGGTCTTTTATTTACTTCCCATTCTTTTATTAAATGTTCTTGTATTAATGTGATTTCTGCTCCTGTATCTAGTATAGCACATGTTGTTATATTTGTTTGTAGTATAGTTAATTCTAGGTATACTGTTGTTGGAAATCTAATTTCTTTAATATATATGCTTTTCCTATTACGAAAGCTTTTCCATTTTTTGTTTTTCCACTAAAAATTTCTCCTGTTATCGTATATTTGTTTAATGAGTCTAAAAACTCATTGCCTAACAAGACATGATAAGTGCTACTAGATGTTCCTTCTTCTTCTGCTACATAACATTTTACTTCTTCTATTAAGTCTGTACCTAGTTTTATTGGTACTATTACTATTTCATTTACTCTTTTTACTTCTCCTTCAAAAGTAGTATATCTATATTCTGTTCCTATATGCTTTGTTAATCCGTTTATACAAGTTTTTCCTATATGATTCTTACCAGCTCCAGTGTCTACTAATATATTGGGTCCTTTTATCCAGTTTGTGCCATTATAATATTCTATATTAATTATTCATGTTTGGGCTTTTTGTTTACTCTTTTCGTATGGGATATCAATACTATGTCTTGGTTGATCAAGTATTAGATTTGTTCTTGGGCTATAATCTATACTTTTTCTGCTACTCATTGTTCTTCCTACATAAGATAATTGTGGTCTCCTATTTTCTAATGGTTTTCCAATCTCTATTGTATTTTTCTTGTCTGCAAGATCAATTATCCAATCATCTTGTAACGTTGGATTATTCAATTCTGGTAATATTAGATCTGCTATTGTGTCTCTACATGCTTCGTGTATTTCTATTGTCTTTTTATCATCATAAGGTTTTAGTCTATTGCTATTTAGGTAGCTATAAAAAGCACTATAATGTACTGTAAATATTTTACTTTCATTTTTCATTACATCATTCCTATGTACTTTTATGTATAGGGTTAATGTTTCGTCTATATTTTGATCTTGTAAAGATACACAATAGTTTGGGTAACATGTAAATAGTAGTTTTTGGTAAATTAGGTTTCCATTAATAGTTCCTAAATGTGAGTCTTGTGGATTTAATAATCTTGAATCATGTAGGCTTATTGTTACTGGTAAGTCTATTCCACTTCTAAATAAAGATTTTATTAGAATCTTTACTCCTGCTAAATGTACGTATTGTATTTTCTCTGTTTTCTTTCTACTTAATTTTTCTAATCCTTTATTTATTATATCTTTTGTTAAAAGGTGCAGTTTTAGAGTAGTATTAGTGTTACATACATCTACTGTTTTTTCTAGTTCATGATATTCATGAATTACTATATTATTTCTTGAGAATGTTCTTGATAATATATTAAAATTTGTATGCTTGAATCCATGTTTTAGATCTAATCCTTGTATTTTATTAATTTGTTCTGGACTTAAGATAGCTTTTATTGCATATCCTCTTTGTCCTTCATATTGTTCTACATATTCTATTTCTTTTGTTTCCTTTTGTTCTTCTGTGATTATTTCTTTATCTTTATTCATTTTCTATTTCAGAGAATTTTACTCCATATATCTTATCTCCTGATTCTGGTTCACTTATACTTTCTAGATCTGATTCTATTTCTTTGAATATTTGTTCATCTATAATATCATATTCCATAAATCTTACTTGTTTTTTCTTTGGTTTTGTACAATCACTTGCAAAGTGTCCTATTTCTCCACAGTTATAACATTTACATGTGGTTGGATTCTTTTTATTTTGTCTTTTATCATTTCTTCTTTTATAATATTTTCTTCCAAATTTTGGCTTAAAGAATTTTTCTTATTAAAGATTTTAAATCTTTTTCCTTTCTTAAATTTTCTTTTTATTGGTTTAAATTTTTTAAATCTCTTATTTTTTCTATATGATTTATTTTTTCCCCATTCAAAATTTTCTGCATTTTCTTGACAGCATAAATCAGCAGTTTATTATATATTTTAGTGTGGTCTAATATTTTTCTTTGGTAACATAACTCAGTTATTACCTGTCTTATTAATCTTATTCGGCTTCCTAAATTATTCGGATAGTCATTTTTATTTTGAATCCATGTTTTCCACATATATTCATCCCATGGTGATGGTAGTTTTGAAAATATAGAGTTCATGGTGTGTTCATTATTTTGTGAGCTTGTATAAACTGTATAATAGTAACTTTTAAATTGTTCAGAGAATTGATAAAAAAAAGCACAAATCTCTTAGTCTTATTTTATTTAATCTTAGTAACACTTGATCTCGTTCTTCTATTATAGCATTATTATCTAAGCTCTGTACTCCTAGGAATTCTTCTTGTATGATATTGATAAATTCCTCTATTCCTGTGTTTACATCTTGTCCAAATCCTTGAGTAATTGTATTCATATAAGTTTGTTTTGTATTTGAGGAAATTCCTGCAAGGAATTGTGCCACATTTCCTTGGACTAAATTCCATATTTTTAATGTTTTGCTCTTGACGTACTTTCTTCTGACATTAAATGTATTCTTATTATCTGTTTCCATTTTTCTAGTTCTAGACTTGGCTGTTTAAGACAATCCAGGTTTAGGAATATTGCATCTCCTGGTCTCACATTTCCTATTCTTGTTTCTTTTAGCTCAAAATCTTCATTGTATTTCCAAATTTCTTTTTTAGAGGTTGTTTTTCTTATTGGAAAATTTCTTAAAGGTAAATTTTGTAATCTACTTTGATAATTGTCTACATTTTGTCTAATTGTGGTTTGATCTACTTCCATTGGTATAGTTCCTGTTACACCTTCTCTTGGCAAGGTAGTGCTACTTTCTCCGACTACTTCTGATGATGGTAAATATAATCTATGATTGTTCATAAAGACTTTATGTTGTTTTTCCAAATTGCTTTCATTAGTTTCTAATTCTGTTTCTGAAAATGTTCCTGTATATATTGGTTCTAAATTTAGTCGTTCTAAATCACTACTTAATTCATTTATTAAGTCTTCTATACTTGTATTCATTCTGTTTCTTCTTTATCTTCTCTACTTTCTAATTTATCTTCATTTAGTTCTTCGTTTATCTTTTTTAATTTTTCTACTTTTTCTATCAGGATTCTAATTTTGTTTTGTTTGTTTAATTTTTCTATTTCTTTCATCATTACTCTATGATCGAGACTTCCTGGTTCTGGTGTCTTTTTCCATTTCGGTAGTGGGAGTGACTTTTCTAATTCTACTTGCTTTTGTGGAGTTTTAATTATTGTTTTGTCTATATATCTTTCGATATTGTAGAGTCTTGTATCTAGACTTATCATTAGTTCTTTTATTAGTTCAATTCCATCTTTTATTGTTTCTAAATCTTCTAGATAACTCATCTTCTAATATTTCTTATGTTTCTAATGAAGTCGTTTACTTCATCTATTTCAGTTTCCCTTTCTAATTCTTCTATTTCTATTATTTCTAATTCATTTAAATACCATTCTTTTATTAACTCCGATTCTTCTTTTTCTGGATCTATGTGTTTTTGTACAATTACATATGCTTCTCTTTCATCTATCATTTTAGAAATCTTGAATTTTATTCTTAATAGTTTTTGTTTCATTATTATGGTACTTATATCTTGTGGTTGACTTTCTATCTCATGAATTTTATTAGTCAGTTTTTCTATTGTTTCGTTTTCTAACTTTATTCCTGGCATCTTATTAGTCTTCACTATAATTTGATTCTTGATCTGAAATTTCGGGTGAAGGTGCTCTAGTAAACATGGTGTTGTGTATTATATATCCTGGAAACATTCTGTAAGTTGTAATTTCATTGTTGATTATAGATAATTTGACTTGTGATACCAACTCTTGTTCTTCATCTCTTTTTGATATAAATTGTATTAAATTACCATTATATTCTTCCGTTTCAATTATATAGTTTCCTATCCAAAGTAATCTTTTTCCTCTATTTCCTAGTCTTATTCCAAATTCTTCATCGTTTTGCAATCTATTTAATCTTTTTCTTCTCCTGTCTATGTATGTTTTTCTTTCTTCTATTTGTTTATCCATATTTTCTATTTCTCTTTGACTTATTTCATGATCAGGATTAAATGTGGGTGTTAAAAATCTACGATTATTGTTGTTTCTTATGTCTGTAAGTGGTCTTATTTGTGGTTCTAATCCTCTTATTCTGTTTAGGAATGCTCTTTCAATTCTTGCTTGTATCATCAAGCTCTCGGTGTTATTTTGTGCATATTCATCATTTCTATTTATTATATAGTTTTCAGTATCGAGTGGATTAATCGTACTTAGTGGATAATCTATTTCATGATTTTCATCTAAAGGATATCTTGCTGTTGGAATATATTCTGGGTATAGTTGTTCTGAAGTATTTAATCTTAATCTTGACATATGATAGTTTAATATATGATCATTATGATTATGGTTACTCATGTCCAGATTAATCGTTCTGGGCTCTGATACCAAATTATTTTGAGGGTAAAATGTTTATTTGCTTTTTTATAAAATTGGTGATGTTTGTGGATGTAGTATGGGTTTCCAATTTTTATACTTAATCAGAGAAATCATATTCACCATAATTACTTAAATTTCCTGGATAGTCGTCATCATAGTTTTCACTTTCTGAACCAATTCTAAGGAGAATTATTCTGTCCCAAAAACATTTTTCTTCTGAATAGGGATATACTTTTTGATTATATTCAATTAAAAATATTAGCATAGTATAAACAATATCATTCCAATTTTCAATTCTTTCTTCCATAGTTTGTAAATATATTCCATATTCATATATTAATGAATTTATTACTTCTTGATCCATTTCTTTATTGAGTAAGTTTTAATTGTTTGCTTGAAAGTTTTATTTTTAGATGTATGGTTTATTAGGTGCTTGATTTGTAAGTTATAATTGGTTGATTGGGGGTTTATTATTTTATTTGTAGTGGGTTTGAAAAGTAAGGGGTATTTTTGGTAGTTAGGGAGTTAGGTTGTAAGTATTTTAGTATAGGGGAGTAAAGTTATAAGTATTTTTTAAAAGAGGGAGTTTTCTTACATTTACTCAAAAAAATCCCCCAAATAAAATACTGAATGTATAATCCCTATACCTTTATACTTCATTTTAAGTTCCCAAGGCAGAATAAACCATTTCTTTCAAAATTAAAAAGGGAAAAAGACCGATATACCCTTGGGGAAAAAATTTGTAAGGCATGGAGCAAGGGGTTAAAAAGTCAATATACATGGAGGGGCTGTCACATCTGACATGATTTCTGAAACCTACTCTGCAACTCCCTCCCTCCAATAACCCCCCACCCCCACCATGCAGCCATTACCTCCCCCCAACACCGGAGTAGTTCAAAAGAAATTCAGGCTCAACATTGTGGTAACAGAAAGAGACAGGGAGGTGAGTTTGAGTTCGAAGGCTGAGCTTGAGTTCCAATGTTGTGAGTTCGACGGCGAGGGCGGCAATTACAGGGGCACAAGCTTACGTTTTTACATGGTTGAAGAAAAATGGTATTCCACCCATAACTCGAAAATGAAGTGGGTTTTGGTTTAGGGTGCGATTCATATGCTTAGGGCCTGGATTATATTGTTTTTGCTGGGACTGTAGCTATTTGGAAGTATTTTTGTTGCTGCGAATTTGGGAATTAGAGTTTATGAAATACCAATAAAAATTGAAAAAGGTTGTGCTTAGGACCTCGATTATATTGTTTTGGCTGGGATTTTCGGTGTTGGAAGTGTTTTTGTTGTTGCGAATTTGGGGACTAGGGTTTATGAAATACCAATAGAAATTGAAAAGGGTTTCGGTTTAGATGTTGTTGTATGTTGTTTTTTGGGCAAAAAATGGTGGCGGTCCTTCCTTGAGTGTTGCGAAACTGGCATGATTGTTGAGGCAAGAGTTTTGATTTCACAGATGTATGAAGTGTTGTTTTTTGTTCTTAAAAGTTACATGAAAATGTTGATTTTGTACAGTCATGTGTTCCTCTTTGTATGTGTTGTGTTTGTAGCGATTAGTGGTGTTTTTGGAGTTGATAACTGTGCCGTGTTGTGTTTTTTTGTATGAAAGTCTCATTTTTTGTTCATATCGTATGAAAATGTTGATGAAATGGGAGAGCTGTGTTCTTGTATGTGTGTGTTGTGTCGTATGAAAATGTTCAAATTCTTCTATGTATGTGTTGTGTTTGTTGTGATGAGTGCTGTTTTTGGACTTGATAACCGTGTTGTTGTGTTTTTTTTATATGAAAGTCTCATTTTTCAAACATACATGTGTTGAAGAATGCATGTGTTGTTTTATGTTGTGATTAATAGATATTTGGATAAATAATTGTGTTGTGGTGTTTTTTAGAAAGAAAAAGTTGTTATTTATTCTTTTACTGTTGTTGTTTTGTGTATAATGGTATGAATGATTGTTGTTTGCAGGCAAAAAGAATGACGTCGAAGAAGAAAAGTAGTGAGACACAAAATGAGAGTGTGGGGACTGGAGACGGAGGAACTGACCGCTCCGTGAAGAATGAAGCGAAAGAAAATGTAACAAAAGAGAGGAAGAAAATAGAGGGGGAAAAGGAGACTGCTGGCCTGGTTACACGATGTTCGATTTCTGTACTTCAAGGAGACTGTAGGCCTGGTTACACGATGTCCGCTCCGTGAATGTTTGTAGTGTTCAGTTTAATAGTTTATAAATAAGATGTTTTAGAACGAATGTGTGGTGTTTTGCGACAGTATGATGTTGTTAACTTTAATGTTTGTATGTTACTGTTGATTCCAAGTGTGGTAGTTCAAGGGGAACCCGGTTCATAACGACATTAAACGATTGATCTTCTTCCGAAGTTGGAAATGCCATAAGTTTGTATGTTTCATCAACCACTTATCCAATACACAAACCTTCCCATTTCCAAAATCCTATTCGTTTTATCTCAAGGTGAACCGATGATTGTAGTGTTTAGTTTTGCAAGTCTATTATTTCTGATCTTCCTTATAGTTGTATTTTTCAAAATTTATCGTATGAAGTCATGAAAGGGTAATGTTTTCGTCTACCATTAATCTGGTGTGTGATGTGAAATATGGTGTTTCACCATAAACTTGTGGTGTTGGCTGCATATCATTTCAGTAAATGCCCATTAGTTTCATAGTTTATAAATAAGGTGTTTTAGAACGAATGTGTGGTGTTTTGCGACAGTATGGTGTTGTTAACTTCAATGTTTGTATGTTGCTGTTGATTCCAAGTGTGGTAGTTCAGGGGGAACCCGGTTCATAACGACATAAAACGATTGATCTTCCTCCAAAGTTGGAAATACCATAAGTTTGTATCTTTCATCAGCCACTTATCCAATAGACATACCTTCCCATTTCCAAAACCCTATTCGTTGTACGTCAAGGTGAACCCGATTCATAATATTTAACCATTGATCTTCCTCCAAAGATGGAAATACCATAAGTTTGTATGTTTTATCAGCCACTTATCCAATACACAAACCTTCCCATTTCCAAAACCCTATTTGTTTTATCTTAAGGTGAACCTATGATTGTAGTGTTTAGTTTTGCAAGTCTATTATTTCTGATCTTCCTTATAGTTGTATTTTTCAAAATTTATTCTATACCCAACATTTTCATTGTTCATAACTTTGGTATTTTAGAACAAAGGTGTGGTGTTTTATGACAGTACAATGTTGTTACCTTCAATGTCTGTATGTTGCTGTTGATTCCACGTGTGGTAGTTCAAGGTGAACCCTATTCGTTGTAGTTCAAGGTGAACATGATTCATAACATTTAACAATTCATCTTCATCCGAAGTTGAAAATAACATAAGTTTGTATATTTTGTCATCCACTTAACCCACTACACATACCTTCTCATCTCCAAAACCCTATTAGTTGTAGTTCAAGTGAACCCGATTCATAACATCTAACCATTGATCTTCCTCCAAAATGGAAAATAACATACGTTTGTATGTTTCATCGATATCATCCACTAGACATATCTTCCCATCGAAGAGAAGCTTCCCAAAGACAACACATTCAGATATGGTGTTACACTCAACACTAGAACACCTGTGGTTTCACAACATCTTTTGTTATGTGAATGATTGCATCATTTTGTTTTGCAAGTGAAGTGTCTCTGGATATAATTATAGATTTGGTTTTTAATCGTGTCCAATGAAGCAATGAGTTTCTGTAGAAACAAAAGGGTAGCTTAGTGAAATCCCAAAAACGCATTGTGGACAACCTTAGTAACCTAAAAGGGTGATGATTGTAGTTGTTTGCATGTAGAGACCCATGTTTACAACTGTGGTGCTCATCATTTCTGGGGAACCCCAACATTTTCATTGTTTACAACTGTTGTGTTTTAGTATAAAGGTGTGTTGTTCTTCGACGGTATGGTGGTGTCAACAACAGTGCTTGTATGTTGCTGTTGATTCCAACTGTGGTATTTCATCCCATGAACCAAACACGTTGTAGTTCAAGGTGAACCCGATTCATCGTGTTTAAGCATTGATCTTCCTCCAAAGTTGGAAATAGCTTAGGATTGTATATTTCATCGATTCCAGCTACTAGATGAACAATCCCATTTCCAAAACCCTTTTCCTTGTCGTTCAATGTGAACCCGATTCATAACATTTAAGCATTGATCTTCCGGTACTACAATTTGCATGGCTTCACATTGTATGTTTCATCGATGTGATCCACTAGATGAACCTTCCCATTTCTAAAACCACGTACCACGAGTTATAGTTGAAGGTGAACCCGATTCATCGTGTTTAAGCATTGATCTTCCTCCAAAGTTGGAAATAGCTTAGGATTGTATGTTTCATCGATTCCAGCTACAAGATGAACAATCCCATTTCCACTGGATGAACCTTCCCATTTTCAAAACCCTATTAGTTGTAGTTCAATGAGCCATATTCATAACATTTAAGCATTGATCTTCCTCCAAAGTAATAGCTTAAATGTGTTGGTTTCATCGGTTTCATCCTATGGATGAACCTTCCCATTTCCAAAACCCTATTAGTTGTAGTTCAATGTGAACCCGATTCTTTAGAAATAGATGTGTTATATTTGTTACATCCAAAAGGTGCTAATCATACACGACTTCTGAAAACACACGAACAACACATTTCAGTTATATTAACACTACATACTTGTAGCTTAAACACCACTGTTAAAACCACCAACATCATTGTGCCAACTGAGTATGTTTGCACACTAGTTTCACACACAATTGCTCAAAACCACATACCATATAAATATCATCTTTGCATACAACAAAATAACGGAAATGTGCAGTTTAATACCCCAATGATAAAATACATTAAGTACACTACCCCTATACTATAATACATCCACTTTGATATCCAGCCCTTATTTTTTATTTTCTTTGTGAAAATGAAAATATGAAAAGACTTGAGTGCCCTTGTAGTAGAATAGAAACCAAAATAATGATGGAGGGCAGCAGGATCATTTTCACTTTATGTCACATCCATGCCTTGGTTTGGAAATCAATTACTTCCCACATACCCATGTCTCCATCACCACCAATCTGTAATCTGCGAAAAAGAGGCATTTGCAGGCCTTATTTGAGGAGATACGTTCATTCACATCCATTTTTTGTGGTTCTGAGACGAGCTCCAGTTGAGAAGAAAGCACCCAACTTGGCGTCGAGATTAGAAGAAGGCGATTAGAACAAAGCACCCAACAAACTGCCCAGGGTTCGATCAAAGCAACAAAGGTACCGAAATTGTAATAGATTCCGAAATAGTTATTTTTTAGGTTTGCGATTTCAATGGGTGTTTACATTTGAGCTTGATTTCGATGGGTGTTTACATTTGAGTTTGTTTTTGTTGCTTGCCGTGTCATAAGCTTGAGAGTATTTTGAGCAATGGTTCCTTTATTTATTTATTTATTTATTTTTTTTTATCTCCCCCATGTATAATGGTGCTCGAAAACTAGTGCGCTTCTTGTTAGATTTTTGTCAAACATGAAATAAGTGTTTTTCAGGGCTGCAATTTGAATTGGTAAAACTTGATTATTATTTTTTGTTGTTTATTGTATTTTACGAGTTTATTTGATTTAATACTTGTGTAATGTTGGTCGAAAACTATGAAACCTCTTATGCAAACCTGTATCGTCAGAGAGCCGTATTGTTCTTAGTTGAGTATTGTATATTATGATTTTCCACATAGTGTTGATTTACTGAAACTGTTTTTGGGGTGATATATTCATTTTGGTGAATATAAATGGCAAGGGTTGCTTTTGTGGTGTTGCCTGGGCATTGACGTTAGTGAAATATTAAAGTGTTTTTGGGGTGATTTTGTGCATTTTGATGAATAGGAAATGCTAATCAGGTTGTATATATTGTTTTGGAAATGAGTAATTTTTATATGGTGTCATGTAGAGTATAATTGAGTGTTGTAAATTAAGTGTCCAATATTATTAGAGAGTAGTATTGTTCTTAGCCGAGTAATGTATATTATGATCTTCCACATAGTGTTGATTTACTGAAGTTTACATGTAAAGAAATGATGGCGCCAAAAGGAAATGAAAGCGCAAAGAAAGACAAAAAAATCCAGAAAGGAGGAGAACGATGGAGCAATAATAATAGCTCGACTGACCCCACAGAAAAAATTACGGAGCAACATAAAAAATCTATAAAGAAGACACATTTCTATCATTTTTCAAAGCGGGAAGGACAATATCAAAGCAAGACTAGGCTCCAAGCGCTTCTTGAGCGATTCGAGTGCCTGCTCCAGTCTCTTTCCGTATTATTGACACATCAACCATACTTGCCTTGGTAGTTTACCCAAATTATCCCACTGCCACAATTCCAGCCAAGTCCACAGACTCAACATCTGCCCATGATGTTGTTGCTCCAAAGTCTGGTGCTCCTTCCGTAGATACTAGTGTGCAAAGTGAAATGCAGTGTGATGCTCTCTCTGACATGTCTGGTGTTTCTACTTCCACTGCCGATACGTCCAATTGACATTGATGCTTACACCGTGGCTGATCCCACAAGTTGAACTGTTTGGTGATTTGTTATTGGTTTCTGATGGATTTGAACTGTTATGAATGGTTGCTCATGGTCGTTTATTTTGCTTTTAGGCGTGTTTGGTTTAATCTTGTACTGATGGGATAAATGTTGATTGGTGTTTCACTGTGTTTCTTTAATTGCGATGGAATGATTTTTCTTATTTATCATATGATTAGGAAACACACAATGCACCACAAAATCTTGTATTTGAGATCATTAATGGCATTCAACTACCTTAATTTACAATAATAACGAATAAATATGTTTATTTATGTCAAAAAAAGTATGAATAATCGTGATCAACACATTATCCCAATCTTTTGTGCCCCAAATATGCCTCTTTTCACTATATGAGGAATGCTGAAGTAATGGTGCTTCATTTCAGTAGATGAGTATATCTGAGGCAGAATATCCGGTATATTCCAGTAGAGCTAATGGTGTGCTCTTGGGAAAAAACATAGTCCACCATAAAATCTTGTATTTGAGTTCATTAATGGCATTCAACCACTTTAATTTACAATAATAACGAACAAATATATTTGTATATGTTATATAATGTACGAATAATCGTGAACAATACATTAACCCAACTATATGTGCCCTAAATATGTCCTTTTTCACTATATGAATAATCACTGAAGGAATGGTGCTTCCTTTCAGTAGAAGGATATATCATAGGCATAATGTCCAGTGTATTCCACTAGAGGTAACGGTGTGTTCTTGGGAAAACACATAGTCCACCACAAAATCATGTATTTAAGATCATTAATAGTATTCAACCACTTTAATTTACAATAATAACGAACAAATATGTTTATTTATGTTAAATAAAGTACGAATAATCGTGATAAACACATTAACCCAACCCTATGCGCCCCAAATATGCCTCTTTACACTATATGAGGAATCACTGAAGGAATGGTGCTTCCTTTCAGTAGAGGAGTACATCTGGGGCAGAATGTCCGGTGTATTCCATTAGAGGTAATGGTGTGTTCTTGGGAAAACACAGTCCACCACAAGATCTTGTATTTGAGATTGTTATTGGCATTCAACCACTTTAATTTACAATAATAAAGAACAAATGTGTTTGTTTATGTTAAATACAGTACGAATAATCGTGATCAACACATTAACCCAACCCTATGTGCCCCAAATATGCCTCTTTTCACTATATGAAGAATCACTGAAGGAATGGTGCTTCCTTCCAGTAGAAGAATACATCTGAGGCAGAATGTCCGGTGTATTCCACTATAGATAATAGTATGTTATTGGGAAAACACATAGTCCACCACAAAATCATGTATTTGATATCATTAATGGCATTCAACCACTTTAATTTACAATAATAACAAACAAATAAGTTTGTTTATGTTTAGTAAAGTACGAATAATCGTGATCACGAATAATGGTGTGTTTTTCATGGAACATCTCACCTAGAGTTTTTGGTATTGTTCACATAGGTGCATCCACGGCGGACTTCAAAAGAAAATACAAATAACAAATAATAATAATAATAATAATAATAATAATAATAATAACAACAACAAAATAGGTAATAAGCGATAATTTTAGTGTGAATTTAAAAAATATACTTTAATTGTACCGATGTTTTAGAATTAGAAGCTAAACTAATTTATTGGTGATAAATAGAACTATACTTTATATAATGTTAGAATAAACCATTCTTTTATCATTTAAAAAAAATCATTTTGGCCTAATAGTTAGAAAATAATATATTTTAAATGTTAGATATTTATTTTCGTATTTAGGTCATTTAAAATAAGAAAATCATTCTAAAAACAAAATTCAAAATAAAATGAGCGTTATAAAAATGAAATGAAGAGCAGTAAAATAAAATTAAAAATAAAATAATATAAAAAATATAATGTATAAAATAAAATAAACATTTAAGTAAATTAATAAAAATAAAAAACCTTAAAAATAGAATAATATAGAAAAATTACTTTTAATTAAATAACTAAATTATATATTTTTAAATTAGAAAATAAGATGAAATAATTGAATAATGCGATCAAGTAAGATTAGAAAAATAATATTAAATTAAACTAAAAAAATAAAATTTAAAAGATAAAAATTTTACAATACAAAAAAAAAAATATTCATCCCATATTCCCACAGGCTGATCAGTTCTAGAAATATCAAAGAAATAAAAAATAAAATAAAGTAAAAAAAAAAAGAAATTGAAAAGAGATAGATGAGAGAGTAAAAAATGGTCCATCAAATCAGTCTCAAAAAGTAGGGGTAATCTTGTCATTTCCACATTTCTTTTAAGTTTCCATTTAATTTTGATGCAGGGGTCCTGAAATAGGATGTATTTAACATGTGGGTATCAATACAGTACGTATATAGTATAGAGGTACTAATACATAAGAACTTGAGCATGTGGGTATTAAAAAACATTTCATACAGAATATTATACTCACACACAGCTGTCCACTTAACAGTACATCATTCCACTGTTATATCAAATTGGTATCACATCTTCAAGCAATCCAGAATTAGGACCGTTTCAAATAATGAAATCAGCCAAAAATAATACCACTCCAATCAAAATAAAACACCACACTAGCTCAAAAAGGTGCAAAAGTGCATCGTGTGTGGGTAAACCACGTTAGTAATACAATAAACTACAAACAACATGTCGGTGGGTACCTGCATATGCAATTGTTATGAACCCACCGTTTGCGTCTTTGCCCACAGCGCCCAATATTGAACCTCTTCACTCGGACTGAAGAACATATCCAGAATCTCATCCAAAACCTTGCCCTTACCCTCGTCTCTTCCCTCTCAACCCACAAAGAAACCCGCCCCCTATTCCCCTAATGATCGGTTGAAAATGTGGTAAGAAACCCTAACCTTTTCCATCTCCAATACCAAGATCGCAGCTCGCCTTCCCACACACGAATTCCACGCGAACAGGAGCTTCCCAACGAATAATGGCGCGAACAGGAGCTTCCTAAAGAAGCCAGCAGTCCAATGTAGTGATTTGTGTTTGTGGTGGGTTTCTTCCCCATTTTTGCATAAGAAGGAGGAGGGAGAATGCAATTAGTACCTGTCAAATCAGCCCTCTTTTACAGCAAAAGGTAAGGTCACAATGGTAATTTCATTACTCATTTTCGTATTCATTTTCTTTATTGCAATGGGGATTAAAATGGTATGTATTTTACTACTAGGTACTAATACATGAGAAGAAAAGTATGTGGGGATTTAACAATAAACAAAGGAGATTAATATATGTTCTCGTCGCTTTGAAACAAAGGAGTACTATATATCTAATACTCCCTCCGTCCCACTACACTTGTCATGTTTGACTTTTTTACACTGTTCATTGTTCAGCTTTGACTCAATTTAATTGCAAGTGTATATTTAGCAAAAAATAGTCGAGATGCGTCTTGTTAGAATCGTATGATCACGTAGTTTTATAATATATATTTTGTATAATTTTTCATTGTGTATATTTTGAGATATTAACATATAAAAAACTGCATTGGATTGTGTGCAAAAGTGAAACATGACAAGTTAAATGGGACGGAGGGAGTATATGTCTTAGATTCCTTTTTAGTCTGTCCCAATACCTTTATCTCATTTCTATTTTAGGAAATCATTAAATATTAATTACCCACCTACACCCATCACATTACATCAATAAATAAATATACTAAAATTTTAAATCCGCTACCATTAATAAATTTCAACTCACAACCATCACATCAGTACATCACACATAAATAAATCAATTATAAATTCAAACACATTACAATCACATAATATAAATTACTAATTTACCATTACTTTAAATACCAATCTACCCTTATTTTAATTACTAACTATCCCTACATAAAATACCGTATCCAAAAATTTTGAGACACTTCTAGTGGGACGCAGAGAGTATTTTTTTTTTCACCACTAAAAAAAAGATTGGTCGCTAAATTTTAAAATTAAATAGCTGGATTTAAGAATTGAATTTAATAATTAAAACTATTGGCTAGAAAAATGGGTGGTGCCATGCGTATATTTATAACTTGTTTAGACATATTTATAAGTTTTGGTGTATACCGAATATCTTCAGACCGTATTGGACGTAAGACTAATACCTAAGATGCAGACATATATATAGTTGAGAGTCATTTCACAAATACCAAAATGGCAATTGGCAAATGAGGCTCTTAAATACATATGCACCATTCAGATTTCGCGTAACTCACCCGATTAATTATTTAACGGCCGGATAGGACTAAAAGGCATCAATTAAAAACATAGGACTACAAGAGATAGACTATCCGGATCCGGTCGTAGAGGGCCAAAAATGAATTCATTCCGTATAAAATTAAAATTAAATATAAAAGAAAACATCCTTTAAACTAATTAATTTAAAACTTAAATTTTAATCTTTGAAATAATGCTCTTAATTAATCAAGTTACGTGATGAATGCAATTATCCTGACCCAAATTGGAAAAAAAAACCTCGAACCACAACTATCATTATCGCATTAATTAAATTGAAATTGAAACTCTAACCAATGATTTAGGAATTAGATTCGCGTGGGATGGGAAAAGGGCAATAGCGACATCCTTAATACGGAAAAAAAACTCATTTCGTCCCATAATTTAAAAGAAAATTCCCAAACAGTCCCACAAATATCGAATTAGACAAATCCGTCCTATAACTACTCTAGTCTTAGCCGAATCCGTCCATAAACCGAATTTTTTGCTAATCATTGCCGAACCCATCCCAAAACTACCCTAATCATCGTCGAACCAATCCCTTCATTAGGGAAGTTATGGGACGGGTTCAGCAATGATTAGCAAAAAAACCGGTTTATGGACAAGTTCGGCTAAGATTAGGGTAGTTATGGGACGGATTCGTCTAATTCGATATTTGTGGGACTGTTTTGGAAATGACAAAAACTTATGGGACTAAATGGGTTTTTTTCCCTCCTTAATACAGTAGCTTATTAGCTTAGGCTGTCGACAAGATCATTAATTAGTCATAACTCAATCCGATTACGGTACAACTCCTAAGAATATAGACGTGCTGACATCACACAAAACATATCTCCCATCACATATATATTCTTCCATCACACAAAATATCTCTCCCATCACACACAAACCAACAATTTATCCATCGCACTATACAACTCTGAACTCTTACTTCACACACAAAGTGGCTCCACGTATGCAGCCACCTACGCAATCTGCATCCTTCATTATCACTTACCAACCATCTCACTTTTGGGCATTTCAGGATTTTAACCTGACATGATGATGCAATAAATCTGATGATGCCCTCCCCCCACTCCCATGTTTCACAATTATTGAACCCAATAATATTACTCCTATATTATTAGTGCAGACTGCAGAAACTAAACCAATATATAAGGCCACCAATGGACACCTTATAGCAGCATCCCACAATGTATTAACACTTGCAGAATCACAATACTCCATATATATATATATAGTATGTTAAGAGTCCCTTTTTTAAAAAAAAAAGAAAGAAAAAAGAAAACCAAAATATTATATTTGGCCTACAAATGAATGTAGGGTGGGTCAGCTGGAGTCAGGTCAGTTCATCCATCCGGGCAAAATCCCATTTCCATTTTCATCTGCTGATGTTGCAATATTGTTGTTATTGTCTGCTTCCACACAATTGTATCTGCAAACCAAAACATATACTATGAAGTATTTTATGTGTAATTAATTAATTCATGTGTGTGTTGTTGAAATATTTGAAGTGATTATTTGTGGCTGTAATTGTACTTTGGTGATGATACGGTAAGTAAATAATTACGTACTGAGTTTGGTGTATTCTGTTGCTTGATTCAAGAGTATCGAAGAATACGTCTGGCTGAATCGACTGTGGCGCCTCCTGGTATTGTACGTTCAGCTCCCTTTGTTGTACTGTCGTTGATTGCAGTGCTGCATTGTTTCTTTCCAGCTGCACACACAAAAATTTGTATGTTTTTCAGCATGTTCTTTTAAATGGTTACATATAAATGCCTGTATAGGTTTTAAGCTGCAGTATCATCTATTTATTATTTTTAATTTCAGTTGCATGTTTTTTGTTGATTAATACTAATAAGTAAATAAATGGTAAATATAATGTGAAAATTGCAGAATTAATAAAACCTTGCTCCTCAAGGCCCTGTTGAGCTCCAAGAGATTTCTCTCCTGCAAGTATATATATATAGCGAATTAAAAATGGCAACGATATTTTCTCTTCAAAAAATTAACAAATAAATGAAATAGTTTAGTGATGATTAAGTGTGGAAACATTACCTTTTGTTGAAGATCAGAAAGCTGACCGAACAGATGCTGAGTCTGAAAATATATTCTTACATCCATCAAATAATATAATAAGCCACCAAAATAGAATACCCCAATACTCAATGTATAGTTTCACTTAGTTATGGAGTTCAATGCATTTATGTACAAAATAAATGTAGTATAAAATATTATAAATCATTGTCCTTTTCATCCCATGCATCACCAGGAATAACATATGGAATGATGATACTATACAACAGTGTAAATAATTTATAAACCTTTTTTGTTCGTATTTGGTTTAGAGAAGCATCCAACATACGATCAAGTTGATCAAGCTCTGTAGTGCCTAGCTGTCCCAAATCTTCCCCAAGAAGATGCCTGAAAGGGATCAATACAGTGGAAAATTTCTAAATAACTCAATTAACCCAGATAATCATGACATGAAATCCCTAATCCCCTACAATAACCAATCCTTTTAATCTGAATAATTATTAATGCTTAATCATTACAGTAATTAAGTACCTCTGAGATTTCTGTAGAAACTCCACTTTTGCCTTGAGATTTACATAGTCTTCATACTTGTTCTGATTCAACAAATAAGAACTTATCATCAAATTAATTACATGATTTGTATTCATCGCGCTGGTTAAGGATATCGATCGTCTCACCTGTACATTGCTGGAAGATGATGGGAGACTCTCCCCATAGCAGCATGAGTGATACCTTTCCAGTGTCTTGGCCATACTGAAAGCCCAAGTGATTAAGAAAGGACCAATTGTGCAAAATATTTTTAGTTAGTTTATGGGATTAGAATTAAAGTGCAACTATTAATATATTAGCCACACTAATCCATAAACATTGATGCATTACAGAAAGGGAGCAGAAAAGAGACTGAAATAAATTGGAGTCGCACACATCAATCATAAATACAGAACCCAAAAAACAAAAGGCATTTGTACTGAGGATAATGCACAGAACGAAAGTAACCAACCATGTTACCCAGCCAGTTACTACAGTGTGGACAAACGAACAAAAACGAAATTATTACAAATGGAAACTAAAGCTGGTGGACAAGAAGGGTTCTTTAAGTACTTCTTTATATTTGCTTTGTAGGGGACAGTTCCAGCCTTGAGGCTTCAACAACATCGTCTCAAATTCTATTCTTTAAAAATTAAAATGAAAATATTGGTGATCGATTATTGCAGGGACGACTGGAGAGACGAGACACCTTTCTAGCAAATTAATTATATGTGCTGATGCGAAATCTGAAAACATAAAATTTAATTAAGCCATGTAAAATTTTATTTAAGCCATGAAACCCTAATATGAAATTTATTTAATAAAGAGATGGATCAGAGGAAAGTTATGTTAAATAAACAGAAATGAGAATACAAAAACAGCCCTTTCTCAAAATCAAAGCCAACAAACGAAATTGAGAAGAAAATTAATTCAGGTGCATTAAAAGCTTTCAGGGGAAAGCTTTTCACCATCAGATCTCAGAATTAATTAACATAAACCCATATATTCTTAAGTTTAAAATGAAAATGAGTTTCTTATTTCTTATTAGGGACCAGTGCATGAATTAAATTAGCTTTCAGCGACTCAGATCTCACCCCTTAACTCAGTACAAAATCTCTTAAAAAAAACTTGAATTTGATTTTATTTTATTTTCCTATAGAAAGAAGGAAGTTTTATTCACCACCTCAATAATCAAAACCTGTTGATGAAATTTCAAAATAAATAAATACATATCAACCCTAAAACTTGAAGAAAATCATATATAGAGACAGACCTGGAAGTGCTGCAGAACTCATAAAGCTTGCCTTTGTTGGAGAAGATGATCAAAGCAACCTCAGCATCACACAAAATGGATAATTCATAGGCTTTCTTCAGCAATCCATTTCTCCTCTTTGCAAAAGTCACCTGCCTGTTTATCTTATTCTCAATTCTCTTCAGCTCCACTTTCCCTCTCCCCATTATTTGGCTTAGAAATAATAGCTATGATATTTGCTGATCTTGAGCCACAATTTAAAGAAAAAAACTAATAAAAGTATCGGATCATTTCTAAGCAGTATAAAATGTATTTATGAAATATTCATATATAACAAGCTTGTGTACTCCCTATTTATGCTCTATATCTTTCTTTCTACAGTTTTCTTCTCATTCCTGAGCCTTTGTAGGAAATTAAATACTGTGGTCTGGCAGTGGGACAGGTCTTAGGTTTTCCCTGTTGTATATAACTCTCTATGTGTATTACACTGATACGTGCATTATAGTATTTTAAAGGGTGTACGTACACGTGTCTGTCGCGTATCTCTGGTTTATTTGGTGTAATTTTGGGATCATTTAGGGGCATTCATTTTGGGGTTTTGTGCTTTTCCCCCTTCTGACTGCTGACATCGGTCAGCATAATTTTGGCTTTGTTTTTTTCTTGTATTCTTTTATTTTTTTTTATTATTATAGCTAAGATAGTGTGTGGACATAAAGTGAAAGTGGAAATTCCTTCGTATGAACGGAAAACATCTGCCAGTTGAACTTATACTCGTTTTCTTGAAAATTAATACTCGCTCTGTCCTATTATGTGTGTCACAAAATTTTTGGATAAAGAATTCAATATATTTATTTAACCATTAATATTTTTAAATTAAATGTATATAAGTAAAAATTATATAAAATGTATATTTTAAAATTATATGATTAGACGAATCTAACAAGACCTAACTTAACTTTTTCGTTTATATAATTACGATAACATTAAGTCAAAATTGATAACTAAACAGTGTCAAAATTTAAAATAAGATATAATAAGTGGGACTATGAGAGTATTAAACAAAAACATTTTTACAAAAAAATTGTAGTCAGTTTCTGTGTTTGGATATATTTGTTTTTAAGGAAAAGATGATAGTTATGTGACATATCATGATGTTGGAATAGAAGACGGGAATATTTTTTCCAATAATTTGCGGAAAATACATGTAAAAAGGATTGAATTTTTATTTTCCTCAATTCTATATATATGGCTCGTTTTAACGTAAAGTTTTGGGAAGGTACAGCCGTACAGACGTGAATTATAGAGGTGGGAAATTTAATAATGAATTTGGTTTGTGAGCTGAATCACCAGTTGTTGAAGTGTTGAAGTAGTGCTTTGTATTTGTTGAATAAGTGTTTTGTATGTGCTAAGTATTTTTATACAGCTAAATTACCATTAAATACACAACACACATGCCATTAACACCCGCCACACCTCATCGAGTCAGCACGCTATCATCACCTGCTGAATATCACATATTCAGCACCCTATTCAAACACAGATTTAATTTAAATATTTTCATAAGAGTTATGGAAATTGAATTGTGAAGCAACCCTAATTTTCGGATTCTAGCTAGCTATGAATTGAATGCAGACCAATTTTGAAATGAACAAATCATGGCAATTAGGATAATTTTGACATACCATGTTACAATCTAGTGCATTTTGGCCGCGTTTGGGAATAAACGCTAGCGATTAGTGTTTAGCTTTTAAAATACATACTAAAAATAGTATAAAATCCTATATATAGTAAACACTAATTACATAACCGCCAAATTTTAATCTCTAATCTCTAAACTCTGAATCCATCTCTCCCCAACTTTTAGCTTTCCAAACTCTAGACTCTAAACTCTAATTTAAAATTGTATTACCAAACACCATTATTCAAATTTAAAACTATTTTTCACCATTAATTTCAAACTCCATACTCTAAACTCCAAACTCCATACGCTAAACTCTAATTATTACCGATATTGAGAATTAAGCATATGCCGAATATTCAAAGAAAAAAGATAAATGATTTAGCTATATAGGTAAAATCAATAGTTTAACCACCGAATTTAATAGTTACAAAAAAAATTTAGCTGTGAAATACCATTACTTATCATAAGTTTAGCTATCAAATTCGGTAGCTAAACCATTTTTTCTATTAGTGTGTGATGTGTTTTAGGTTTTTGTGATAACATGGACTTGTTTGAATGTAAGAGATACATCACAAAACGGATTTGATTAGCAAATGTTAATAGTAGATTTGACCATATTAATAGCATATTAGATAAAAGATGTTTGGTAGATAGTATATAACAATTAGCATATAGCATATTAACAGGGATAATGATTAAATAGGTCTTGTAACTTATTTATAATTCTAATTTCGTCCAGAAAGTACTTGAATTATTGAAATAATCCTGTAAGTTGAATGCTCATAACAAAATGGTCTTGTAAGTATTTGAAGTACCAAGATCATCCTGTAACTTTTATTTTTCCGACCAATTTAGTCCCGATGATATTTTTGCAAATTGTTTTTTGATCCCTAAACTTTTAAAATTACTAGTCATACCAAAAAAATTTATAATTTGTTAAGTTTAGTCCTTATTATATATTTCTATTTCTTTAATATACATATATATATTTGTTTGTTGGATACTTATTTAATTTACGGAAGCATGTTGGGCTATTTAAAGCGAATTTACTTTGAAAAAATGATTAATTAAACATAGAATTAAATTTTGGGATCAAATTCCATTGAAAACAAAATGTTCTATAAGTACACTTACCTACCTAAATAACTACGATAATCACAAATCTAAATTCAAAAATCACATTTACTAATGCATTTTCAACACCAAAACCAAACCCGCATTTCATATTTACTTTCTTCATTTTTATGGGGCTCTGTTTGAATCATGAATTAGGATAGAACACCGATGTCTAAACCCGCAAATGAATTTCCATCATTATCCGTATGATTTAAACATAAAAGTTATTCACACCAATTTAAAAGGTAGACATATCCACATGTTATCCACATCCTCCACAAACTTTCCCAAAGTTACATACATCCACATCAGAATCACCGCCATTTATTACCATCGTGTTTACTCCAACCTTCGAAACCCTAAACTCATCCCCAACCATTAAATTCTAAACCTTAAAAGATTCGGAAGAGCACCGCCACTGGTAGGAGATGAAGTTGCGGCTTTAGACCGAATTGGGGCCAATTCGGTATAGCCAAATCAAATTCACCCCCTCAAGAAAGAGAAACAATTACAAAGGATGAGGAGCGAGTATTGTGGAGAAAATTACTCACTCTATTCTATTATTTCTATCTCAAAACTTTTGGACGCGCCGTCCAATGCATTTGTTTAACGCTTAATATCTTAAAATGTGCACATATAAAAATTATATAAAATGTATATTCTAAAACTACATTATTAGACCAATCTAACAAGATCGAACTTGATTATATTTTATTCTTATATAATTACGATAAGATTAGGTCAAAATTGATTAATAAATAGTGTCAAAGGTCAAAATGAGACAGTTTTAGCGGGAGGGAGAGAGTATTAAATTTTGGTCGTTTTAACCTATAATTTCCATGTTGTTCGATTTTGCATTTGCTTATATGATCACTATCATTCGACAGTCACCGGCCGATCTCACTTGATAATGTGTGGCTCAATAGCCAAAAAATTTCGACTATTGATAGCCGAATAAAGGGATGAATTTTCGATGGTCGATGGCTGAACCTAAGTGAATAAGTTCAGCCATCAACGGCCCAACATCATGCACATTTTCATTCTATATGTAGGATAAGCATTCACTATCCACGAAAGAAAGTATTGCACCTCACGATAACAAGCTTAGCATTGTTATGATAATCACAAACTATGCAAATCTGTTAATGACAAATAATCTGTTCCGAAAGCAGGAATGAATAACTACAATGAGTACGTTCAGTTGCTACTCCAAAGCAAATAATAGTGATTGTTAGGGGTCAGACATTGAAACTTAGATGGGATTAATTAATGTGATAATGTTTATACAACTTTTGTTTCTATAAACTTAGACCATCTCCAATAGCCAACACCAAACTCAAACCCATTTTACAGTAAATATTACATCAAACAGTAATTTATCTCCAACCATTTACACTAAACTCAAACTCAAAAGAATACTCTCTATATATTCTTTCCTATACAAACTTATTTATCTTTTCAATCATACCCATCATTTCTTATAACTTATACATTAACCCCACATAAATTCAATACTCATTAATTAAGAAATAATTATATAATTAGAATAAGAATTACACTAAATGGCGGAACATATTTTCGTATTTCAATAATGTTGGAGGATTCGATATTGATTTAGATGACTATACTTAATTTTCCGTTTGCGTAGTTATTTGGTTGTTTAATATTGTACGTTTTTTTTAAGTATTTGAGAGGTGTTATTTTTAATTATATTTCCGTATGCTAATGTAATTTTTTTTAATGATTGCTAAGATTGTTCCAAAACTTTAAAAATTTAGTTATCTTTATGTTTAAAATTTATTTTATAAAGAAAGCCTAAAATTTTTAATCCAATTAAATATAACATAAATTTAATAAAAAAGTTGTATGAACACTACAAGAAAAAACTCTATAGAGACCGTCAAATCCGGTCGTTAAAAGCAAACATGGGTCGCTATTTCGGCTTAGCGACCGTCTTAACGACCGCAAGACGCCGGTCGTTAAAAGGTCCGTTAGTTAACCTCCAGCGACTGAGGAAAAAATTCGGACCGAATTTAGCGATCGAATTAGCGACCGAACTTTTCGGTCGCGGACCTTAGCGACCGTAAATTTTGGTCTTTTTTATTTATTTTTCTTCTAAATTTTTAATCTGCGACCGAACTAGCGACCGAAAATGGCGATCGCTGACATCGCGACCGTTTTAGCGACCGAAACTTTCTGTCGCTAAAAAATCCCCAAAAATGAAATATTGCCACCATGGGGGCTTGAACACCCACCTCACCACCACCACCCCTTAGCATCAACCACTTTGGCTAACCATGATATATCCAACTATGGCGCGATATGTGTCTTATATATTCGCTCTTCCCAATTGCTCATACATAATGCTGAGGAGAAGACTCAAACTCGGGTCTCATGCGAGTTTCCTCGCGCGTGCGCCACTTTGATAAGTTGCAATTCATGTCATTCTATGCAATGTTAGCTATATATAATCTATAAATTTAAAAATACTTAAATGAAAAATAAAAATTAAGGAATTAAATAAAATAATAAAATATTCAAAAATTTAAAATAGAATAAAATAATAAAATATTATTATTAATTAATTAAATAAAAAATTAAAATCAATATTAGATAAATAATAAATTCAATAATGAATTTAAAAATAAAAAATATTCAAATTCAAAATAACAGAAAAATAAAAAATTATTCATATTAATAATATTATTAATCAATACTAAGTTAAATATTAAAGTAAATATTTAAATAATAAAATAAATTAATAAATTTAAAGAGAATATTATTAAATTAATTTAAAATAAGTTAAATATAAAAGAAATATAAAAAACTTAGCGACCGAATTTTCCGGTCGCTGACATCAGCGACCAAATGATTCAATCGCTACGTTGGTCGTTAACTATAATAAAAACTTTAAAAATCTAAAAAAATTGAAAAAGAATTAGGGACCGAAAGCTTCAGTCGTTAATTCGGTCGCTAACAAAGACCCATTTTATATTGATCGTTAATTCGGTTGCGAGTTAGCCACAAAACCTCGTCGGTCACAATTTTGGCCACGAATTTGCGATAGAAAAATTTTGGTCGTTAAATAGTAGCGACCGAAAATTTCGGTCACTAACAGCGACTGCATTTATTCGGTCGTTATATTGACTTTTTTTGTAGTGGAAGTATAATATTATTAACAATAAAACAAAATTGGATCAATATTCAATTTGCAATAATTGGAGGGATGAGATAGCAATTAATTTAATGGTAAAAAGTGAGATAGGTTTGTGAATAGTAAAAACTCAAATTTGAGTATTTACTATTCATAAAACTTATAAAACTTAAAATAGATTTGGTTTTGGGTATTGTTGGAGAGAAGATGCCAACTCATTATGAGTTATAGGGTTATAGGGGACCATTGGAGATGCTCGATCTTAGGTTGGATCAATGGCGATGATAGAGCATGACTTATTGATTTGTGTTTATATGGTTATTTTATGTTTCTCATGTTGATTTGGACTCTCGTGTGGTTTGGGTGAACCCCATTATATTCCATTTTCAAATAAATTGATGCTTTTTTTTGTTGATGGATTTGATAAAAATATTTGTTCATTGTTAGCCAAAAAATATTGATGCTCGGCTGGCGACGGGCTGAAAATCAACAATTTTTTGCCAAAATTCAACATGCAAGCTGTTACCGTGAGTTTGGGGGTTGGGGCGGGAGACCTAATTTGAGGAGAAATGAGCGGTTTTGGAATTAATTGGTGTGGATAATCTGTAACATTAAGGTTTCTGAATAACATAGTAATGGTTGAATTAATTGGGGTTTTGTGTTACATTTAAGGGGGAAAAAAATTCAAATAGTCTCATAATTATGATTGATTTCCCAAATCATCGCATAAGAAATCTATTAACCCTATCTATCCGGTAACTATGTTAATTTTGCCCAATCTATCCCAAATGCTGACGTGGCAGTGGATGTGCTGTCACGTCAACGCCATTAGTGCATTAATCCACTGCCACGTCAGCGTTAATTGTCGCTAAAGCGTGGATGAGATGGATTGGGCAAGATTTACATAGTTACTGGATGGATTGTGTTAATAGATATTTTATGAGATGATTTGAAAAATCAATCATAATTATGAGACTAGTTGGATTTTTTTCCTACATTTAAGTAGGTGAGAGTACATTCAATTTTAATGTGAGATAGATGTGTGTGTAACATTAGTTTTTTTAAGAGAAAAAGTGAGCGTGTATATTACCCATCAGTATATTAAGAATGTATGTAACGAATGTACATAGAAATTTGATCATTGCATTTTGTGGAAATATTTTGACATTTAGTTATTAGTTTTAAAAATACTAGTATACCCGTCCGCGCAATGCGCGGTAATTAAAATTTATATATATTTTTTAAAATAACATAAGATTTTAAAAATTCAAATATTGTACGTATTACATAAAATTTGGTTCATGCGGGATTGGAGACTTAATCAAGTGATAACTCTCCCAACTCCCAACCTATGGGTTGGGGGTTCGAATCCCCATCTGGCCCCTTATCCACTCCCTTTGTTCCCTTTGTAATTGTGTGGCATGAGCTCCCACCACCCTTTCCAGGCCTTAAATGGCTTCTTTAAAAATATTGGTTCATGCTAATTTTCTGATCACATTATTGAGAAAAAATGTGACAAAGTGGTTTATCAACTTTGTCAATTAAGTTATTTTCCTAATATTGTTGTTTTATTGATTTAGTGGGTGTTTGTTTGTGCGTTTTGGGGCGGATTATCTGATTATTGCGTTTGCAAAACGTAAATAATTAGTTAATTCTGTTTGTGTACTAACTTCCAATAATCTATTATTTGCATTTTGTGGGAATGAAAACGCTATTTTCTTGCAGCTTCATTTTGGTGCTGCAAGAAAATTGCGTTTAGCCAAAATAGATTTTAGCATATTGTTGTCTTTTGAGGTAATGAAAATGCAAATCCAAACACTTTTTAATGATTGTCTGATTATTGTAATTTGAAACAACATAAGCTCATCCAAACACTTAATTTTCTACAGCACGTTTTGTTACAGCAATTATCTGATTATCCGTTTTCTAAACGTTGCAGCACTTTTTAAAACGCACATCCAAACATCCTTTTAACCCATAATCAATTTGATTTTACATTATTTAATTTATATTAATACATTTTTGCCTAATACGAATTATGTAATATATTTGATTTTACATTTTTAAATTTATAATTTCCTAGATATAATTTTAACTCCATTTTATATTTTATATGTTAATTTATTATTATATATTACACTAATAATGCTACTGGACTACTTGACCAATGGCCTGCCTCCCGCACCTGGCGAGACGTCTTTGACGGATGTCAGTTCATCATGTACTTTGCAAGGGTAAAATGGTCGCGGATTGTCTAGCAAAATGTGGTGCATCTTTAGAAGAATTCTACACTACTTGGACATTCCCCCATGCTTCACACACAGGGTGTTAGCGGCGGATTCTTCCGGCGTATGGTTCCCAAGAGCCTAAGTGTTAGCTCATTTTTTCCTTTCTGCTTTTTGGACACCTCTTTTTTGTTGTTGTTTTTTCCCTTTATTTTCTTTTCAATTTGTTATTTGGCGTCAGCTTCCCAAAAAATAATGTTAATAATCTTAGAACATTATTCACATAAATAAGGGTGACTAATGCAAATCTAATCAAGAATATATAATTATCATATTATACTATATTATACTTCCTTGTTTCTTTTTAAGTGTTACACTTTTCTTTTTTGGGTGTTCCATAATAAATGTTACATTACCATATATAGAATGCTTTTAAAGGTATAAAACTACTACTAAAGCACTTTTGTTCCTTGCATTGAATCTCGTGTCATTTCCTTATGTTACACTTATTTTGAAATGAAGGAAGTATTATATTATATGTAGGGATGATAACGGTACGGATATGATCGGATAGTATTGGATACGAATATATATTGTCCTACATTCTTTTTCTCGGATTCGGATTGAATATAGATATGCCGGATACAAATACATGTCTGATACAGATTCAATTGGATACAGATTATCGGATAATTTTTAATCTTTTTTGAAATTTTGATATAAAAAAATTATCGAATAATTTTATATTTTGTTATAATTATTGATAATTTTTAATTAATAAATAATAATATGTTAATATATTCGGATATCCATATTTAAAATCTGGATAATATCCTATCAATTTTCGGATACGTTCAGATATTTTTGGATACGAATACGACTGCATATATTAAATTACAGATTAAAATTAGGATGCGAATATTGAAATATCTGGCCGTAGTCGGATATAGATTTAGATTCGAATATAATCGGATACGGCATCGGATCGGTCTGATATTTACCGTAGCCCTTTCACCGCTAATAATAAGTATATATATTATACAAATATGTAGTACTATATTTATTCAATTAGACGAAGTTAAAAGATGTTGTATATCATAGTAAATCTTTTTAATTTATGTAGTGTTATTATATTATACCTTTTATATTAATTAATAATTTCTTTAAAAATATAGGATCGATATCTAACTTATACATATCAACCATTCAAAATTAGATTGAGATCTTCTAAAATAATAACAATCACTATGCTAAATAAAAAGTTGGGAAAAAATAAACAACTAATTTAAATCATTCCCTATCCAATTTATTAGATTATTCCCAATTTTTCCGAATTTAATTAAATAATGATTGTTTTCTACTTTATAGTGAACTTAAATAAATAAAAAATATGTAAAAAATAAAAAATATATCCAAAAGGAAAGATGTCAAAAAGGGAATAATCTATTAACAAAAGTGAAAAAATACATAAATAAAAAAATAAAGTGGAAACATCTCCAAATTTATTCTATTCAGTTTTTTTTTCAAATTTCGAATAAAGACAAAAAATAAAAAATAACAAAATCAACATAAAATAGATTCATGATATATAAAAATTTTGAGTAATATACAAAGGAAGATCATAAAAATAATTTGTAGAGTATGACTTCATTGCATTCTTGAATTACAACATGTAATCCTGTAAAAGTCATTGGAAAACCATTAGAAACATATATTTAACAGTACGTAAGAAAAAACAAAAAAAACCACTAATATTCACGTTCGAGTAAAAAAAATCTTACATGAATAGCAAGACGAAGAATATATTGCAATATGAGAAAAATTAACCTGCAACAAAAGAAATATTATGAAAACATTGGCGTGGGAAACATGTAATACATGAGAAGAAGAAACAAAAGACATTGTTTAAATATAAAATCAATGTTGAGAAGACATAAACAAAGAATGAAGAAATAAAATGTGAGGTGATGAGAATTTCAGGACAACCATAATATTAGATAAATGAATGGAATATTTATAGAGAAATAGGAGGAGGTTTGGTGGAGATATATATGCAAATATTGGAGGAATGAAATCAGATTTGTCGTGATCTTCTAAAAATATATAATAGTATAAATTAGTTAAAGATATTATAATATTTTATTAAGAATTTGTTAGGATATTATAGATATAAATATAATATTGAGGTTGTTGAAAATGAGAGAGAAAAGTTGGATGGAGTATTGAAAAAAGGAGATGGAGAAGTGGGAGGAAATTGGACTATATTGTTTATATATATATAGATTGATAATAAATATAGATATGAATATATACTATAATATATATTATATATGTGGTCCGTATCCAAATGAATTTTATGTTTTCAAATCTTAGATATTATATGTACATATATTAATGAATATTGATAAAATAAAATTATATTAAACGTATATTAATTAATATTTGATATTAATAAATATTTATGGATATTTCAATATAAAATATTAAAATTTTAGAATTAAACATTGTTGGATGAATTAAATATGATTGTTGAAAAAAGGGGATGGGGAAGTGGGGGGAAACTTGACTATATTGTTTATATATATATATATAGATAGATAGATAGATTATAATATTTTATTAAGAATTTGTTAGGATATTATAGATATAAATATAATACTGAGGTTGTTGAAAATGAAAGAGAAAAGTTGGATGGAGTATTGAAAAAAGGAGATGGAGAAGTGGGAGGAAATTTGACTATATTGTTTATATATATATATAGATTGATAATAAATATAGATATGAATATATACTATAATATATATTATATATGTGGTCCGTATCCAAATGAATTTTATGTTTTCAAATCTTAGATATTATTTGTACATATATTAATTAATATTGATAAAATAAAATTATATTAAACGTATATTAATTAATATTTGATATTAATAAATATTTATGGATATTTCAATATAGAATATTAAAATTTTAGGATTAAACATTGTTGGATGAATTAAATATGATTGTTGAAAAAAGGGGATGGGGAAGTGGGGGGGAAACTTGACTATATTGTTTTTATATATATAGATTAATTTGAGAATTAACACAAAAACATACGAACGGATCACATTTAGGATAGACTTCCCTAATTTTTCTGGTTTTTATTATGCAAGTGAAGAAAAAATTTTCAACAGCCCTTGAGCAACATAGCTTTATACTTTTATAAATATACATATGTGAAGCCAGCGCAACCAAACAAAAGGTAGTGTATATTCTCTGAATGGTATAGGAAGATGCCCAGCGATAATTCGACATTGGGAAATTGAATAGCTATATATACTACCACCACTACTACTACTACTATGGCTCTATTTGACAAAACAGCTAAATCCAATCAGTTAATTTGTTTCACAATATGAGATAAAATAATTTATTTAAAAAGATAAAATAACTTAAAACAATGTTCAATCAACTCTTTTTAAAACCGCTGCAAATAGCAGCAGTTTGGATGTTAGGTTATTCTAGGCAAAAAGTTAGTCTCGAAATTGTCAAACAGCTAATTTTAACTAATTATTACTCACATAATCAGCTAACAGCTAATTCCCAAACAGGCCTATGGCCCTGTTTGGCAAAACAGCTAACTCAGAATTAGCTTTTTGTGAGACAATTCAAGAAAATTAGCTTATTTAAAAAGACAAAAATAACTTAAAACAGTATTCAATCAGCTCTTTTTGAAACCGCTGCAAATAACAACATTTTGAATTTTAGCTTATTCTAGGCATAAAGTTAGTCCAGAAATTCTCAAACAACTAATTTAAAGTCATTATTACTCACAGAAGCAGTTAATAGCTAACAGCTATATCTTATTAAAAAGTAGATGTTTAGAATTGATTCAAACCTTTTCACTTTGAAAAAGTAGGAGTAATCAACAATTTCCCAAAATTTGATTACCTATACTACATGTTAAAATAATACTACATATATAATTAACGCTTGCAGGCGATTTAATGCAATATATGCCATTTTGTATGTCCATGCTTAGGGCCGTTTGATTATTCTCATTAGATGAGTTTTATTAGTCACTTATCAATAAAACATTATCCTGATAAAAAAATTACTAAGAACTTCCGATAACATTAATCAAACGTGGCCTTAGATTTCCTTCAACCATGCATAATTCTTTGGGTATGGCTTAGGTGCAGATTTTGTACCTGGAGCCATTATGTGTCAAATCCAAGAAGCGATGTATCCACATTGAATGATGTCTACAACCTTATAAATGAGCTAAGCTTATGAAGTGGCCTTCTCACCAAGTGAAGTGTCATATCTCACCACCGAGTGATATATACGACCTTACAAGCAACGTCTATGACCTTGTAAGTGATGCCTCCCCCAACGAAGTGATGCAAGCCCAATCAACGCCATCACTTTGGAATATGCAGACATCATTGAGTAAGTGTAGCTAATTGCAGTGCCAGCGCCGTAACCGGATTATCTTTCTTTTATCCATAACCGGATTGTCTTTCTTTTATCCAACTAAATTTCCGGCATATATTTTTTTGGTATATATCGGCTATTACCATGCTTCATTGGGCCCATGACAAATCAATTGAGGATCTTGTGAGCATTGAAGGGGTGTCTTTCCACAGAGACCAGCTGCATTTGGTCCTGCATATTAATTTTTTTCGGGGAAAAATTAGGGCCAGAGTTAAGTATGCACATATATATCATTTAATTATGTGGGATTATTTAATTACTTTTAAATTATTAGTATTAAATAAATTTTGTATATATATGTCAATTCTTAATTAATTATATAATTAAATAAGAATGAATAACCAGTATTATATTTGAAAAATATTAATTAGTTTTAATTAATAGACAAATGTGGCGACGACTTATGGTTTTTGTCGCCCGATTAATAATTCCAATTTTTTTTTTTTTTTTTGCGAAACGGCAAAATAGAATAGTTTTGTTGGATAGAATAGTTACAGAGCAGTTTGTACTTGGTTGCCTGGAGTTATCACTTCTCCGTCATTTGTCAATGTCGTTGTAGTTCTGTAATAATTTTGATTTCCAAATGAAGACAAAGCAAGCACCCCAACTTGGTTGGCGGGTTTTTAGTCGACCCACTCATGTCCATATGCTCTTAAGTCTTAATCATTACTTATTTTTTAATTGCACAAGATTGTTTGCATTTACACAACCATTTTCACTTAATTATTGCGTTACATCATTATTATGGGTAAATAAACTTGCAGTACAAAATGAATTAACAACACTTGCTATGCATGCCTTTTCTTTTAAAAAAAAAGGGAAAAGATGAAATTTCTGTTGGTGACACTTTTTTCTATGTCTTTTAAAAGAGATGCAATTTAATTTTAATTTTAAAAAAAATGTGGCAACCAATACTTTATATAATTCATTGTAGAAATAGCTCTGACTCGCAGCTACAACTACTTATCCAAAACACGTCATTTGACAAGCTAAAATCTGGGGATGGTGGAGGCTTTGATGTGTTATGTACGCAGTTTTTGGAAGCTCTTGATAGCTTTAATTTTATACCAAAATAAAAGTATTGTTCTTTGCATTAGCTTTTAACTATGGGTTGTAGCTACGCAAAGAAGCTCTGCAAACAATCAGTAACTCGGTATCTTTTGGAGTTTTTGAAGGTTTTTTTAAATTTAATTAATTTTAGTTGTTTATAAACGATAGCTATTTCAAATAAACACTGTGGGTGACTTAGCCTAAATGGTTAAGTCCCTTGACTTCCAACGGAATGTTGGAGGTTTGATTCCCCCACCGGCCCCTATCCCTCCCTTTTATTTATTCCAATGCTTTAATTTATGGGTCGAAAATATTGAACCTATATTTCCAACATCAGTTAGTTAATGTGAAAAGTTTATTCAACACTTATAAAAAGTAATTCGCCACTTATAAATAACAATTCAAACATTTTTTATACTTCCTCCGTTTTTTAAAGATAGCTACGGACTCACTCAACACGCAGTCCAATGCATATTTTAAATTATTAATAATTCAAATTCGGTACATGTAAAAATTCTAAAAGTTCGATCTTTAAAATCTACAAGACGAGACGAATCTAACAAGATCACACTTGGCCATATTTTAACTTGTATAACCATGAGAAAACTTTAAGTCAAAATATATAAGTGAACAGTACCCATTAGTCAACAGTAGCTAAAAAAAACGGAGGGAGTATATGCGAACTCATTTGTTGAGTTAGAAGTCTCATAGATTTGCTTTTTCATAAACAAATTATAATAATAAAAAGTTTGTAAATTGCGACACATGTACATTACAAGTTACAACACAAAACATCCCCTCCCAGTGACTAGTCAGCAAGAAACTGCTTTAGTTCAGTGTGGACCTCAGTCTGTTAATTGCCCCTAAATGTGGGCACCACCGAGGTTCCGACATAAAGTGGCTACGTGTCGACTATTCTCTCATGTTCACGTAAGATTTTAAATATCCGTTTCGGTATCTATATCGAACATATAAATTTAGGAAAATTTCGGGGAAAATTTTGGAGATATTCGTAATTTTTTGAAAAAATTAATTCGAGTTTCTGATATGATAAAAATAAAGATATTTTAAAATTTATCATCTCTGTTGCTATATAAATTAATAATTTGCTAACAATACTCATTTAATGATATAATATGCTAGTAATATTATTGATATCATGCACCATATTGATTGATAAGAGACTTAAAATTGATAAACAAGTTAATTGGATGACATCATCAATATGGGTTGAAAACATAAATTTTAATTTTTAATTTTTTAAAAAAAATTAAAAATTTAGGAAAAAAATATTTTTTAAAAAAATCGGGAAATTTCGGTCAAATTTCAGGAAATTTCGAATTTCGGACGAAATTTTGATGGAAATTTTGCAAAAAATATTGCATGTGAAATTTTACTTCGGGATGTCCCGAAACCCGAAATTTCGAAAATTTCGGGGATATTTAAAACAATGTGTTCAGGCAGTCACCCCTACTCTAGCTACTACTCCTACTACATAAAAGGACGATTTATTAGTAATCCATAAATACCATATACCTTCATTATTTGGCACATGCGACTTTAATATTGGTCATAATAGTAATAAAGCACGTATTTGAATATATATGTATGTCACCAATTATTAGACAAGCAGGCCATACAACTACCTCAATATAATGACTGGTTTAATTCGTTGCAGGAACAAACAGGGTCCTAGGATTTTCATCTACCTATGTTAATGTTCCTACTAAGTTTGTAATTTATTTCTTACCTTTGTTTTTTTTGGATTACAATTTCTTACCTTTGTTAGGTAGGAATATAATTTTTAGTATGGGGCGCCAACAAGGCAGCCACCAATTAATACACATTTCAATTCCTTTGTACAAAACTTCTTTAATGTATGTAATTATGGGTGTTTGGATAAGGTTGGAATGAGTGATATTCAGCAGATACTAACGTGCTAACCCGATGAAGTATGTGTGCTGGGTGTTTAATGAGGTTAAACTGAAGAATTCTTGTAGTGAATGTTTCAATAAATATACTGGTCCTGTTTGGGAATTAGGTGTTAGCTGTTAACTGATTCTGTGAGTAATAATTAGTTAAAATTAGCTGTTTGAAAATTACGAGACTAACTTTTTGCCTAAAATAAGCTAAAATCCAAAATGCTGCTATTTGCAGCGGTTTCAAAATGAGCTGAGTAAACACTGTTTTAAGTTATTTTGTCTTTTTAAATAAGCTAATTCAGTTCAAATTACCTAGAATAAGCTAATTCCATTTAGCTGTTTTGACAAAGAGGGCCACTATAAATTAATAGTATGTTACAGTTTAGAACAATCTTTTTCTATGACTCCCACACATTTTCTAATTTAATTTGTGTATGCTGGGTTTTCTAAGAACGAACATATATCTCATAGAACTTCTAAATTGATCATTGATTTTTAATTACTTTTATAGTTTATTAATTAAGTTTAATTACTACGGTATTAAATTTCCAAATTACTGTTGATTGTCAGGACAAAAAAAAAAATCCAAATCACCGGTTGAATTACAAAAGCCCCCAAAACGGGGAACGGTATTGGAGGTGGTGATTTATAGTGCCAAACTTTTCTTTGAACTTTAAAAAGTTAGTGAGTTCAGGAAAATTTATAGACTTCACGTAGATACTGAGTTTACATAAACTTCATATAGAGTTTGGTTGTTTCGAGATATTTCTTTACAAAAACTCTGTAAAAATCTTTGGTTGTTTCGAGATATTTCGTACAGTTATATTGTGAAGAGAATACATTAAAATTCATAGATTTTTGAAATCAATAATAGCCTGTTAGATACTTTTTAAAAAATAAAATAGGACCTTTTAACATATGTATTAAATACTTCAAGATTTTTAAATTTTTTTAAAAAAAAAATCTAAATTGAGTAGAACAAAACTTTAAGAGTCCTAAGAAAATCCTATAGATTGTTTATATGCCCTACTAAATTTCAAATAATTTTGTACGATTAAGTTTTTTTAAGTGATCCTGTTCTATTCATTTCAAAACTGGGCCAGTTAAGCCCAAACACACTTTCTAGGAGATACGTCATCATTGTTCCATTACAACCACAGCTCAATTCTGCAATAATACTAAACTTTCTTCTTTTTTTTTTTTTTCCGGGGAGACAATAATACTCCTAAAAGTCTAAACTTTAAAAACATGGCTAATGAAATTATTAATTTAAAATTACTTATTTCTAATCTACTTCATACAACTACTACATGAATTGCATGCCTATTATTTCGTAGGGACAAAAGGATGTGGCCGGTTTTCTTATCCTAAAATCTGAGTACTACAATAATTTTAAGTGGAAGAGATCAAAGATTGGTGAAAGTGTGATCGGTCGATATCATATCAAAGTTTCTGGAAAGAACGTGGCAAGTGTCGTTGGATGGAAATCCACTTCGAGGAAATGTAGGAGTGGTGTAGTTATAGTGGGGGGTATTCAGATAAGGCTTATCAGATCACTGTCGTCGCAACCCGCTTTTCCTCGTGCTCGCTCGAATCTAGCTAGGCTCTTCATGGACACTAGTCCTAATACTGTAGTACTATGTCTTACAGTAGTACTCCCTCCGTCCCGCGAAGTTTGACACCTTTCTTTTGGGCACGATAATTTAGGTAGTGAAGTTTAGTAGTTAAAGTGGTGTGAGTATCTGTATTTAAGATTCTAATAAATTTTGATACTGTTTATTATTTAACATTGACTTAATGTTATCGTAATGATGTAATTAGATAAAAATAATCAATTATGGTCTTGTTAGAATCGTCTAATCGTGTAGTTTTAGAATATATATTTTATACAATTTGAATCTGTACCAATTTTAAAATATTAAGAATTAAAGAAATACGAGGGACTTTGTGTAGAAAAGTAAAATTGTATTGGAATTTGTGCAGAATAGTAAAAGTGATTACTTTTAATGGGATTTGACAATAATTAAAATTCTAATAAAACTTATATTAATTTAATTTATCTAAAAATGAAAAGGTGTCAAACTTCGTGTGACGGAGGTAGTAAGGCTTTTTAATTCAGTGGAGCAAACTTGTCATGAGTTCCTAGCTATCTATCTTAGCTTCATCTTTGATGTGACAAAATTAGCGTGCGCAGACATATCTTATCAGCTTCTTCTTGTTGAAGAATGTTATAAGTACTACTACTGCTACTACACAGTGTGTGTCAATGCATCACTCATAATACTATACTACTTCCTCCTCCCTTTCTTTTTTTTTTTTTAAGGTTACACTTCTCATTTGCACTTATGCCAATACACATTTTCAATGATTAATAACTCAAATTCGGTACAAGTAAAAATTCTTAAAAATTTGATATTTAAAAACTAGAAGATAAGACGAATCCAACAAAATTCCACTTGGCTATATTTTGTTTTCTATAACTATAACAAAAATATAAATCAAAGTAATACAATAAAATGTAAAAAAAAAAAAAAAAAAGTCTGACATGTAACATTTAAAAGAAACGGATGGAGTACTACTTTATTAGGGCACGTCAGTACAAGAAAAAATGAGAAAACATGTAGTAGCAACACAAATTAGTAATATTTGACGTTGCAATTCTGAAAGTTGAAAATTTACTTTTTACATTTGATAATTTTGCAAACTGTTGATAAATCGATTTATTGTTTTTGTCATTGGTGAAGATTTTTATTACAAGATTCAAAGATGGATATATGCATCTCCTTCAATTCCCATTCTTGTAATAGCTTTCGTGTAACACCCCGAAATTCATCCTCATAAGGTTTCAGAATGTGTACCGCCACACTTGTCAGTCAGGTTTGCCATTTGGCTAACTTAATTGACAAGTGCTACGGCTAAATATCTTCACATATAAATTTTTGTAATATGGACTTTAAAAATAATTGCCAATTTTATAAAATATAGTCATAAGAAAATTTAAAGTACTTAATACCAGGGTCATTGTTCTTTCTCATGCGGAAGCATAAACTAAAGGCAATGTATAGCACATTAATAATTAAAAGTACGTGGTTCCTTAAAGCAACAATCTTTTTGATGAAAGGTATCCCATCCCCAAATGCTCATGTCATGAGATGTAGTTCACATGTCAGCTCCAATATCTGTAAAAAGATAACACAACAACTTTTTATCAGTACAATGGGACTAAGTAAGTCAACCCGCTCCACTTTAAAAAGTGGATTTTAAAATAGTGGTTGACACTCATTTAAAAAAAAATATAATTTTCACTTTTTCTTTTAAAAGGATCACACACATTACCTTTAACAAAATAAATAACTTTCATTCTTACCATTGTAGCAACTATGCACAAGAGGACACCATTTTCCATATATCATATCATATCATATCGATCATAAGTTATGATCAGCATGCAGCGGACTCATATACAGACACACTCCGGAGCCTCGGGTAACCCATCATGGATACACCCAAGAGTATAGACTCATACATGCAATAACGCCGTTTTGGCACAATTTATCAACAATGCCGTCTTGGCATATTTAGAGGGGGAGGCCCCGCATGACACATCCCTAGTGCATTAGCCCTCTATCAAGTATGGCATCTTACTCAAGTTAATAGCGCACAATGGATTTAAAAGAGTTTTCCACAATTTTCCACATAATATCCTCTTTAAAAGAGTTTTCAACAATCTCAAGGGAGTAACCTCATAACAAGGGCATTCAATAATGCCAAATATCATTCCAACATTTAACTCTCATATCAATATCTCATAAATATAAAAATATCATTTCATGGATCTCAAAATCCAACAATTTCTCATTTGGACCAAAAATCAAGTCCAACATCGCAGTTTACGCCAAGTCAGTTTAAAAATTCATATGAAAGGCGATTGCTATGAAATTTAAATTGTAGATACACAACATATAGTTGAACAAGTTTCATGTTTTACACTTTTCAAAATAAGGTAAGGAAACATTTCAAAAATTGAGTTCTTTTCAGAACATGTATTCTGCCAGAAATTCAATAGTGACTCTATAATTTTCAACAGGTTTTAATAATAGTAATTCGCGACCAAAAATTCTAAAATTTTACCACAAGGTAGATAACACATAGATAAATATTTTCATAAAGAAACCATTTGGATTTGAGACACTTAAGACCTTCAAAAATGTGGATTTCAGAAAACACTATCATTTCTTATATTTCAACAAAAAGAGATTTCGACCTTTCGATAAAGCGGATCCCATAACTTATTCATACGAGTTCTAAAAATTATAAAATTTTCCAGAAAGATACTCAACTCAATAAGGAACAAGTTTTATGAAAGAACCTTTGAGGGATAATGAACCAAAATAGTTTAAAAAGATGAATCTTTATGTAAACGAAAAACTGACATATTTTGGTATAATGGAGAAATTCTAATTTTGTACTCTTAAAACATGGATTGGGATCTCCAAAACTTGAAGTAGAGAGTGTTAACTTACTGAATTGATGTATAAGAGCAAGAAGATTCAAAGATAATGGCCGTTATAACACAAGATTCGCACCACAAATTACGGGTTTCATTTAAATTCGACAAATAGAGGAAAATCAATTTATAATATAAAAATAAAAGATTTAGATCTCTAAGATACAAGTTTACAAGGAGAATATCTTGCTAACCAAGTGTTGAGAAGAGTTAGAATTCTAGAATGATGAAGGTTGCCAAGCCTACAAAACTCCACAATCCTTAAGATATGCTCACTATGTGGGAGAACTTTGATGAATAGAATGGGTAGTGAATTTGGCTAATGAGATGGATGAGATTGGTGTGTTTGAAGGCTAGAAACTCCCTCTATTTATATGCTAAGATTTTTACAATTGAACATGACACATTGTGAGAGTGATTACAACCTCACCAATCATCCAATTAAGTGTGTCTTGAGCAATAATGGTTTGAGTATTTGTATCCACTCATTTGGTCCTTATAGCCTAACAAAGAGGCTATTAATTTGGGAGGCTATTAATTTTGTCCATCATGTTGTCTATTAACATAATGGTTTGCCTATTATGGAGGCTATTAATCTTGGTGGGTTCAAGAGATAATTGATCACCTTTCTTTGCTAGCCATTCATCCAAGACACTTGTTAATCATGTTGATTTTTCATCTATTTGTTTAGGAAGAAAATTTCTTGCAATTGCTTTTAACCTTATATTTGTGTAAGTAGTGTATCATGAAAATGATTGAAGTATTAGCTTGTCTAGAAAAATCATTATTCTTGCCGCTATTTAGTGGCATGCATTTATACTCAATGAGTTGGATATGATAATATAATATTTATTTATTTATTTCAAGTATTGTATTTATATTAATGTGCTTTCAAAAAGATAATAATAATATACTTGCATGGTTTTATTTTATTCACAATAATATTCAAACCACAAAGTCTTCATGTCATCATTAAATAAAAATTATAATCTATGAATATATTTTCTTATATATAAAAGTTAATTCTCATAGATTCACATAAAAACTCATATTTTTATTTTTATAAAAATTTACTCCATAATGAATATCAAAATACTTAAAATATTCACATACTATCCTCATAATAATTTTCAAGACCAATGTGTATATATATAAAAACTTATATATATAATTTAAACAATAGATTTAAAAAATATTCCATAAACTATATAATTCTATTACCCATGATATTGAAATTCATATTTCTTTTGGAAAAGACAAATTTACATATATAATTTTACATGTGTTGTTTTGTAGAAAAATCAATATACTAATTCTTTAAGCAAGTGTATAAATATTTAATAAAAGTCTCCTTAATGAATATTTCTATGATATTACAATCTACCCTCCTTAAGAATCAACTTCGTCCTCGAAGTTTTAATGATAAAAACTACTGTGGCAATCTAATATGCGGAATACAAGATAAAATTTAATAAAAAAGTTTTAGGAGATTTTATACATACCCTATCAAGATTGTGTCGTGTGGTTACATCATCCTCCCCTTAAGCCTACAGTTATGTCCCCATAACTGTTTTTGGGTCATTTAAAAATAGATTGGGGTAGCGTTGCTTCATATCATCCTCTAGTTCCCATGTTGCTTCTTCCGTACCATGATTGGACCAAAGTACTTTAACAATCCGGGTGGTCTTGTTCCTTGTCATTCTTTCTTTGATGTCGAGTATTTGGATTGGATACTCTTCATAAGTCAGATCTTCTTTGAGTTCAATTACTTCCTGTTAAAGTACATGGGTTGGGTCGTGCACATATTTCTTTAGCTGTGAAACATGGAACACATTGTGCACTCTAGATAGTTGTGGCGGTAGGGCTAGTCTATATGCCAGGGTTTCGACTCGTTCCAGAATGTCATACGGTCCAATATATCGAGGATTTAACTTTCCTCGCTTTCCAAAACGCATCACTCCTTTCATAGGTGATATTTCAGCATAACCTTATCTCCAATTTGAAATTCTAGGTCTTGTCGCCTAACATCGGCATAACTTTTCTGTCGATCTTGTGCTGCCTTCATTTTCCCTTGGATCATCTTGATCTGTTGGGCCATGTCTTCAATGAGTTGCGGCCCAACCACAATAGAATTCTCACATTTTTCCCAACATAATGGGCTTCGGCACTTGCGTCTATAGAGTGCCTCAAACGGTGCCATGCCAATACTAGCATGATAGCTGTTATTGTAAGAGAACTCTATCAAAGGTAGATGGTTTTCCCAACTTCCTTTAAATTCAAGAACGCATGCTCTCAGCATGTCCTCCAGTGTTTGGATTTTCCTTTCTGTTTGTCCATCCGTCATCGGGTGAAAAGCGGTGCTCAATTTAATTTGGGTACTAAGAGTTTCTTGTAGCTTGTCAAAAAATGAGAGACAAATCTGCTGTATCTATCATAGATTATATCATGTGGCACTCCATGTCGTCGAACCACGTTATTGATATATGCTCTTGCTAATTGATCCATAGACCATGCATCCTTCATTGGTATGAAGATCGCAATCTTTGTCAATCTATCAACAATTACCCAAATTTTATTCATTCCTTTTGGTGATCGTGGTAGTCCTGAAACAAAATCCATTGATATACTATCCCATTTCCAACTTGGGATTTCCAATGGTTTCATGAGTCCTAAGGGCTTCTGACGTACTGCTTTAACCTTTTGACAGGTTAAACATCTAGCCACAAACTCAACAACCTCATTCTTCATCCTTGGCCACCAATAAACCTTCTTTAAATCCTTATAAAGCTTATCACCCCCTGGATGTACTGAATACGGGGTGTTGTGGCCTTCTTCCATTAATCTTCGTTTTAGCTCTACGCATTTATGCGGTACGCACCATCTCCCTTTGAAGCGAATGCTTCCATCCTCATGGATTGCAAAACCAATTGCTTGTCCTTCAGCAACATTCTTGTTGATCCTTTCAAGCTTTATGTCGCCTGGTTGAGCACAGCGTATTTCATCAAATACCGTAGACTCAATGGTCATATAATTAATGACATTTTCCACAGTTCCATAATGGACTAGCTCCGTGTCTACCTTGACAAAGTCTATATACAGTTCCGAAGGTAAGATAAGAGTATTTGCCACGTGTTGAGTCTTGCGGCTCAACGCATCTGCGACCACGTTAGCTTTCCCTTCGTGGTAGGCGATGTCCAAATCATAATCCTTGATCAACTCTAACCATCTGCGTTGCCTCATGTTTAACTCATTCTGAGTAAATACGTACTTAAGGCTCTTGTGGTCGGTGAATATCCGACAAGTTCGTCCGTACAAGTAGTGTCGCCAAATCTTTAATGCGAACACTACCGCTGCTAATTCTAGGTCGTGCGTCGGATAATTCTCCTCATGAGGCTTCAATTGTCGTGATGCATATGCAATGACTTGCTGTTGTTGCATTAAAACACACCCCAGCCCCTCTTTTAAAGCGTCATTATACACTTCAAAATCTCCATTCTCTGTTGGCAATGTTAAAATTGGTGCTGTTGTGAGGCATTTCTTTAACTCTTGAAATGATGATTCACACTTTTCTGTCCATTCATACTTCAAGCCTTTCTTCAAAAGTTGAGTCAGAGGTCGTACAACTTTGGAAAAGTCCTTGACGAACCTCCTGTAATATCCAGCCAGTCCAAGAAAACTTCTCACTTCTGTTTGATTAGTAGGCGTAGGCCACTCGGTGATTGCTGATATTTTTGCTGGGTCAACAGAAACTCCATCAGCTGATACAACGTGGCCTAAAAATGCTACTTTTTCTAGCCAAAAGTCACACTTGGACAACTTGGCATAGAGTTGGTGTTTCCTTAATGTCTCTAGCACCTGATGCAAGTGTTATTCATGCTCTTCATTGCTCTTTGAATAGATCAAGACGTCGTCGATGAAAATGACTACACATTGATCTAACAATTCTTGAAACACATCATTCATGAGATTCATGAATACTGCTGGGGCATTTGTTAGCCCAAATGACATCACTGTAAATTCGTAATGTCCATAACGTGTCCTGAACGCAGTTTTCGGAATATCCTTTTCAGCGATTCGCAGTTGATGATAACCGGATCGCAAATCTATCTTGGAGAATACCGTTGCACCTTTAAGTTGATCGAAAAGGTCATCAATCCTAGGTAACGGGTATTTGTTTTTAACCGTTACCTGATTTAAACCTCTATAATCGATACAAAGACGTAACCCTCCACCTTTCTTCTTGACGAATAAGACTGATGCTCCCCACGGCAACGTGCTAGGTCGTATATACCCCTTTTGTAATAATTCCTCGAGTTGCTCCTTGAGTTCATTCATTTCTACGATTGCCATGCGATAAGGAGATTTTGATACAGGTTCTGTTCCGAGAAGTAGATCGATTGTAAACTCGACTTCACGTTCTGGAGGCATTCCAGGAATTTCTTCTGGGAATACATCTGGATACTCCCTCACTATTGTAATGTCATCAATTTTATTCTCCTTTAACTTGAGGTTATGGATATAGCATGCATAAAGCATATATCCTTTCTGCATAAGACTATAAAATTTTAAGGCATTTACTCCCTTAGTCTTACGTTTGGGGAGTTGGACATAGCAGTTGACCTTTTTGCCTCTAGTCTTAGAAAGTATAATTTTGTGTTTCTGATACTCAATTACCGCTTTATATTGGGTAAGCCAATCCATTCCCAATATAATATCAAAATCTTTAAGATCAAATTCTACTAAGTTCGTATAGAACTCAAGGTTCTTAATGACTATAAGAAACCCATCGTATCGTTTGGTGCACGATACAATTTTTCCCGAAGGCAACTGAATTCCTAAGTTAATCATTTTAGGTTTTGGCATCTCTAATTCAGGCAAGATTCTAGAAAAGATAAACGAACAACTTGCTCCAGAATCAAATAAAACCTTAACAGGCACACTTAAAGCCGTAAATGTACCTGTTATCACATCCCCTTGAGTTGAAAGATCTGCCTGATTAATAATATTGAGCCGCCCTATAGGTGCTCCATGGTTCCCTTGTTGGTTTCTATTTTGTTGAGGCCTCTGTCCTTGATTATTTCCGTTTCGCACATCCTGATTATTTGGCTGAGTGAGGATATTGATAAGGTCATCTCTTTTTCAATGCGGGTCTTACACTCCTTCCTCATATGACCTTCTAGGCCACATCTATAACATGTACCCGGCTTGGGGCATCCTCTAGCCAAGTGGGGTTTGTTGCATTTTGGGCATTGTGGTATGTACCCTTCATGGTTTCTAGTACCATTGTTGCCCCCCTCCTTTTTTTCCCTGGACGGGTCGATTCTGCCCACCTCGAATATTGCCTTTATTGTTGCTGAGGTGGTTGTTGTTGCTGGTGCTTCCTCGGTTGTCCCGAATCCTCTTGTCCTGTCATTGGAACCCGCGGCTAGACTCCCCGGCTTTTCTCTTCATCTGTTGTACACGAGAAACTGCGACAGATCAATCGTAGATCGCTTGGAGGGTAGGATACTGAACTCCAGCCACCACTTCTCTAATGGAGAGGTTTAATCCCATTTCGAACTTCTGTGCCTTCTCGGCATCGGTGGAGACTAACTTAGGAGCAAATCTGACTAACTCCTTGAATCTGACATAGTATTCTTGTACAGATTGTGCTCCTTGTCGTAATGATAGAAACTCTTCATACATTGCTGCTTTGGTACTCATCGGGTAAAACCTTTCTCTTAGAGCTTCTGTAAAGTTTCCCATGTATACTCCTCATCATCATCTAGCTCTCTCTTCTATAACTGCCACCAGTGATCTGCGTCACCTCCTAAAAAGTACGAGACTACAGTAATCTTCTGCTCATCTGGGCAACGAGTCGCCTCGAGTAGCTTGTTGAAACTTTTTATCCAATCCTCCAATTTAGTAGGGTCCTCCTGCCCATCATAACGAGGTGGTCTGTATTGGTTCACCACTGCTAGGTGATTGAGCTAGGCTTGAGGTGGCGGCACAGCTGCTGTGGCTTGATTAATTTGACCCAGACCCAAGGCAATGAGCATTTGCTCAATGATCCTTAGGCGATCATTGTCAAGCGAGTTTGGCGTATTTTGATTCTGACGGGGTTTGGTTGTTGGGTGCTCCCTGATTAGGAGGTACCATATTGTGTCCAACGCCCTGATTGTTGGTGATGTCAGGGTGATGTATATTGTGTGCAGGTGATACAACTTGTTGATTGGATACACCCGGTGCTGCTGGCACTTCGTGGTTAGTCATGTTCGGATTTTGGTGTGGCTCTATGTTGTTGAGGGCATAAACACTTCGGAGGGTTTTTCTAGTCCTTGCACGGGGTGCCATTCTGCTAAGGATGGTTAAGCAAGAGTGCGTTCAAGGGATGGTTATGTCCTAAAACTCGTTAGGTCATAGTATAAGGATGAGTTAACGTAGAAATGTCTAAGTTAGGAGTATGACTTTATTTATAGCGAGATTAACTAGAAGGAATGAAATAACAAGTTTTACTTCATAAATCAAGAAAACATTACGAGATAGAGAATTTTTAAAAAAAAAAAGCACTTATGATAAGGTCAACTGACTTAGTCTATCATAACAATTTTTTTATTTATTTTTATAGAAAATGATGCATGCTCATGAATGCATATGTTCCCACCCCAAAAATAATTTCTAAGTTTCAAAATTTATCATAGCCCATATGGGCCTTTGAAAAATATTTTGCATATTTCTTTCTCAAAATGAATTTTTTTTGTTTTTTTTAAAATTCATAAATCGGAGTTAAACTGTCGCATCCCTTAGTCAAGCTCGCCTTGTTGCTAACTTAACCAAGAAATGCTAAGATTAGAGGGTATGATGACAGCCTTTTGTGACTGTCATTTGCGTCCAATTTAGTGTCTTAATGATGATCTTTTGCTCTTAATTCCATTGATTTTTTATGAATGATCATAAAGGATTAGAAAAGATGGAAGAAGAATTAAGGTTGCAAAGAAGTTGGAAAATACATGAAAAATGGCTTGAAATTCTGAGTTTTCGTTGTAAGTCTCGCACGCAGTGTTTCTATTGAACTGATCCACGCTTTGTCATGCAGAAGGAAGTTAAGCTGGAAAACAGCAGGAAGTGGAAAGGACATAGCGAGGAAAGAAAAGGAATGGTGCGAGGGCTTGTTTCCTAAATCAGGAAAAGATTTAAGGAAAATGTGCAGATGCTGAAGTCCACGCGATGATGATTGACATCGCGAGGAAAGGAAGTCTGTGCAAGACAGAAGTTTTATCCGTTATGGCGAGAAGCAGATTCCTTGGAGAAACTGTGAGACCTCGCCTCATCAAGAAAGATGATTACATTTCTGACTCTCGCTTTGAAGGAACTGGACAAAGCGAGAGGAGAGCTATTCTGATGCGAGCGGTTATCATCCAAGGCAGAAGCAGTTACAACACCCATCTATAAATAAGACCCTTGGGGAATCAGCTCAGCAGGCGGGAGATTGAAGAGAATAGCTCGACTTTACTCTCCAGTCCACTTTTTAGAATTTAGTAGGTAGGTTAGGATTTAAGTTTCTCTGCAATTTACTTTGATGTTCTTCAGATTTGTAACTTGTTTTCGTAGAACTGTAATTCAATTTCGCAGTAGATTTCTTTAAGATTAGTTGTTAGACTAGCTAGAGGATACCCTGGGAGGAGAGTTGCTTTCGGATCGCTTGTTCATCCATCATGACGATCATCATCTAAACTCCGACTCGCTCGCTCATCTTTGCATTATTCTGATAGCAATCAGATTTCCAGGTGTATTCGTTTTTAATTCTTTGTTATTTGAGATACAAGAAGAATGATCGGTTATCAGATTGTGAATTTCTTATCTTTCTGGTTTCTATTTCCATTTCGTAATTCTGTTTCAGCAGAGTATAAACCTCAATTTCATTATTCAATCTGAATTTTGCATCATATCTTTAATTCGATTTTCGAAGATCATAACACTTCCACATTTTTAATGCACAAATTGTTCGTTCCAATTACGTAAGAAATTTGGATGTTGTAACCGAGTTAGGTATGATCTGGCAGAATTATGAATTTACTCGATTTTCTGTCAATGTTATGTTTATAGATGAGAATCATAAGGTTTAATGTTCAGAACTCTAAAAGGTTCCTAGAGACCCATGCAGTGTTAATCATCGCTTGATAATCTTTGAGAATCAATAATTTTGAGTTCATGAACTTGGATGCAAAAGATTCTATGTTCATAATTTTCTAAACAGAAATTCCAGAAGGTAGTTATGACAGTTATAAATTCTGATCATTCACTTCGAATAAGGATATTCCCTCGCTTCATCCTAAAAGATGATGCGAGGAAATATCCAGATAGATCTATTATGACAAAGGCTATTCAAATACTCACGCGATGTCAATCTGACAAAGCGAGAGGATCAATCTATAACAGCAATAGACTTGATATCCATTTTATAGGGTATTAATCATTTACTTTTACTTCTTATATGTATATAACCACTATCTATAAGTAGGAATTGAGTACCTCGCCGCATTCTTACAGAAACTATCGCGAGGCATTCAGTTCTTTGTATAAAAAAAATCTGGAGAACATTCTTTGAATATTAGCTCCCTCCACGCTGTACAAACATAGCGTGCGGAAAATTGGAATGTTCATAGTTTGAAACCCAAAATAGTTACTGCGAGCTATTTTGGACACTTATTTTGCAGAGTTATTTCTCAAATTCTTTTTCTTGGGAAAGTTATTTCCTAATTCTGTCTAGTTTCCAATGTATATTTTGGAAGCATCCTTGCATTTTGATTAAGAGGATTCAGAACCCTCAACGTCTCTTTATACATATAATATTACATATACATGAATTATTTTGGGATATTTCCCAGTATATGATGAGTAATCTTACTTCATGATTACAAAATTACAATTCATATGTGCAACACGTATTACTATTTTACACTGGTACGCTGAGAGAGATGATGATATAGGTTTACCCAATCATTATTTACTCAGGACTCTTACTTCATGATTACAAAATTACAATTCATATGTGCAACACGTATTACTATTTTACACTGGTACGCTGAGAGAGATGATGATATAGGTTTACCCAATCATTATTTACTCAGGACTGATAAAGAACAAACTTGTTCTTCAGTTGGGCATTTAGTACCTGTCGTTTAAAAGGGAAAGATGTTTCAAGAACCATCTTTTGTCCTAAAAATTAGTAGAGTATCAGGAAGATTAATTTCCGGGGTTCATGGTATTATAGTTATCACTATAGCTATGAGTAGGAGATTAAACATTTCTCTTCAGTCTACTAATCCTGAGTCAAATCATGGATATTTGGAACTGTTTACAGAGATTTCTTGAGCTAAATCAGTTATACAAATCTGAGTAGTCTGGATAAGTCAAGGAAGTTGAATAGCAATTTCATCTTGATATGCTTACAAGACTATTATTCCTTATGAATACTTGCAGGAATTACTCTGAAGAAATAAGTCTTATGAAAACATTGGATGATAGATTTAAATATTAGCTTTTTCATTTGTAGTAGAGGACATCCAATACAGGATCATAAGAACAGTTTGATCAGGGTAATAAAAAGAACAACTTCAAGTTCAGATAAATATAGTAAGATTTAGAAGTGACCTCGAGTTGTCAAAGGCTTAATCTGAGTCTGAAAGAAAAAGATTAAGTGACAATTCTGAAAGCTATTATCACAGAAGGAGTCTGACAGATCATTCTGTGATGATAGTATTCCATGATTTCAGAGCTTAGAATGTCATGACACTGAATCATAAGTACCTGTCTTGGGAAGTGATTGAAGACATGAAGAATTGATTAAATTGTGTAAAGGATTTTTCTATCTCAATGAATTTTCATTATGTTTTAGCCAATGAAGTACGATAATCTCACCATATGCCTATTTCATTTGATTTGGTCTGTAGCACCTTAAACATGTGAATAAGATCATATTGTTCTACATCATTTTAATTGTTGTCTTTACTACATTTACAGTTTTAAGCATTTACATTTCAGTAGTATTCTTTAGTAATCATCATTACAACATTCTTAAATCAAGAGTAGAGACAGATTCTAAAGCTAATAATTCTATTAAAACACTTCTATCGTGTAACTCTCTTTTGAACGATCCCGACAATTAAAATAAATATTGCAGCTTGATACCGTGCGCTTTCGGTAGGAAAAACTAGGCAAGCTTTTTAACAGCCCTATAGAGATTATAGTGTAAAGGCTGTCGGGGGGCACTGACCGAGGTTTCACCTCAAAAGCTTCATGGCGCCGTTGCCGGGGAGGGTGTAGCGTTATGAATTTTAGAACTGTAGATATTCTTGGTTTAATTGTAATTATTTACTTTTTATAACGAATTCACAAATTCTTTCATTTTGTTCATAGAGAAGCCTCAACAGTTTATGAGCGAGAGAAAAACTCGATCTTCAAGACCACCTTTGCTTCCTTTTAACTGTGAACTTGAGAGAACAGCAAGGCTGATCAGAGCAAGTGCAAGAAGGAGACAGAGAGATCTTGCAGAAGGAAATCTTTCAACCATAACAAGGATGGCTAACAATGGACAGAATGACGGACCTGGGAACTTGCCAAATGGACAACCAGATAATCAGCAAAACATTCCACTTCGAGGACCTTTTCAAGCACCACAAAGAGCTGCTGCACCACAATTTATTCATCAACACTATTTTCCACCAAATTTTGCTAATCCTGTTCCGAACCCTCAAGAAGAGCAATATCAACCATGGCAACCTAATGTCGATCAATATTTGGCTGGGACGGATGAGGAGGTTGATATACCACCTGGTATATTGAACCTAGCATCTTCTAGAGCTTTTTATGGAATGAGTGCTGAAGATCCACATTTACATCTCAAGAAGTTTGTTGAACTAAGTAAGACAGTAAAGAAAGGAAGAGCTTCAAGGGAAACCATTCAGTTGGCTATGTTTCCATTCTCTTTGGATGGCTCAGCTAAAGAATGGTATGATTCATTAAATGCTCAACAGAAGGCTACATGGCCAGAATTAGTCAGGAATTTCCTACTCAAGTATTTTCCTGAAAGCAAGGTTGACAAATGGGTAGACAAGATCTCTAGTTTCAAGATGAGAAAAGGGGAATCTCTTAAGGATGCCCGGGATAGATTCTTCGACATGCTCAAGAGATGCCCACAACATGGTATAACTGAAAGAAGGTTATTGAAGATTTTCTTCACCGGACTAACTCACACTTGGCAGATGAGGATCAATGCCACTGGAGGGGAACAGTTGCTTCAGATGCCACTTGATAGAGCGTGGTCAACAATAGATACTATGACAGCTAGCAGGGCAGTTCTCCAGGACGATGATCCACCGTCTCCTACCAGAAAAAGTCTTGTCATCCATACAGATAAAAATGAAGAGAAATTTGCAGCACTCACCAAGCAGATTGCTGATCTACAGTTGGCTCAGCAAGCAAATCAATAGGCTCAGCATCAACAACAACAGCAACCAGTAATGATCCTTCAACCTGCTCCAATGGAACCTGTGTATCAGTGCGGAATTTGCTCAGGGCCACATCACAATGATCAGTGTCCACAAATTCAGGAAGCCCCAAAGCAAGACGAGAGCTGCAACTACACCGGGTTCCAAAACAAACACCCGAATCTGAGCTATGGTAATACTCAGAACGCACAAAATGCACATCTTCTGAACCCACAACAACCAAATCAGCAGCAGTTTCGTCCTCCACAACCATTTTATCCACAACAACAGATGTACCCACAGAGACCTTTCCAGCAGGTGAACCAACAGAATAGGCCATTTGGACAGTTTGCACCAGTCCCGGTGAACTTTCCACAACAACCTTATCCTGTTGCTCAAGATAATACTTACTCTTTAAAGGTGGAAAATGCTCTGAAGGAGTTCATTGTTAAGCAGACAGAGACGAATAACCAACTGCAGGCTTCAATCAAGAATGTTGAGAATTCAGTAACAGAGATGGCCAAATTATTACAGCAGAGAGAAAAAGGAAAATTACCAAGTTCTTCTGAAACAAATCCACAATGTAAGGCAGTTACATTGAGGGGAGGAAAAGAGGTTGTTGATCCTGAATTTGAAAAGAAAAGAGATAGGTTGCTGCAGCAGAAAAAGTTCAAGGATGTTCAAACAATGGAAGAAGATGACCACCCTGAACAGAGACAGATACTTGAGGATAAGGGTTTGGAAAAGAATGTCTCAGGATATTCTTTTCCTAAGGAAAAAGAGGGAGGTAATGATAATCCTAACTCTACAGGTAACAAAAAGGATTCACTGGATGAGCACATGCCCAGGATATCATATCCTGGGAGACTTAAAAATGATCTTCAAGAAATTAAATTTAAGAAATTTCTTGAAAAGATTAAGGCCATTGAAATATCAATCCCTTTGGTTGAATTAATTGCTGAAATGCCCACTTACGCTAAGTTTCTGAAAGAATTAATTTCAGGGAAAAGAAGTGCAGGAGAGCAGCACATGGTGGTCCTAAATCAAAACTGTAGCTTGGTTCTTCAGCAGAGGATTCCTCCAAAGCTTGAAGATCCAGGGAGTTTCACTTTACCTCTGATTATCAACTGTAAGGAAGCTGGGCGAGGACTCTGTGACTTAGGAAGCAGCATCAATGTAATGCCACTGGCTATGGCGAGACGTTTGGATTTGGGAAAGATGAGGCCAGTCAATATGACCCTCTTCTTTGTTGATCAATCGAGCACCAGACCAGAAGGGATCATTGAAGATGTTATAGTAAAGACAGGAGGCCTTTGTTTTCCAGCTGACTTTGTCATTCTTGACATCGACGAAAATGTCAGAATTCCTATCATATTGGGAAGGCCTTTTCTGGTGACTGCGGGAGCCATGATTGATGCAAAGAATGGCATAGTGAAGCTTCATGTTGATAACCAGGAGGTCACTTTTGACATGATGAAGATGTCAACATATCCTTTTAACGCTTTTGAAACCAATGTAGCGGGGAATGAATTAGAATATAGTACTATGGAGGGGGGAAATCTTTTTGATCACTATAATCTCTTTACCACTGATGTAACTGAGAACAATCTCACCCCACTCACAAATGCTAAAGATGCTACTTTTGCTTACTTGTGTGCGGTTAGATTCGCTGATCCTGAGACTGGTGAAATCAAGGATGGATCAGAAAGTGAGGATATGCCATCTTCAGAGCAATCTGAGGATGACATTGATAAAACAGACCCTTTTGAGGAAGGATCTGATTTAAAGATGGAAGTGCAAACTCGAAGCAGATTAACTCCATCAATAGAAAACCCACCTGAGCTTGAGCTTAAAGTATTACCAGAACATCTTAAGTATGCCTTCTTGGCAGACAAAAAGAAGCTTCCGGTAATAATTTCATCCAAATTGAGTGAAGAACAAGAACAAGCTCTAGTAGGTACTCTTAAAAATCATATTCAGGCAATTGCTTGGACTATAGCAGATATCAAAGGCATCAGCCCACACATTTGTATGCATAGGATTCTGATGGAGGATGAATACAAACCTTCCAGACAACCACAAAGGAGGCTAAACCCACCAATGCAGGAAGTTGTCAAGAAGGAGGTAATCAAGCTACTTGATGCAGGTATAATCTATCCTATCTCTGATAGTAAATGGGTAAGTCCAACGCAAGTTGTACCCAAAAAGGGTGGGATTTGTATTGTGACAAATGAACATGGTGATGAAGTAGCAACAAGACCAGTAACTGGTTGGAGAGTTTGCATTGACTATAGAAAATTAAACACTGCCACAAGAAAAGATCATTTTCCTTTACCGTTCATTGATCAAATGTTAGAAAGATTGTCAGGTAAACCATTTTACAGTTTTCTAGATGGTTATTCAGGTTATAATCAAATAGTTATTGCTAGTGAAGATCATGAGAAAACAACTTTTACATGCCCATATGGAACATTTGCTTATAGAAGAATGCCTTTTGGATTATGTAATGCTCCTGCTACATTTCAAAGATGCATGATGAGTATTTTCTCTGATTTTATTGAAAAATGCATTGAAGTGTTTATGGATGATTTTACTGTTCATGGAACTGACTTTGAAGATTCTTTAAAAAATTTGTCAAAAATTTTGCAGAGATGTGAGGACACTAACTTAGTTCTTAACTGGGAAAAGTGTCATTTTATGGTTCAAGAAGGAATTGTCATGGGACACAAAGTATCTAGAGCAGGAATAGAAGTAGATAAGGCTAAGGTTTCTGTAATAGCAAATCTACCACCACCTAAAACAATTAAGGCAGTAAGGAGTTTTCTTGGTCATGCTGGTTTTTATAGAAGGTTTATTAAGGACTTTTCTAAGATAGCAAGACCCTTGTGTAATCTTCTTCATAAGGATGTGACATTCAGCTTTGATGAAGACTGCTTAACAGCTTTTAAGACTTTGAAGGAGAAATTAATCACTGCACCTATAGTTCAGTCTCCTGATTGGAGTCTACCTTTTGAGCTTATGTGCGATGGAAGTGAGAATGCAGTAGGAGCAGTTTTGGGGCAACACAAAGAAGGCAAACATCATGTTATCTATTATGCTAGCCATACTCTTAATGATGCCCAGATAAACTACACTACTACAGAAAAGGAAATGTATGCTGTAGTTTTTGCCTTTGATAAGTTCAGACAGTATCTTATTGGAGCCCAAACTATAGTTTACACAGATCATTCTGCATTACGATATCTTTTCTCAAAGCAAGAAGCCAAACCGAGGCTGATAAGATGGGTTTTACTTCTACAAGAATTTGACATTATTATCAAGGATAGAAAAGGAAAAGATAATGGAGTAGCAGACCACCTTTCTAGATTGGAGGAGAAAACAGAGAAAGAGGAAGTTGTAAATGATAAATTCCCAGATGAACAATTGTATGCTTTGCAGTTGCATCAATTTGATTGTCCTTGGTTTTCAGATTTTGCTAATTATCTAGCTTGCAAGATTGTCCCAAAATTTAAAGACTCTCATCAGAAGTCAAGGTTTTTCAGAGAAATTCAGAAATACTATTGGGATGACCCCTTTTTATTCAAGTTTTGTTCAGACCAAGTTATTAGGCGCTGTGTTCATGAAAAAGAAGGTTTCCAAATTGTCAGAAAGTGTCATGAGAACCCTTTAGGAGGCCATCATGGTCCTGCTAGGACTGCTAGAAAAGTTCTAGACTGTGGGTTTTACTGGCCAACTATCTTTTTGGATTCCCAGAAACTTATAAAGATGTGTGATAGATGTCAAAGACTGGAAAACATTTCAATGAGAGAAGAAATGCCTCAAAAAGGGATTCTAGAAGTAGAGATATTTGATGTCTGGGGAATTGATTTTATGGGACCATTTCCCCCGTCTTTTGGTAATCATTATATTCTAGTAGCTGTTGATTATGTTTCAAAGTGGGTAGAAGCAGTAGCCTTACCCAATAATGAAGCTAAACAAGTTACTAAATTTCTACAGAAGAATATTTTTACCAGGTTTGGAGCCCCTCGTGCCATTATATCTGATGGAGGATCTCACTTTGTGAATAAACTCTTTGAGAAATTATTGAAGCAGTATGGTGTTCATCATAAAGTTGGATCACCATATCATCCTCAGACAAGTGGACAGGTGGAGGTATCTAATAAGGAAATTAAGCACATTCTACAAGCTTCTGTGAACATTACAAGAAAAGACTGGTCAAAGAAGTTAGATGATGCTTTATGGGCTTACAGAACTGCTTTTAAAACTCCTATAGGAATGTCTCCCTACAGATTAGTTTTTGGAAAAGCATGTCATCTTCCAGTTGAGTTAGAACATAGAGCATATTGGGCCATTAAAATGCTCAACATGGATTTTCAGTCAGGACAAGATAAGAGGAAGTTTGATCTGTCTAAACTAGAAGAGATGAGACTGGAAGCATATGAAAGCAGCAAGATTTATAAGGATCGAACTAAGAAAATTCATGATTCAAAAATTAAACATAAAGAATTTTCTGTTGGTCAATTGGTTTTGCTTTATAATTCTCGTTTGAAATTATTTCCAGGTAAGCTCAGATCAAGGTGGACAGGACCATTTCCTGTTGTAGCTGTTCATGACAATGGATCAGTGACAATTATGCTCAATGAAGGAGAAAAGACTGTGAATGGACACAGGCTGAAGGAATATATTGGTCAACAAGATCTAAATATCCAAACTGAATATTTGGATAATCCTTAGTTTTCTATTTTCTGAAAAAAAAAAAAAAAAAGGGGGGGGGGGGTGGATACTACCCAGGTTAACTGAGTAGTATTCCCCTTTTCTTTAGACTTATTTTTCATCTCTAATTCTTTTATTTTTTTATTTTATTTTATTTTTAGGAATTCGAGAAATGAAGCTGTGATGGAATGAAGGAGGAAGAGACATGAATCCTCAAACAGGTTTTTGAGTATTAAGTGTTTGGAAAATGGAGTATGAATGGATCCTGAGGCCACGCTTCTGTAATTTTGTCAAAGCGTGAGTTAAAAAATGAGTTACTCTTACTCACGCTTTGTAAAAGTTATGATGCGAGGTGATCAGTTCAAATTTTTATTCTGTCAAAATTATAATTTGTTAAGGAATAAGAGTTTGGTGTCTACGCTTTGTTGAAAAACAAAGCGAGACTATTTTACTCTGGGAATTGTACAAGAATGTTTTCTCGCTTTGTCATTAACAAAGCGAGAAAAGGATTTTTATACCCACGCAATGACAATCAACAGAGCGAGAGTCTGGGAATTTTGAACGGATAGATTTTCAAACTTCTCAAGGACCAAAATACCCTTTTCAGACTCTTCTTCTTCTCGTACACTAACCATCACGTCGTTTCAACCGCCAGTAATTATGGCAGAATTTAGTTTTTCTGCTATAAAATCTAGTCGAATCCTCCTCTTCTTTCATCTCAAACATTTCCATCCTGAGAAATTATCCTAAAACCATATTCAAAAGATAGAATGGCCGCAGCAGCTCCAAATGCTAGAACATCCATCCTAGACATTCCTGAAGAAATCTTGGGAGATATTCTCTCAAGGTTGGGAAGAGAAGAGATGAAGGATGTAGCCAGGTTAGCCCCAACCTGAAAAAAGTTCGCCAAAGCAACTATGGCGCCTATAGTATGGAGGAGGGCAAATGTGGAAAGGAGGATGACTGCAGAGAGGACACTTGACTCTCATTACATCCGAATACTTCGAAGATGCAGAGAGGCGGGAAATTTCATGCTGAAGCTAGAACCTGCACTCTTGAGATTCTGCAATACAGGGCTCAAGGAAGCCGCTTTTGAAGTTCTTAAACCTGGAGTCGATGACAACCATCACCCCTCAATCTTTATCAAGGCCTTCATTCTTTTGAGTTTGGAGAGCCTTGAGGAAATTGATGAGGGATTGTATCTTCTCGGATCAATCCTGAAAGATGAAGATCACATCCGCAAGATGGAGGCGAAGATCAGCAAGCTATTCAATGAAAGCGAAGAGGAGCCTAATCCCTTTAAGGGACAAGGACATCGCGAGTACTGCGATTATTTAGCGCCACATAGTAGGGATTTAGTTAGGGAACCTCCACACTTTAACTATGGTGCCACAAACATTGATTGTTTGTGTTGTGAGGTTACTAGTTTAGTTAGGAGATTAAGAGAAAATTTTAATGAGCATGTAATTGAATCTGAGTCAGAATTAGAAACTGATTCAGATTCAAACTGATCGATTATGTAATCTCTTAATTTGTATCTAAATACTAACCCCTTTTGGTGTTGCTATATATTTACTCCTCGCTTCATTTTTATTAAAAGGAAACAACTTGATTGATCTTATCCTTTACATTAGATTTTTATCGGTCCTTTTAAATAAAAATCTTCGAAATAGGGGTATTTTAGGCTTAATCATTACTCCCTGCAGAGACAAGATTTACTATCTTGACCCCTGCAGTCCTTAGATAAAAATAGGCGTCTCTGTCCTTGCAGTCATTCCTCTCACTTGTCATTTCAAAAATTTTCATCAGATTTTCTTCTCTTACTCAAGAAGAAATCGCCATACACCATTTTTATCACTTTCAACCATTCTCTTAAGCAAGATCATGGCCGAGAACAATCCGTAAGCAATCTCGTTCATCTTTTCTTTCTTTTATTCTTAGTTCTATTTTGAAAAATTTGTTGTCAGATTGCATTTTTAGACCTAGGGTTCATGTTTCTATTTTTTTTAGGGAATGGTTGTAGAAAACGAAACATTAATCATTTAAGATTCCTCATAACTAAGAGCCGTTTCTTTACACTCATTAATCCAGAGAATCTTTTCTGAAATTTTTAGTTTGTAACTGATGCATTATCCATATGAGACTTTGGAACTTCATATTAGGAATGAAACTCCCATTTCAAATATTCTGGTTCCATCATAAAACTATTCCCCTGTGTTCCTCATTATATTATTTTCTGGAAACAGAAATGCTAGGAATCCACATCGCATTGGGACTCAAATATCCCATTTACCCACTGAGCTGTTGGGGGATATTCTATCAAGAATCGGAAAGGATAATGTTAGAGAGCTCTTCAGGATAGCAGAAGTCTCTCCATTATTTTACCAGGCAAGCAAAACCCATCTTGTATACAAGAGAGTGGACTTGGAATCGTGTATGAGGTGGAGAGAGGATGTCTATCCGGACAACCAGAAAAGATTCATTCGGGAGTGTCAAAATGCAGGGAACTTCATGTTCAACATTGAACCTGCATTAAAGGCATTTGTGGAGGAAAAAGATGAGAAGAAGGCATATGAAATCCTCAAGCCAGGACTAGATGATGGGCATGAACCTACTATTCTGCTCAGAACAATGCTCCTATTAACGAAACAAGAGGATAAGTGGATTGAAGAAGGATTAGAGTTGGTCCAAACAGTAGCTTCTGATGTTTTAGAAGTGGTTTTCATTAAAATCTATCTTTTTCATTGGTTCACTCATATTCCTCAACTTCCAAATCCTTTTCTAGGGCAACCAGAGATGAGCTACTGCAAGGATCACACCTTGCAGGTTCGAGTCTTACTACCACCACACATCAGGATGGACTGCATCCCATGTCAATTCTTTGACATGGTGAGGCAGTTTAGACTGTATTGTGGTGAAGTGTTTCCTGATGAGTTCATGTGGACCGACTCCGATGATGAGGAAATTGACCCTTGAGTAGTTAGAGCTAGAAATTCTATAGTATTATATATGTTCGTAATTTCTGGATATTTTGATGTATTTTGGATCATTTGGATTTTATGTATTACAATTCTCCTACCTTTCTATTTTGTATGATCAGTTTCTTTACTCAACTCAAAAATGAATTAAAGATGAAACTGGAAATCAGGAAATGGGATGGAAGAATTGGTAATCTGTAAATAAATAAGCTAAGGGTGGATTTTTGTTAGGCATTAAGATGAATCTGGTGAAGAAGATTTAACCAGACTTAATATTAAATTTAGAAGTCTTAATCCTTTTCAATGATTACCCCTCGCTTTGTTCTCAACCAATCCAATTTTATCCAATTTATGTTGTTTGAGTTCTTTAACTCAATTTTTGAATCAATAACCAGACTCACTGATGTGGCAGGTCTAGAATGAGTGAGTACACTCTGAGTACTTGAGTACCCTACTTTTTATTCTTTAACTAGGCCAGCCCATTGTTTTATATAAGACCTATAACCTTCTTATCTTTTCAAATCATTTTCATATCCTTTCATATTCTCTCTCGAGAAGAAACCGCCATCTTTGAAGTTTTTCTTCTTCCTCTATTTGCGAAACTCTTCTTCAGTAACACTCAGCTTCAGGAACAATCCTAATGGCGAGCAACAACCCGTAAGCTCTCCGTTCATTTTTCATCGCATTTCTTCCTGATGTTTAAAGTTGTTACATTCTGCATTATAATGTCTTTACTCATACTAGGGTTTAAGTTTTTCATCCACTGCCGTTCTTCCCTAATTTTAAAACTTGGAGTATAATTTCAACTGATTCTTCTTCTTTAAAATTCGATTAAATAACAGTGAGGAGCAGCCTTCTGAGTCCTCTGCTTTACACCTGACTGATCTTCCATTGGATGTCCTTGGGGAGATTCTGTCACGAGTAGGGCAGAGCAGCTTTGAAGATCTGCTCAAGTGCAAACAAATCTGTTCAACATTCACAATAGCCTCAGAATATCCTATTGTCCTTCGGAGATTTAATGTACAGGATCTAGCCTTTAAAAGAATTTCCAATAAATCCTCTGGTAAAATCAATTTTCTAGATGCCTGTAGAGAGGCTGAGAATCATATTCTGAATTTGCCCAAGGCCTTGGAATTGTTTGTACAGGGGAAAGGATCCAAGGCATTTCAGATCCTGGATGAAGGAATAGAAGATAACTTTAAGATGTCCCAATATTTTAAAGCTTTATGTTGCCTAAGTAAAAGTTCTAGGGAAGAGATAGAAGCTGGACTTCGCTTAATTAGTCCAATCTTAAGGGATAGATTAAACAGTTATGAATTTAGATACAATCTTCTCACCCTAGTTTCAGAATGGGAATATGTCCCAAATCCATTCTTAGGGCAGGAAAATAGGGAATTCTGTGTTGTAGAAGTTCGTGATCAGGAAACCTTCCATAAGTCATCATACTATACAACCGATCAGGTCTGCTATCTCTGCTGTGACACAAAAAGAGCCATAGCTGACTTTAGGATGGCAGCAAGGGAGAACTTTGATAATTATAGCACTAATGAATAAGCTTTTGGACAAAGGAGAAAGAGATTGATGTATGTGACATGTCTTCTAATTTTTAACTTTGAAACTGTCACTAGATCAGATATTTTGCACAATGTAATGTAGCCTGATTTTGATAATAAAATCTAATCTCATTGCTACATAAATGTTGAGTTTAACTTTGAATTCTGTGTTCTTTCTCCTTTTCTTTTCAGAAATGTCGAAAACCCTCAACTCTTGGAAACTCAATTACTTGATTTACCAATAGAGTTACTGGGAGACATTCTGTCAAGACTAGGAATGGAAAGCATAAAGGCACTTTTTAGAGCGTCCGAAACTTCTAAGCAATTTCTCTCAGCAAGCAGGTCATCGTTAGCTCTAAAGAGAGCTAATTTGGAAACTTGTGCTGTTTGGAGAGGAGATGCTTATCCAAGTAACCAAGTCAGATTCATTAAAAGATGCCAGGATGCAGGCAACTATATGTTTAATATTGTGCCTGCATTGATAGCCTTTGTCGAGGATAAAAATGAGGAAAAAGCTTATGAAATTCTTAAGCCTGGTTTAGATGATAAACATAAACCAACCACTTTCATAAGATCCTTTCTACTGCTTTCCAAACAAGATCCGCAGCTGGATGAGGAAGGAATTCAATTGATTAAATCTGTGACTCAAGATCCTTTTGAACTTCTATTCTCAAAAATGAGTGTTCTCCACTGGCTCCTTTATGGTGAAAAGTTCCCAAACCCATTCCTTGATCAAGAGGAAAGGAGTTTTTGTAAGAATCACTCTATCCAAGAGCGACAGCAATTACCTTTTAATGAAAGGATGGAGTGTATTCCTTGTGAACTGTTTGATTATGTCCAGCAATACAGAAGAGCAAGTGGCGAACTAGGCATATTATTTGAATGGGAGCAATGGAACAATGCAGAAGAAGATCAGAATGAAGAAGAACTACTAGAATTAGAATAATCTAGAAATCAAGTGATTGATATTTTCTTTGCTTGTATCTTTTGTGTTTTTGTCTTGGGACAGAGAATTATGTGGATGATTCAAAGCTGTACATCCCTTTTCCATTAATGAATTGCATTCTTTAGTTGTTAATTCTATTTTTGTTTTTAACTTTACTCAGCTATGAAATTGGAACTTCATCAAAGCAACCAAGGACTTCACTAGAGAAATCTGGATCGGGGGAAACTCAGATCACAGATCTTCCCTATGAGATTCTTGGAAACATTTTATCAAGATTTGCATTTGACCACCTTGAGACTGTCTTTAATTGTAAACTGGTTTGCAAAGAGCTCGAAAAAGCTACTCATCATCCTTTAGTCTTGAAAAAGGCTTCTCTTGAAGACTTTACAGCATGGGGATGGGGAACTTTTGAAGAGACACAAAGCATTTTCCTTGAAACCTGCAAAAATGCAGGAAATTGGATGTACCAGTTGCATGAGGCACTGCGTTTATTCATCAAAGACGAGAATGAACAAGCAGCGTTTGAACTCTTAAAACCTGCAATTACTGATAATCACCCCCCATCCATCTATGTAAAAGCTCTTATGCTCTTAAGTAAGGATGAAATGGAAGAGCAAGAGAAGGGAATTTGGCTCTTCGCTCCTCTGTGCAAGAATAGACGAAGACTCAAGGATCTTCGACTTCAAGTCAGAGGGTGGTTATCCAGTTATGAGGAATTCATCTCACCTTTTCAAGGACAACCCAAGAAGAGACTTTGTGACCTTAGGAGCTATTATGATAACAATCATGGTCCCTCAAGGAATACCTATGGAGTCGTGTCAATTTACTGTATGAGGTGCTTAGTCTCTGAGCATTATAATCTGTTTCTCAGATTTGGAATTGAGGCAGAGACACCTCCTCATTTGTAATTGATAGGTTGAATGTCATAAGAAACACCATGCTTTGTAGTTCCATATTTTGAATCTGATGTTTTGCTTTTGATTAATGATGTTTTGAATTCGAATTTCCTGCTATTTTCTGATTAAATTAGACTCAGTTAGCATTGAAATCTTCACATTTAGAGCAAATCTCTAAATGTGAGTATGGTGATGTCATGAACAGAATGATGAATATGAAAAGAAAATCTGGTATTATGTTTCTTTTCTATCATTTGCACATTTAGAGTCAAGCTCTAAATGTGAGTATGGTGACACTAATTTACCAGTTGTTCTTGTTTCTTAAGGATTCATAAGATGACCTATGAAGAACTTCAAGCTCGAAATATAGAATCGGACAAGAAAGAGAAATCATTCTTGGCAAAGACGAGAACGGTTAAGATGGTAGAAACTATTCGGAGGAGTGGTGGATGGACAGCAATGCAAATTTCACCTCCAGAATTTTATATCAATCCATTTATGCTTCAACATATACCAGAAAAGGAAAAGGAATCATTGAGGATTGATTTAGAAGAAGCATTCTGGAATAAGATGAATAGATTTTGGGATGATCAAATGATAATTCTGATCAATGATAGGCACTGGCCTAATGAAATCAGACTGGAAAGAATTTTGGAAAGGGAAAGGAAGTGCATGGCTGAGTGGAATCAGGAGTGCTACAGAATTATCAATCCGAAAGATCAGACAGGGCTGGAGCTGGATTACTTTGATCCCCAACCACTACCAAAATATGTTAAGCGACTCACCAAATATTGCTGCAAACTTAATGAAATCCGGAATGCTAGAGTCTATGATGCTCAGCAGGCACTCCCTGCATACATGCCTCCAACATTCCTGAACAAGAAGGGACCCATTGAACAGAATTTCTTAACAAATCTGGCCCTAGATAAGATTATTGATGCTCGCATCAATTTAAGGCATGATCTCGAGCCTTATTTCAAGAAAGCTAAACAAGGTCAGACGGTATGGAAAGATGTCCTTAGAATTATTCAAGAAGCTAGAAATAGTTGGATCAGGTATATGAATAAATGGTCAAAAGGGGATGATCTAAGGAAAAGGATTCTTAAACCAGGGTTGGTAAGGAAACCTAATGAGGAATTTCCTTTGGAGGAGTTTGCTGAATTGATGCCAGAGCAGCAAGCATGGATTAAGGATGCAGAGAAGAGAGAAGCTGAGAGATCAGGCAAAAACAGAAAGCAGAGATCAGATGCAAAACAGACACCACAAAACATAGAAAGGAATATTTTCAGAGAATCAGTTGTTAATGAAGGACTGGAACCTGTAGCGAATTTCAGAAAAGTTTCAGCTCCATCAATAACACCAGCAGATGCAGATCTACTCATTACAGATAGACCCAATAAGATCATGAAGAGATTACCTCTAACTCTCCAACAGGAAGTTCATGGATATGTCCAGGAGAGGAAGAAAGAATTCATCGAAAAGTATGTCAGGTATGATGCTATGTGCAGGGAAAATGCATACAAGGAGCACAGGCCTTACACTGATCAAACACAAGGAAGAATTCAGCAGGTAATTATTGATGATTGGGATGAATGGAATGAGAAATATCTGAATAGAAAGGGAATGAATATCATGCTGAAGGGGTTAGGCAAGAATTTCTATATTAAGAAGCACGATTCAGATGAAGACAGCACAGATGATGAGCAAAGAATTGAGAAGATGAGAGTAGTTGATGAGGTTACAACTATTTTGGGAGAAAAGAACGAGGGAAATGATGAAATCCATCCGATTCTGCAAGAGAGTATGGATTGCTATTATGCAAACAAACGAAAGGCAGATCGTGAATGGGAGGAACTCATGAGAACTCAAGACAAGAAAGGTAAAAAGAAAGTATCCTCTAAAAAGAGGAAGTCACACAATCTCAGTTCGAGCACTTCAGATGAAGTACCAATAGCTAAGAAAAGGACTGAGAAGAAGGTGGACGCAGGCAGGCCCGAGAAAGCTAGCCGAATTCTGAAGAAGAGGAAAAATGAAGATGAGCTAACAACTGAAGAAATTCTGGATGTGACAAAAGACTTGATGGATGAAGATGTTGAGATTCTACAATCAGCTCAAGAAAAGAAAAAAGTTGTTACCTACAAAAGGAGAGGAAGGTTACCTTCTGAGCAGAAGGAAACCAACCCTGAAGAATTTAAGCAGCAAGGATCTTCTCTTGAGAATGTAGAACAATTGGGAATCATTCCTGAGAAAGAAAAGCAACAAGAAAAAGAACCTGAAAAGCCAGTTAAAAAGTTCAGGATAAAGATGAAGGCTAGAAAGCCCAAGTATGTAGTACCTGACACCAGCTCTGAAGAAGAAAAAGTCGAACCAACCCTAGGGATAGTTCCCTACACAGAGAGGTTGGAGCTCACTCCTTACACTAATTTGGAAGTGGGGGATATAGATCCAGAGGGCTGGAGAGCATGCATTGAAGAACATCAACCTGATGAACAAGGATCAACTAAACCAAGCACTGATCTCCAACTAGTTCAGATTACTGAAAAAGATGATAGAGAAGGGCAAGATGAAGATCAACAAGCTCAGGTCAACAGGGATCTTATTCAAAGTCAGATTGATTTACAAGGGTTTTCAGGAGAAGATACTGAACAAGATATACCACCAGAACAAGCTGCAGATGAGCAAGAGTTTGTAAATCGAATTGAGGAATCAGTGGCAGACATATTTCAGGAACAGACACTGGAAGATTTACAGACTTTTGAAGATATGAACTTGCATGGAACTACAGTCGGGAACATGACTTACTCTCTGGAAGGACTGATTAAAAAGTTCAGAAAATTGGCTAGAGAAGGAGGGAATGCACGCACCTCAGCAGAACAAGCAAGTGAATATGCAGCTAAACTTGAGTCAGAGTTAGAGGAAATCCAACAACAAATAAATCCTGACCAAGTAATGGAACCATCTCCATTAGCAATTCAAGCTTATGAAGAAGAAGTGCATAGAAATGAAACTCAAGAAACTCAGCAGAGAAAATATTTTATGGAAGACACTGTCAGTCAATATCTCAGAACACAGACGAATGCTGAAAATCAAATGAATCAATGGCTCCTTCCACCTCAAGTCAGGGATGAAGTAGTTCAGAGAGCAATTGTAAGGATGAATGATCCTGAATGGGCCGCGGAACAGAAGAAGAGAGTAGAAGAATACTTTGGAGTCCAAGGATTTCTAGATTCAGAATCTACTACTATTCCTCTTCTACTAAACGAACCTGTACAGGAAGATCCCACGGAGATTTTAAATCAGCATAGCCTTGAAGTTACTGAGAAGGTAGATACCAGCACGTCATTGATTTATGATTCAGGTATAGGCAATTCACAACATGATGACATTGATAGAGTTCAAGAAGAACATCCAGACCCTGACCATGAGCAAAACTCAGAACAAGTTCAGGAAGAAAATGTGGAACCTGCTCAAGAAGGAGGCCAAACAGAAGAACAAGAAAATGAGAATGCTGGGGATGAGCAATAAGGAGCACAAGAATCTGAGGGAAATGAATCAGATACATCTGAAGGATCATCCCCCGGAAAAGATGTCCCAGAATTGCTACCTGCGAGTTATTGGGGAAAGAATAGTCCAAAGGTGAGGTTATCAATCCCTGATAGCATTGAAAAGAGGACTGAATTTACAGAAGAAGAAATCAAGGTTAAGTTTAATGGAAGAAAGGAAGCATTGGAGAATTACTTGGGGATGTCCAAAATGATTGTTCCGGATAAAGGATTTCATCCCAAGTGGCTGGATCATAAGTGTATCAGCTACTGGAGGAGGATCAATGAATGGGACATTTTCATGAGACACAATAACAAATGTGGTTATGTGGAACTGACCAGGGAGTTCTATGCTAACTTTGATGTTGAGGCAGAAACAACATGGATTAGAGGGAAAACAGTGCAAGTCACTGTAGAAACTCTAAATGATCTGATTCAGGCACCTTTGTTAGAACAGCCAGAAGTCAAATCCGAGGTCCTACTGAGGAAGAAAACTCAAGGAAATAAACTTGTTAATGCTAGAAAAATGGCATTGGGATTCTGTTCAACACACAGAGGAACTGAGCAGAATAAGATTCCATTGAAGAATTTGAAGCCTGAGTACTTGCCTACACTTGATTTCTACTACTCAAAGCTCAGACCTACTACAAATTTTCAAGGACCCTCAGCCGGAACTTTCGAGGGATTTGCATTGTTATGGTCAGGAAGGAAATGCAGTGCTGCACACCATGTTCTTAATGTTATTAAGTCAAGAGTTGGAGAAGATGCAGCATTGGCTTATCCGAATTTAATCAGAAGACTTTGTGAGAAACAAGGAGTCTCAATCACACCATTTTTACCAGAGATCATAAAGATAGATCCTCCTATTCCATTACCCGAAGACACTTTAAGGGGAGAGTTGATTTACCAAATGCCAGATTTAGAGGAACAAACTTCCGAAGGATCAGGATCAAAGGTGCCATCTCCTAAGACAAAAAGGGTCTATCTTCCTTCAAAATCAAGATCATATCAGTCAAAAACCACAACAAAAAGGACAAAGACTGTAACTCCATCTCCTGCATTGAATCCTATTCAAGAAGATGAGGAGTTTGAGAACACTTCTGCACCATCTCAACCTGTGAGACAACCAATGAGGAACACAGTATCTGTGGATGAGTCTCAGAATATGAGTACTTCTATCCAAAGTTTTGCACAGTCCATGGAGATGCTAGTGAAAACTATGTCAGAAGACAAGCATGTTCAGCGAGAAATGGAGCAGAAGAGGATTGAACTTGAGCATGTCAGGATTCAAACTGAGGAGAAACTCAGGAAAGAAGAGATGGAGAGGCAAGAGAAGATAAGGAAGGAAGAATGGGATAGACAGGAAAGAATGAGAAGGGAAGAGATGGAAAGATTTGAAAGGCTGAGAAGAGAAGAACTTGAAGAGAGAAGACAGGAACGAGAAAGGGATATGGAACTGAGGAGACAGGAGCAGTATAACAGCACGAGATTGGTAGACATTCTTGCCAACCTAGTCCCGGATCTAAAGAAATCTCCATCCATACCACCTAAAGATCCAGACAATGATGCAGGACCATCCTGAGATCACAGGGGAGTTCTCTGAAACTTTCTTCTTCTTCTTTTTAATTACAGTTTCTTTTTCTTTATTTCTTTCCTGTTTCTGTTTGTTCTGATATAACTTAGGATAGATTTAATATGAAGTTGTGTCATAGTATTGAATTTCAAGCTAATAATAATGATAGTAATAATAAACTCAGGGAAGCTAATAAACTGATAAAGGAATAGAAGATGAGTTTAAAAAAGTGGTTCCTGTGGAGACATCCACTTTATAGATTTTCACTGCAAGCATGAGCCGCTCTTGAAAACTGTTCTTAGCTGTAAGCTCTG